>BLBF01000022.1:4213424-4244687 GCA_015471245.1 Laticauda colubrina | reverse complement strand
ATTGTACCCGGTATACCGGGTGCCGTTGTGCCTAAAGACCTAGGCAAGCACTTAAAAGCAATTGGCGCTGACAAGATCACCTTGGTCAGCTGCAGGCCACCTTAGTGAGATCTGCTCGCATAATCCACAGATACAACGTGCGGTCCTAAACACTTGGGAAGTGTTCGGCTCGTGATTTGTGATACGAAACCCAGCATGGTTATCTCGTCTGCTGTGTACACTTGTCATTTTTGTGTATAATAATAATGATGATGATGATGATGGATCCCAACGCCAGCATAGATCTCATTTGCTGTGTATACTGCCACTTCTGTGTATAACAACAATCATAATAGCTTATGTTATCTTGATTGCTGTGTACACTGTTGTTTTTTGTGAAGGATGATGATGATGATGATGGCTGACCTTACCTGTCTAGCTTACTTCCTCTGAGATTCTAACTGGGTTGGACTAAGGACATAAGGCCCAGGGAGTTGTAGGGATGGGCTTGGCTAGCAGAGATGGCCATTTTAAGGGCCTGAAACATGCAAGGTGAAATATGTACATTGCAAATGAATTTTTTTCCCCCTTCCGTACCTGAAAGCTGTAGGCTGAGATACGGTGCACTTTTATGTATTACAATTTTTGAAAACTGGTGATGATGATTAAATTTTTAGTGAGACTCACAGCCTTTGGGGCTGCTTGGTAGCTCAACAGCTCCAGTCCTAACTAAGGACCTAGGAACTGTTAAAGGTAGTGTCAGAGGATATAAGCTGTTCCAAGTAGGGTGGTCTTTGTAGAATCAGAGTATTCAAGTCTGATAAATTCAGACTTTCCAAATAGCGAGGTAGCCCTTTAGGTATTGTTCCAAGGGCTCCAATGACAACAACAATAACAACAATAACAACAAACAATTATTATTATTTTTAGGTTGAAAGCATTGTTAGGGAGGCATTTGCCCCGAGAGATAACCTTCCTTAATAAAGGAAGGAGTTACTTTCCGATCAGCAGAGGTGAATCACGGGATTTCCCTCCCCTTCCCCTTCCCCTTTCTGGATTACCAACACAGCTGAGTGCAGGTGGAGCAATTAGCCAGCCTCAGAAGCTATCCCAAGTCAGGCCTGGTTCCTGCTTGAATGGAGATTGCTGGAAACCCAGTACTGTTGTTGGCTAGATAGGGAAGGCCCATCTTGAAGGAAAACAGTGGCCTTTGAATTACAGGACATCTGAGAGAGAAGGCAGGCGATGCCAAGGTGGACTGGTCCATGTGAATGCTGCAGAGGGAGAAAACGGATTCTTTCCTGCTAAATGTTGCAGTCTTCAGTCTTTCCATCTTCTCAGTCTTTCCATCCTCCTGTCGTGTTCCAGATGCTCAGGCTACAAGGGATCTCAGCGGAAGCTGTTAAGATGGGGGGAAGAAAAAAAACAACGCCAAGGTTATTCCAAAGCAAACAGGAAAACAATTCTTCTCTAATTGGACGTGTGAACCAATCTATATTTATAGTGTTGCCTATCCCAGACGCTCCCAACCTCTTTCTGGCTTTGCAGATGGCAGCGATTGTGTGTGTGTGTGTGGGGGGGGAGTGGGAATGGTTATGCACGAGCAGCAAGCAATCAGGCAGTTCCTTTTGCACAAGTGACAGGCACCCTTGCCAGCTGCATGCATGTGCACTTGCTTGCTGCGCATGCGTGTGCTCACCCACCACTTCCACGGCCCTGTTCTGAACAGGCCGAGGCCCTGGTGTTGGGGAGCCTTGGCCTATCCTGTCTCCAAGCAGAATGATGTTAGGAAAGAGCACAAAAGTCCATTTGGGTGAATTCTTGTGGCCTAATGTTCTTCATGGTCACTTGCCTAAATCAGCGCGGGTACTTTCAGAATTGCGAGATTGATTTCAACCTTCCTGGGTTGGCCAGCCAGGAAACATGATCAGCGGTGCGAATGCTACTTCACTGTAAGACTTATTCAAAGAGAATTTTGCAAGTCTGGATGAACCAAATCTCCCGTGCTTCTTCAACCAGCATGCAGATCGGAGCATTCTGTGGCTTTGGGCCACTTCCAGTCCTTTTGACTGTCCTTGTCTGGCTCACATCAATTGGAAATTAGTAATCAAATGCAAATACAAACAGCTTGTTTCAGAGGGGCAGGAGAAGAAGCCAAGTTGGGTTTGGCACCGCACAGTTGCCATGTACTCCTTTCCCTCAATGTCCCAGAGATGATTTGGGAAAAACAGTTTAAGAGATTGAGCTGGGAGCAAAGCAGAGGTGGGGATTCAGCAGGTTCTGACCAGTTCTGGAGAACCGGGAGTGGAAATTTTGAGTACTTTGGAGAACTGGCAAATACCACCTTTGACTGGCCCCGCCTCCATCTATGCTCTGCCTCTCATTGGGTCCCAACTGATCAGCTGGGTCTTATTTTGTTGCCCAGCACAGGAGAACGGAGCTGGAAAGCAGGTTAGTGGGGTGGGGAGGGAATGGGATTTTGCAGTAACCTTCCCCCAGGAGTGGGGAGGGAATGGGGATTTTCCCCGTCCCCTGCCATGCCCACCAAGCCACGCCCACCAAGCCAAGCCATGCCCACCAAGCCAAGCCACGCCCACAGAACTGGTAGTAAAAAAAATTGAATCCCACCACTGGAGCAAAGAGGTATGAATTCAAGCCAGCCTCTCAGATCAGATATTGATTGACTTTGGAAAGCCATTGTTTCTTGTAGTCTGTACTCTGCTGCACAGTTCCTGAGGCAGGACTTAACAAGTAGGACACGTTCTGGAAGTTGTAGGACTGCCATTCCCGTTGCATTGTCATGATGTCTGCAGGTGATGGATATTAGATGCCGTGTGGACGGTCATGTATTGTTCAGATAAATCAAGGCTTTTCAAACTTGGCAAGTTTAAGACTTGTGGACTTCAACTCCCAGAATTCCTGAGCTAACATGACTGGAGGAAAGTTTCTGGGAGTTGAAGTCTACGAGGCTTCAAGCTGTCAAGTTTGAAGACCCCTGAGATAATCTCATGTTTCTTTATTCTTAGCTTGCTCTCTTTGCTTACATTAAATTGCAAGAATGGGTTCCAGAAAACTGATCAGTATTTGGTAGTTCAAGACTCTAATAAGAGTGCAGAGAAGAGCACCAAAGATGATTAGGGGACTAGAGGCTAAAACATAAAAAATGGTTGCTGAAATCAGGTATATCTAGTTTAATGAAAAGAAGGACTGGGGTGTGTGTGTGTGTGTGACATGATAGCAGTCTTCCAATATCTCAGGGGCTGCCACAAAGAAGAGGGAGTCAAGCCATAATACAAAGCATCTGAAGATGGAACAAGAAGCAATGGGTGGAAATGAATCAAGGAGAAAAGCAACCTAAAAGAAGAAATTTCCTGACAGAGCAGTTAATTAGTGGAACAACTTGTCTCCAGAAGTTGTGAATGCTCCAACACTGGAAGTTTTGAATAAGAGATTGGATAACCATTTGTCTGAAGTGGTATAGGGTTTCCTGCCTAAGCAGGATTGGACTATAGCAGACCTCCAAGGTCCCTTCCAACCTATTCGGTTCTATTCTATTCTATTCTATTCTATTCTATTCTATTCTATTCTATTCTATTCTATTCTATTCTATCCTCTGAAAAAAACTGCTTTGTAAAGCAGGGGAACACATTGTTCCCAAGAGATTCAGCTCAGCTCTAGGTCTGGAAATCCAAGGTAGAAAGATATTTTTGGTTAACAGCTATATGAGTCACTCACACTGTTCCATGTTCTCTCTTACTGGATATAATGACCCCCTAATGTAGGGGTCTCCAACCTTGGCAACTTTAAGACTTGTGGACTTCAATTCCCAGAGTTGCCAAGGTTGGAGACCCCTGGTCTGATGTATTGGCTGAAAGCCCTGTATAATATTTTGATATTTTAAAAATCCATTGGATTTTTTAAAACTTAAGCCTTCTTCAATAAGTGCAAAACCTTGAAATGGTTATTGCACCAGAAAGTTTAGTTTTTCAGAGCACGTGAAATCCTAATAGGATATGTCCATTGAAGCATTGCAGCTTAATTATACATCACAGTTAATAACTGAGCATTTGGTGGGAAATCCATCCTGCTGCTTCTTTGAAAAGTGAGTTGTTCATTGTGAGGCTAAACAGGTTGTCACGTAGGCCAGCAAAGGGGGGGGGGGGAAGGATGGCTTGAAGGCCCTATATGTTTGTTTTGCATCTGCTTATTTTACCATCCCGTCATTTTTTGCTATGAAGGATTTCCCCCAGATTCTGGGCAAAGATTTAATCGAATGTGGTAGAGGAGATACAATAGCATGCAAAAGCCAGATTAGACCAGCTGGCTGCATCTTTATTGCTTTCTGAAGTTGCACATTTGAAATATTTATGACCTGCTGCCGGTACTAAAAGCTTCTACTTGATTTCCTCCAAGCTTCAGAGAAAATTGTTTTATAAACTTGCAGACGATACTGTAAATTCAGACTCATTTTGCAACTCTCTTTTGTTCTTGGGTTGCTTATAAAACTTTAAACCTGGTTGAGTTAAACCTGAGGATACAACATTCTCATGTGCTAAACCCCAACCACACAAACCGTAATATGGCTTACTTTAGAGCAGGGGTGTCAAACTCAAGGCCCAGGGGCCCGGATCTGGCCCATGGGGTGCTTAGATCTGACCTACGGGGCTGCCTTGGAAACAGCAAAGGACCGGCCCGCAGTGCCTCTACCAGCGAAAGCGAAGCTATGGAGAGCTGTGTGTGGCTCTCCACGCTCCATTTTTGCTGGCAGAGGATTGCAGGAGGCTGTCACAGCTGAAAACGGAGCTTGTGAGGGCCATGGGTGGCACTTCCAAGCTCGGTTTTCACCGACAGGGGATTGCAGGATGCTGTTGCACCCGAAACAGAGCTCAGGAGCCCATTTTTGCTGGCAGAGCACTCAGGCCTCCACAGGCCCCCAACATGAGTGACATCGAGCTGGCCATGCCCACCCTGGCTCCCCAAGGTCAAACACAACCCTAATGCAGCCCTCAATGGAATCCAGTTTGACATCCCTGTATAAATTTACCATATATATAGGTGTGTGAGTGTGTGTTTACCTTTATTTTTATTTTATTTTATTTGTACATATTTTTAACACAGAAAGACATGCATGAGATATAGGGGTGGGATGCTACCAGTTCGGCCTGGTTCTATAGAACCGGTAGCTCTGAAGAGCAGCAGACACAGAAGCGGTTCACTGCAATGACCTTTTGCTCATCTGTTTGGCCCACCTGCCTGCCTGGGCTCTTGGCTGTCCTTTATTTCCTGCTTTTGCAACCTCAGCTGCTTTGTGCGACATAACTGAGGTTGAAAAAGCAGGAAAGAAGAGGATTTTCAAATGCTGTGCGCCTGCACGCAGAGCTTGTCAGCTGCCAAAATGGCATTTTGCAATTACTGTACATGTGCGCGCAGCAAAACGCACTCTCCCCGAACCAGTAGTAACACTGGTTGAATCCCATCCCTGATGAGATATACATGTTTTATATTTTTATATGTCCTTTTAAAGTTTTTTCTGTCATTTTGTATGTTATCTATCTTTTATAAAGGCTTCTATCTCTAGGGAATTATTAAAAAAAAATACAAATAAATTTTTGCATGAGGAAAAACAAAACCACAAGGAAAGAGGCTAACAATATTGCTGCATGCAAAGTGCATGCAATGTTTGTATTTCTACCTGAGGAGGACTCAGATTACACTTGGTTGGACTACTGGTTGGATTACTTGAGGAACAAATGAAGACTAAGCCAGTAAAACTCCAGACACTCCCACACAAGATACTCTTGAGTTCTGGTGGTGAACAGTTTGAACACGATAAGCTCCTATTAAATTCTCTATCCAAACTGAGCATATCAAGAAAGATGAATTGGAAGTCTCCAATCAAATAAGAAAATGTAAAGGAAGGCAGCATGTCATGCTCAGAACAAGAAAACCCAGGAAGGCAGCTCCTGCCCTCTCTGTAATGGAGTACAGGTAGTCTTCAACTTATGACCACAATTGAGCCCAACGTTTATGTTGCTAAGTGAGAAATTTGTTAAATGAGTTTTGCCCTGTTTTACTTGCCCCAGTGGGTAAGTGAATCAGTGGTTAATTTAGTAACCCGATTGTAAAGTGAATCTGGTTTCCCCATTGACTTTGCTTGTCAGAAGGTCACAAAAGGAGATCACGTGACCTTGGGACAGTCAACCATCATAAATGAGTCAGTTGTCAGGCATCCAAATGTAAATTACGTGACCATGAGATGCTGCAACTGTCATAAGTGTGAAAAATAGCACTTAGCAATAGCACTTAGATTTTTAGACCACTTCACAGTGCTTTGCAGCCCTCTAAGCAGTTTTAGCAGAAAATGGTCATAAGTCATTTTTTTCAGTGCCGTTGTAACTTTGAATGGTGTTATAAGTCAAGGACTACCTGTTCTCAAAAAGGGACGCGGTAGCTCAGTGGCTAAGACGCTGAGCTTGTTGATCAGAAAGGTCGGCAGTTTGGCGGTTTGAATCCCTAGCGCTGTGTAATAGAGTGAGCTCCCATTATTTTTCCCAGCTTCTGCCAACCTAGCAGTTCGAAAGCATGTAAAAATGCAAGTAGAAAAATAAGGGACTCTTTTGGTGGGAAGGTAACTGCATTCTGTGCACCTTCGGCGTTTGGTGATGCTGTCCACATGGCCACAGAGAAGTCTTCGGACAGTGCTGGCTCTTCAGCTTTGAAACGGAGATGAGCACTGCCCCCCAGAGCCAGAAATGACTAGCACGTATGTGCGAAGGGAACCTTTACCTGTTCTCAATTTTATATCCTCAGGAAGGAAACACACAGAGATACCTGAAGAAAAGACATTGCCAGATTACCAGTGATAAGAAGTAAAGTAGATTAGACTTCCCCAAAGAAAAAAGTCATGTCTTGCTGATTGAAGATTTACTACTTAAAGGAACAGAGTCAACAATTTGTGGACTAGACAAATTCTTAAGGGAAAGGTATTATCTTCCAAGTGCAAAGAGGCTCACTAAAATGATGAAGCCCGCTCATCATTATTTCTTTTTCCTCTTTCCTGCTGTGATGAATGATGCAACTCTGAAAACAATTTCAATGGACTATGAGCAACAAGCAGGATAATCAAAACATTAAGAGCACAGGTGGTAATCTCATCTATATTTCAACTGAAGGTCAACATCCAATAAGGGAGCAGGGGATTTTAGAATTAAATTGCCAGCTCAAAGGATGGTGCTTGTTGTGAGAACTTACGCTTTCTAGATCTTGGATAACACTACCTGCTGGAAGGGCTTCCAGCAAGAGTTGGATGAAGACTATGGATGAAGACCAGCAATAATATGTTCGGCAAATATCTGCTTATCCGAAAGGCTTTAAGCAAAAACTGGTAGGGCAGGATGACCAACTAATAGAATTAAGCCACAAATCCAATAACAAGAAGGGAAATGGTGAAGAAAGGACTCACCAATACAAATTAAGAGATACAGGAAGCAAAACTAGGAGAAGTATAAAGGCTCAAAAAGACTTAAGCAGGGGGGGATGGACTAGAACAGGAGTCGTTAAATTTTTGGACCTCTAAACTCATAATTTTAAATCCTGGGGATCACTAATATGAATTTTGGCTGACAGTGGCTTGCTTACATTGGTGGGAGAGAGAGAGAGAAACAGATCTGATCTAACTTTTCTCTCTCTCCCTCTCTCTCTCACACATACACAAACACACAGAGGCAGGGATAGGATTCAAAGTTATTAACCAGTTCTGTGGGCGTGGCCTAATTTGTGAGTGTGGCTTGGGGGTCATGTAACTGGTTGGGCATGGCTTGTATGTAAATATTATAAAGATTTATGTAAATATTCCATTTTTTATAAAAAAAGAGCAACTTTTACCCAAAATCAGGCAAAGCAGGCAGGCAGACAGATTGAGTTGCTCACAGAATCACAGATTCATTCAGTGATCTATCTGCCATCGGCTACCTGAGTCTGCACTGAATAATAAAAGCTTCAGTCCTAAGGAAGGTTCAGAAGATCTAAAGATTAGCTAGAAAGCAAGAAATCCAACGGTTTCCTGCTTTTTAGCTAATCTAAATCTCCCGGCACAGCAGAACAGCTGATGGTTGGGAAAAAATAAAAAAAACAGCAATTTAGGAGGCAAGTTTGCCAGGTAAGGAGTGAATGGGAGGGGAGGGTTCCCGTGGGCCATATGGGGGCGCAGCCTTGTGTTCCCACACAGCCTGGATTAAAAATTTTCTCATGGACCACCAGTGGGCCATGGCCCATTGGTTGTCGAGCATTGGACTAAAAGACCTTGAGTTCTCTTCCAACCCTATGATTCCATGATTTAGTTAGTGTTACTTGATCTGTTACTTGTCTGAAATGGTACAGGTTTCCTGTTTGAGCAGGGGTTTGAACTAGAGGACCCTTCCAACTCTGTTATTCTGTCACCTGCTGGACTTTCCCATATAATTCAAAGACTACTTGAGATGAAATTATGAGCTGTATTCATTTCAAGAATTTATATACTTTCAGTAACTCTAGGCAGTTTACAATTTTTTTTTTGAAGTTCATCACATCTGGAGGTGACTAGGTTGGGGAAGTATGCACTGCAGTAAGATGCAAGAAGATCTGGAGATAGTGTTGATCATCTATTGACAGTTGAGAACTTTCTCTTCTCTTGGAAAGCTTGTATTTTGTCTGATTATTTTTCTCAATAATTTGCAGGGACAAGTTTATTGCAGGAAGTGGTGTATCTTGTGAGTCAAGGAGCAGATCCTGATGAAATTGGATTAATGAACATAGATGAGCAGCTTCCGGTCTTAGAATATCCTCAACCCGGTCTGGACATTATCAAGGTACAGATGAATCCTCAGAGCTGTGTTAAAGTTTTGAAATTATGTTGTTGATGCTTGACTGAAATAGTTGTTTTCAAGCTCTGTTTGATTCCTTGATGTATTGGAATAGTTCATCATTATGAACATTATGGTTTTAATGCTTTCAGATGGTACATAACTTTGTATATAATTCAATAATTCACTCCTTCAAGTGATTCTTGGACCCAATGATTATGTACTGATCTTCTGCATTTTCTTCTGTATGAAACCCTTCAAGTACTTAAGGACTGCTTCCAAATCTCCTTAATTGTCTATTTTGAAAGCGAAGTATACCAAGATACTTTTTTTGGTCTGCAGTTCTTTTATATAGGTTGATATTTAGTCCTGGCTCCCAGCTGTTCTGCCAAATCAGAAGGGAAAAATGATATATGTTTGGGTGGCAAATAGTTGAAAATCCAGCAAGATGCTGATGCCATGGCTGCTGTCATGCCCCTGTTGGAGTCAGGTCTGAGGAGGAAGACGAACAGCTGACAGGGACTGGGAGTGTGGCTCTGTTGGCTGTTGAGGAAACTGGGGAAAGGCAAAGTCCAGCTGGGCAGAGCAGGGGAGAGGTAGAACAAGGGAGAGGGAGTTCAGAGGAAGACCCAGACCCACTCCTCTTCATCCTAGGGCACGCAGGGAGGAACGGAGAAGAGAGCAATGTGGGTTGCATGTCTTACGGGGGAGGAAAGGGCCCTGATTCCCTTCATTAGCCACAGCTGGGAAGAGAGTTTAAAAACGGGGCATGCTGAGTGTGGCAGCTGCTGGGAGCAAACATGAGTTTATCTTGTGTTGACTTTGGTTATCTGTGTTCCTGGCATCTTCCCAACCATGTTGAGTTATTGCTCCTGCCCTGATGGACTAATTACCTCATTTTGCCTTGATTGGACTCATAGTTACAGTTTTTGTTGACCATGTTTTCAAACAAAGGCTGTTCCTGGAGAGTTTTTCTCCAGCCAGGAAGAAACCAGGACATTGGGGGCAAGGTTGGAGCTAATAAACGGACTCCTACTCATTATCTGACTGTGTTGCCTTTGTGCCATGCCCCGGGTCATCACAGCTGTTCTCAGACATAATACTTTAGACCAGTGTTTCCCATCCTTCACAATTTTAAGAGTTGTGGACTTCAACCTCTACTGGCTGGGGAACTCTGGGAGTTGAAGTCTACATCTCTTAAGCTGCCAAGTTTGAGAAACATTGGCCTAGATCTTTGAACTCCTCAGATAAACAAAGTTCCTCCACCAAGAAAAAGCATAATCTATTGGCTTTTTGTTAATTCCTTTTTACATCTTATTGTTTCATGTTTTTTGGGGGGACATGTTTGAATATTTATTATGCTGGCTTTGTCAGCCCTGAGCCTACATGTTTTTCCCTGCACATTACAGGAACTGACATCCCCTCGCCTGATCAAAAGCCACCTGCCATACCGCTTCTTGCCTTCTGACCTGCATAGCGGCGAATCCAAGGTAGCCTTCACGGGTCATTTGCATTACCTCTGGAAGTTTTCTGACCTAGGGAGATGGGATGGAGGAAGCATTCTGCCCTATGAATTGCTTTTCATCTCTCTAGATCATATACATGGCTCGTAATCCTAAAGACTTGGTCGTATCTTACTATCAGTTTCATCGCTCCCTGAGAACTATGAGCTACAGAGGAACGTTTCAGGAGTTCTGTCGGAGATTTATGAACGATAAGTGTAAGAATTTCCCATCTGTTTTGTTAAGCACTATCTTTCACTCTGTTCTACATCATGCAGAAATCATGGGACATATGGCTTGGGGTATTAACTTGCCATCTAAGGCAGCTCAATCCCAGCAACTTTTTAAGATAAATGTACTTCAAGTCCTAGAATTCCCCAGACAGCCATGATCTAAGATAGAATTCCCCAATGTTTCCAGCTTTGCAGACCGGCGAGGTGGAGGATGGGATGGTTTGCGCAAGCAGCTGGCAAGCAGGCACGCAGCTCTCTGGGTGCAAGCAGCGTGTACACGTGCTTGCAGCTCACACAAATGGAGCACAGGTGCACAGACTCATCCACTGCTCGCACAAGTGGGGATGTGTGCGTGCAGCACAATCTCCGGCTATTTCTATGGCACAGTTGCAAACCCCTCAACAGCTCACTAGTGGGCCGCAACCCACAGATCAGGGACTCCTGATGTAAGGGATGAGGGAAGATACTCTCTGACCTTTGAGGACATGAGGAGTTCTGAATTAGCAGGGTGACCTCTTCAACTTCAAGAGCTAAAGGGAATGTTGGTTGGCAAATTGCAGGCTGGGTATGGACCAATGGGATTCAAAATTTTTTACTACCGGTTCTATGGGCGTGGCCTGGTGGGTGTGGCTTGGTGGGCATGGCAGAGGAAAGATAGTGTAAAATCCCCATTTCCTCCCCATGCCACTAACCTGCTTTCCGGCTCCATTCTCCTGTGCAGGGCAACAAAAGAAGACCCACCTGATCAGCTGGGACTTGGGAGACAGAGAATAGATGAGGGCGGGGCCAGTCAGAGGTGGTATTTGCCGGTTCTACAAACTCCTTGAAATTTCCATTACCAGTTCTCCAGAACTGGTCAGAACCTGCTGAATACCACCTCTGGCATGGACACATCTAGGACCCACACTGTTCTGACCCAAGCCTTGTTCAAATCAAAGAAACATAAAGTATATACAAAAGCAAACCTTTTTTATGCGTCTCTGTGAACTCCGTTCACACAGAGTCATTAAAACTAATTGTCCCAGATAAAAGCAAGCCCTTTCAAGGTTACGAAAGGCTGTCAAGAATCAAGATTAACCAGCAGACAAATATTCCAAACCAAAAATCTCCAAACATGGACCAGAACAGACAGGACTTCCATGAGGACTTGGAGTTGAAAGAACTTCTTTGCTTCCTGCAAAGAAGCCAACTGCAAAGGCTGGCTTTTATCCCATATGGGACAAGCCATCACCTTGCAACCTTACTCCTGAGTCACCCGTGCTGCTTCAGCTGCTCTTTCCTTCAAGCAGCCCTGCACACTGAGCACAGGCACCCCAGGGTCCTCTTCATCACTGCTACCAGATTCCACCCCACTCCCTGATAGTCCTGGTCCCATCCCTGCATCACATTCAGGCCCCTCATCTGAGTCCTCGCTTTCAGAAACTTCAGCCGTCCGCACCTGCTGCCAGCGAACCACAACACACAGACTCATTGGTTAGCTACACGGAGAATCCTTGACAGGCAACCACAATTAGGACTGGAAAATTAGTCATTGTGAGGCATCTTGTGACTGCACACACATTTTAATGATCTTTTTTTTGCTGTGGTGGCTAAGCAAGACATGATGTGATCATGTCTTGTGATCTTCCCCGCTGTTGACTTTGATGTTGCTTGTGAGAAGCTGGGTAGGAAGGTTTCAAATAGCTATCGTGTGAATCAGGAACAGCTACAACTGTTCTAACTACAAGCTAATTGCCAAGCATCTGGATTGTGATCAGATGACCGAAGTGACACTGCAACAATTGTTCAGGGTAGGGACTGGTCATAAGTCACCAGTCCTTTAAACTTAGAATAATTGTTCAACAAATAATTACCCAAGAGCTTGCTATTCCGGAGACCATTGTCTGTGAATTGTCCTTAAATATCAAATTTCGGGTCTTACTATGTTACAGAATCCCTGATTATGACATCGAACATGCAAACAAGCTAAATACATTGCTAACATGGGCAGCATCCTGCCCACACGCTTTTATCTTTCTTTGTGACTTCAATCTACCTCATATTAACTGGACTCTTAACAAATGTACAACTGAACCCACACATGCAACCTTCTACAATGCAGTAACAAATCTGGGACTAGAACAACTAGTAACCAACAATACTAGACTTAACAACTGTCTCGATCTCATCTTCTGCAATAGTTTGAATTCAATTTATGGAATACAAATTAAAGAACCCTTTTCCAACAGTGACCACAACATGATTGACTTTTATCTCAATATGTATCCACACAAAAATCATCACAACGACGGAATTCCCAATTATAACTTCAAAAAGGCAACTATGATCTTATAAACAACGATCTCTCATCTCTTGATTGGCAATTTCTATTCACTGGATGCAATACTGTAGAAGACCATTACAACATATTTTTACTTGAAGTCAAAAGAGTCATCAAACTATATGTACCATTAACAACTCCCCAAACCAGAAAAAACAAATTACCCATAACAATAAGGAAGCTTCAATCCAAACAGAAATCACTTTGGCGGAAAAACAAATCTGGTCATGTTGCCAACTTCAAAAGCCGATACAAAAATTTATGCTACCAGATAAGACTGAATGCACCAATTATCACATAAAACAAGAAGAAAACCTTCTACGCACTAATTCCACCTGCACTTTCTACAATTTTGTAAACAACAAACTAAAAGACTCAAGGTCCATCCCATCCCTGAAAGGACCTAATGGTAAAGACTGCAACACTATTAAAACCAACCTCTTTAACACATTCTTTGGCTCAGTATTTTTAAACAGCAATGGATCATGTCCAGTATTTCCTAGTTGAGCCACAGACAACTACAATGATCTAATACGTATCGATTTTACAGAAAAAGTGTTGAAAAAGCACTGTGCAGTCTAAAACCATCTCTATCTATTGGACCGGATGGAATAAGTGCCTACTTCTTAAAAAAACTGTCCACTGCCATAGCCAAACCTCTAAGCATAATCTTTGAAAAATCTTTCAGGACCAGCTCCTTGCCAAAACTATGGTCACAAGCCACGGTCATCCCCATCTTCAAAAAGGGAGACCCTAGCCTAGTTGAAAATTACAGACCAATCTCTTTATGCTGCATCACCTGTAAAGTCATGGAATCAATTATTAACCAATCCATCATCCTCCACTTAGAAACAAATAACCTACTCTCTAATAAACAATTTAGTTTCAGGACAAAACTATCCTGTAATCTGCAACTCTTACACAACAAAAACATATGGACTACATAACTCGATCAGGGCAAAGCAATAGATGCAATCTACATAGACTTCTGTAAAGCCTTTGATTCAGTGGTACACGATAAATTACTCCTAAAACTAAAATCTTACGGAATCTCTGGACACCTGCATAACTGGACAGAAGCATTTCTGTCAAACAGACAACAAATGGTTAAAATTGGGAGCATCTTACCAATTCTGTACCTGTCAACAGTGGTATCCCCCAAGGCAGTGTTCTAGGACCAACTCTTTTCATACTCTACATAAATGACCTCTGTGATCATATCAAGAACAACTGCATTCGCTGAAGATGTAAAGCTAGTCAACACCACAGACAATACTGTTACCCTTCAAAAAGACCTTGACTATGTATCAGAATGGTCAAACAAATAGCAATTTCAAATCTCAACAAATAAATGCTCTGTCCCACATATTGGCAAAAAAAATCAGAAAATAAAATACAGGCTGAATTGTCAAGACCTTGTTGATGATTCAAATTCTGTCAAGGATCTTGGGGTACTCATATCTCGTGATCTAAGTGCTACAGCACACTGTAACTACATAGCCAAAAAGGCATTGAGTTGTTAACCTGTAAAACATCTTATATAAATTTTCTTTATATGCCGTTGACATTGTCATTTTATAATTTTGAGACCACAATTTTTGCCATTTCTCTAGATCAATCTCATATCCAAAATTCTTCCCCCAAGCAATCATAGTTTCTTTAACTTGTTCTTCTTCTAATTTCTAACAAATATCCATACAATTTTTTAATCATCTTTTCATCAGTGCCTCTCAAAATCTTAGATCTAAGTCAGTCAGTTTATCATAAAAACCTTCTGTTTTAGAGTCTTTATCGTACCTTGAATGTATTTGTGCATAAGAAAACCAATTCATCTTTATACCTTGTTCCTCTAATTTTTGTATAGATTTAAGTTTACCCTTTTCATTCAATATTTCACCATATCTAACTGTTTGTTCTTTTTTATATATTATAGGAGAAGAAAATGCTTCAATAGTCGATAGCCAGACTGGAATTTTCAGATAACATTGCCTTTTAGTCTTCTCCCAATTTAACCACAGATACTCCCGTATATAATATCTTCTAAAATACCCCTGTGTTTTAGTCCCTTTATACCCTAGAAAAGCATGCCACCCCAACAACAGATCATGTCCTTCTAATGGCAACAATCTAGTATTTCTTAATGCTATCCATTCCTTAACCCACATCAAATTTGTAGCTTGGTAGTACAACTCCCAATTAGGCAAACCAAATCCTCCTCTTATTCTAGCATCTTGCAAAAGTTTTAACTTTATTCTCACTTTCTTACCTTGCCATATATATTTCAACACAATTTTATTTCAATCTTCAAAGTAATCTTTTCCAAGTCTAATTGGAATTGTTTGGAACAAATATAAAATTCTGGGTAATATATTCATCTTGATTGTTGATATTCTCCCTTTTAATGACAGTTGTAAATTTTCCCATTTCACCAAATCTAGCGCTATCTGCTGCTTAAAGTTTGATATAATTATTCTCTTTTAGTGGACTGCATCTTGCTGTCAAGTGTAACCCCAAATACTTGATCTTATTTGTGACCTGGATTTTCAATAGATCTCTAGCCAGTTCTTCCTTTTGTCTTGATAGCATATTCTCTTTCAAGATCTTTGTCTTATCTTTATTTATTTTCAAACCAGCCATCTTTCCATGTGTCTCTATCTTTTCTATCAATTTTGATGCTGTTTCTAGTGGGTCTTCTAGAATGAAAACCAGATCATCTGCAAATGCTTGCAACTTAAATTCTTCCTTTTTAATTTTCATCCCTTTTATATTCTTTTCGTCTCTAATATTTCTGTTTAGCACTTCCAAGGTAAACACAAACAATAGAGGTGATAGTGGGCACCCTTGTCCTGTTCCTTTTCTTATATCGATAGAGTCTGTCAGTTCTCCCTCTATCATTACCTTTGCCGTTTGCTTACGATATATAGCTTCTATTGCTTGAATAAATTTTTTTGCAAAGCCCATCTGTTCCAGCTGTAACAACATGAATTGCCAATTTACATTATCAAATGCCTTCTGTGCATCTAGAAATATCAGAGCCATTTGTTTTTCAGGATGTGCCTCGTAGTATTCCAAAGTGTCCAAGATTATTCTCATATTGTCTTTAATTTGTCCTCTTTGGCAGAAATCCATTTTGATCAGAATGGATAAAATTATTTAAGTATTTTGAAAGTCTTTCTGCCAATATTGAAGCAAAAACTTTATAATCTGTGTTTAATAAGGAATTAAGTCTATAGTTCTTGATTTGTAATGGATTGGCCTCCTCTTTTGGGACAAGTGTAATTAATATAAGCTTCTTACCATGATTTAGGTATCATCTTCTTTAACATAACTTCATTCATAACTTCTAGCAATGGAAGGTTCAGCGATTCTTGTAATGTTTTATAAAATTCTGCCGGAAGTCCATCTGGGCCTGGTGCCTTTCCATTATTTTGTTTCTTGAGTGCTTCAGTTAACTCCATCATCCTTATAGTGCTTTCTAACATTGTTTCAATCTCTTTAGGTATCTGGGGTAGATTAGCATTCTGTAAATACTATTTAACTCTTTCCTCATCAATATTCTCTTGTGTGTCCTCATCAATATTCTCTTGTGTGTATAATTTCCCATAATAGTCTCATATGATTTCCTTCTTCTCTTTACTACCATAGCAAACTTGGCCTTGGTCATCCATTAATTGCAATATTTTCCTTGATTCTTTCTGCTTTCTCAATTTATATGCTAACCATCTACCTGGTTTATTTGCATCTTCAAAGTAGTTCTGTTTAACACCTCTAATTTTCTGTGCCAGTTCTTCTTTTTCTATTAGAACCCATTTTATGTTTAATTATATCCATTTTTAACTTAATGTCCTTTTTTGTAGCTCTTTTTCAAGTCCTTTATACTCATCCTCTAATGCCTTAGAGGCTAATCTTTTCATAGTATTTCTTTTCCTTGTATAGTCTATTATCGAACCTCTGGCATATGCCTTCATTTTATCCCATACATTCTGGATTGATGTATCTTCTTTTTTGTTTTCTCTAAAGAAGAAAGCCAGTTCTTTCTCCATCCACTGTGTGAAGTGTTTTTCCTTTAATATAGTATTATTTAACGTCCATCTAGATCTTCTTCTTTGTCCTTTCCATTTAATTGTCATTGGATTGTGATCTGCCCAAGTACTTGTTTCAGTATTTATTTCTTGAATATTAGTTAACAATTCTGTTGACATCCATATCATATCTATTCTGGACTATGATAAATGTCTATTTGAGTAGAAGATGTATTGTTTAGTTTTAGCATTTCGTTCTCTCCATGTATCTTTTAAGTTTATTTCATCTACCGTTTTAAAAAAAGATTGAGGGAGAGTCTTTCTGTTTCGCTTTATTGTTTTCTGTGCTGTGTAGTCCAGTTTATTGTCTACAATTCCATTAAAATCTCCCATCATAACTATATTAGCATAGTCCAGTTCAATTATTTTCATATGTAATTTTTTTACATATGAAAAATTCTTCGTGATTGGCATTCGGGGCATAAATTGCAATCAGGAGTGTTTTCACATTATTGTCCATTATTTCCACCATTAGTATTCTTCCATTGTCATCAGTATAAATCAATTTCGCTGGGATAATATCTTTAATATATAGAACCACTCTTTTCTTGCATTGTGTCATAGAAGTAAATATTTTCCCTAATTTTGGCTGTATCATATCATATTGCTTTTTGATATGTACTTCTTGTAGGCAGATTATATCAAATTTTAATTTCTCTAATTTATGGAAGGTTTTCCTTCTTTTAACAGCTGAGTTAAGTCCATTTATATTGTAATCAGTTTTTTCTCTTCCATGGTTATATTTTGTAGTTAGGTTTAGCAGCTCTCGTAGATCTTGATTCACGTTGTTTTTTGGCTTCCACTTTTCCACCTACTGCACCTTCTTTTTTTTCAGTCGTCATTTGGCAGTTCTTTTGGAATTCAATTCGTGAAATTTTTTTTTCTGCCTCTTCCTCTTTCCCTCCAAAATATTCTGTGTAAAATGATTCAGCTTTCTCAACTGAGTCAATTCTATATTTCTGTTTTTGCCATGTGAACATTAAACCTTCTGGAATCAGCCATCTATAATTTACCACTTTTTAAAGTAGCATTTTGGTCAGGAATCAGTATTCTCTTCTCATCTCTCTCACTCTTCTGGGTACTTGTTTCAAGACCACAATCTCCTTGTCTTTATATTTCAATGTTTTCTCTTTTGCCACTTGCAATATTTGCATTTTAATGGCTTTCTTTGTAAATCTGATGTGAACTTCTCTTGGTAAGCTATTTCTCATTGCATATCTTGTGAAGACTTGATAAACCTCATCTATTCCATCCATCATCTTCTCTTGTTATTTCCAAAGCTTCAGCCAATATTTCTATCATTATCTCAGCTAGGTTTTGTCCCTTTTCTTCCTCTATGTTTTGGAATCTAAGATAAAATTCTGATCTGTCCATCTCCCATCTCAGCATACCACTTGTATCTTGCTCAACCACAGTTAATCTGTTATCAGTATCTCCAATCTTCTTGTCTCTTTGTTTACCTTCTTCAGTTTTTTGGAATCTCTCATCATACTTCATCATCATTTGTTGAATGTTCTCCACCTTTTCATCAGTTTTCCCTGTTCCTTGTTCAATGTTCTCTGTTCTCTTTTCTCTTTTCAATATTCTCTGTTCTTTAATATTTTGAATTCCTTGCATAATCATCTGCAGGCGTTAAGAGTTGTTAACCTAATCTTACCTAGCTTTTTCTCTGGTAATATTACACTAATAACTAGAGCATACAAAACATTTGCTAGACCAATACTCAAATACAGCTCATCAGTCTGGAACCCACATTATGTATCTGATATTAACATAGTTGAGAAAGTCCAGAAATATTTCACAAGAAGAGTTCTCCACTCCTCTACTTGTTGCAGAAGACCTTTTGCCACCAGACTTGAAATTCTAGACCTAGAAAACCTGGAACTATGCTGCTGTCGGTCCGATCTAAGTATAGTATATAAAATCATACATTGCAATGTCCTACTTGTCAATAAATACTTCAGCTTCAACCATAACAACACAAGAGCAAACGATAGATACAAACTCAAGGTTAATCGCACCAAACTTGATTGCAGGAAATATGACTTCAGCAACAGAGTGGTCAATGTGTGGAATACTCTACCTGACTCTGTGGTTTCTTCCCCAAACCTCAAAAACTTTAACCTTTGGCTGTCTACGATTGACCTCATCCCTTTCCTAAGAGGTCTGTAGGGGGTGTGCATAAGCGCACCAACATGCCTACCATCCCTGTCCTATTGTTTTATTTATTTTTTTATTTTTCTTATGTGTATCTATGTATTCATAACTATGTAAAAACTTATATCTATTATCTTGTCAGTATTTGACAAAAAATAAATAAAATAAAAATAAAAATAAAATTTGCTTATCTGTGTCTTGGAGCAGATCAAAATCTGTGAGATGGCAGGCACTTAATCGCTATCAAACCCTGGAGGTTTTTTTTTACAATGCACTAATATACAGAAGGAGAAGCTTTGATTGTGGCACTATGTCCACATCTGACAGACTTTGATCCCTTCTTCAGTTGCTCCTGAGAACATAATGCTTGAGTGCAACCACTGTTTCCTCATTATGTTGCAACCACCATTTGTTTCCTCATTATAATGCAACCGCTATTACAAGGGTCTGCAAACTTGGCAAGTTTAAGACTTGTGGACTTCATCTCCCAGAATTCCTGAGCTAACATGACTGGAGGAGGAATTATGGGAGGTGAAGTCCACAAGTCTTAAAGCTGTAAAGTTTGAAGACCCCTGCCCTATTGCAACATAATGTTGCATCCAGCCATCTCAACCAGGAAAACCTCCCTTCATATGAACCACTGTTGGTCAAACAAAGAGATCTGAGCAGGAAAGACTGGCAAGGTCCAGATAACTTCCTCCACTGCAAATTAGCAGCTTGTTTGCTTGATGGCAGAAAAAACGTCGACTCCCATGAGACTTTCCCCAATCTTGACTTGGACAGAAGACCACACCATGAGGAAGAAAGTCTGGACGGTCCACTTTTCTTCTGAACGTCTTTTAGAATGGTCGGAAAAAAGTAGACTCCTTGAGACACGAAGTCTGCTTGGCCCAAACCAGAGGTAGTATTCAGCAGGTTCTGACCAGTTCTGGAGAACCGGTAGCGGAAATTTTGAGTAGTTCGGAGAACTGGCAAATCCCACCTCTGACTGGCCCTGCCCCCATCTATTCTCTGCCTCCCAAGTCCCAGCTGATTGGCTGGATCTTCTTTTGTTGGCCAGCACAGGAGAACGGAGCTGGAAAGCAGGTTAGTGGGGTGGGGAGGGAATGGAAATTTTGCAGTATACTTCACCTACAGTGGGATGGGAATGGAGATTTTACAGTATCCTTCCCCTGCCACGCCCGCCACGCCCACGCTACGCTCACAGAACCAGTAGTAAAAAAATTTAAATCTTCAGATGTTCTTCCCCAGGTTGAGGTCTTCAGTCCAAGTCAAGTTTGGGTCAAGCAGACTTTTCGTGTCTCAAGGAGTCTAATTTTATTCCTGCCATCCAGCAACTTTAGAAAGGGGGGAAAGCCATGCTATAAACTTGCCAGTTGGCCCCAGTGATGCCCATGATACCATACCCTCCTAGGAAATCCCAGGAATGATACAAGATAAGCTGACTATGTTGTGATTGTGGGAGTAAGGCCAGTTGGAGTTATTTTCTTGGGTTGGATTTTGTTAGGAATACACCAGTCATCTTTTGAGAACAAAACAAAAATATAAATGCAATATAATGAGTTTGGTGTTCCAGTGAAAGTTTGCCCAATAACATTTAAAAAAAAAAATCTTGAGTATTAGCTGTTGTGTTTTCTGTCTCTATAGTAGGTTATGGGTCATGGTTTGAACATGTCCAGGAATTTTGGCAGCATCATATGGATTCCAATGTGCTTTTTCTCAAATATGAAGATATGCACAAGGTAATTATCCAAGCATATCAAGGACTTTCTCCCAACCTGTAAGAAACTAGCCTCCACCCCCAGCCCTCCCGGGTTCCTTTAAAGAAAGATCACAAACTTGGCAGGAGACAGAGATGGGGATTAGGGGCGAAGGGTTTCCCCCACTTGGAATTTAAGCTTGGTTAATTAATATCATAATCCAATGTTTTATTATTTTCAGTGCCAGGAGTTTGATAAGCTGTTTGTTTCTGGGCTATCAGAAAAAATAAGTTAATAAAGTTTAACAAAATAAATGAAGTGTATGATTTGATAATACCACCGCCCTTTGCTTTAAACTTTAAGAGAATATTTTCCTTAATTTTAATTTTTATTTTAGCTTTTAGGATTTGTTTGTTGTTCTAATAAGTTATGCTTTTCTTCTGTTTGCTATTCATGAATGATTATTTTGTTTCATTATCGTTGTGATTGATTGCAATTTATAAAAATGCCTTTGGTTGGTTTACAAAAACTAAAAATTCAGCAAATGGAAGAAAATAATTTTAAAATTCCATCTATGCAGAGGCACTGAAGGAGCAAGGATCAGAAAGAACATGGGGTTGTTGTTTTTTTAGAACTATTGTTCAAGTTCTGCTTTCACAATGAAATAGCAGTTGTATATGTGCTATTTTTAAGCCCCCAGAATTTAACAACCAGATGTTTATTTCTTTGGAGAGAGAAGCACTAAGGGTCAGCTATTTGTTCCTCTTCTGATTTGCAAATAGATGATTTGCACACAAGTCAGTAACATCATAATGTGAGGAACATTGACAGTGTATTGGGGCTTCATAGCAGTTGGAGCTACATTTCGATTTTCATGTTGATATCCATGCTGATGTACCAGCAGTCAAAATCCCAAAAGTGGATACAGGTGAAGCAGCCCCATTCCAACTTCAGGGGAAGTGTTTCTTGGTAAATACAGGGACTTTTTTCCCTTCTCAGACATGCTGTTGGGGCCATCTGGTATGGGGAAAAACCTTTATCCATGGAACTAGTCCCTGGTGCCCCAAAGATTGGGGGCTGCTGATTTAACATACAAAAGAAGCTGCTGTCAGGAGTCTGAATCCGAGGAGGAAGCTGGATAGCTGACCGAATGGGAGTGTGGCTCTGTTGGCTGTGGAGGAGGCTGGGGAAGGGCAAACTCCAACTGGGCAGAGCAGGGGAGAGATAGAACTTCTTCAGAGGAAGACCCAGGCTCACCCCCTTTATCCTATGGCACGCATGGAGGAATGGAGAAGAGAGCAACATGGCTTGCATGGCTTAAGGGAGAGGAAAGGGCCCTAATTCCCTTCATCAGCCACAGCTAGGAAGATAGTTGATAAAAAGCAGGCTGTGCGCGGCAGGCTGCTGGGAGCAAATGTGACTTTATCCTGTGTTGTCGTGGCTTATCTATGTTCCTGGTGTCTTTCCAACAGTGAGTTTTGCTGTGCCTTCAAGCCTGAGATTCTTGCTTCTGCCCTGCCAAGCTAATTACTTCAGTTTGGTTTGTTTGGACTTTAAGTTACTGTTTGTGTTGCTCATGTTTTGGATTTAATTTTCTGCAGTTAAAGGCTTTTTCTGGAAGAGTTTTTCTCCAGCCAGAAGGTAACCTGGACATTGGGGGAGAAGTTGGAGATAATAAAGGGACTCTTATTGCTTATCTGACTGTGTTGCCTTTGTGCCACATCCAGGGTAATAACACTATTGCTAAGCCTGCATTTATATTTTTTGGGGGCAATAACTGGTAACCAGGATGTACTTTTTTGAACTGCCTTAATTTTGACGAATTTCTTCTCTGCTAGTCAATATCTTTGTCTTTCACAGGATCTTGCAGCCCTGGTCGAACAGCTCGTGAGGTTCTTGGGCGTCGCCTATGACAAAGCACAGTTGGAATCAATGGTTGAACATTGTCACCAACTCATTGATCAGTGCTGCAATGCTGATGCCCTTTCAGTGGGCAGGGGTAGGTGTCAGACCTTGCTAACTTGTGCACAGGTGGGATGGGTTAAATGGAAGTCTATTTTTATGATACTTCCAGAGTGGAACACGTAGCAATTATCCTTTTTCAACATTAATTAGTTAGAGTATTTTGAAGACAAAGAATTGGGCTATAAATCTGAACCATGGTTCAGTCAATAAACTAAGCTAATTTTTTTTAAAAAAAAAAATTAAAGGATAGATGGGAAAAAGGTGCATTTCCTGATCATGGAAAGCTATCATTTGGGAGGCCTTTTAAATCCTGCAGGCTTAAGAATTATTTTTGCTTAATTTGTTTAAAACATGCAATTGTTATCACCAGAATTACAATTTAGAACTCTGAATGTATGGATTTGTTTTCTTCCCACCCTCAGCAACTTTATGACTTCAAGTCCCTGAACTCAATAAATCTCAAGAAGAGATTGGGCTGCCATTTGTCAGAAATGGTGTAGGGACACCCCCCACACACACACCATGGGGGCGGTGTTGGATTAGATGACCTGCAACAGTGGTGGCTAACCTTTTTGGGCTCCTATGCCCGCTTTGTCACTTCCAGTATTTCTGGAAAAATAGGAAGTGATGAAACAGGCCTAGTTTTCAGCCCGCAAAACCTGCAGAAACTTTCCTCAAATCTCTGGGAGGCTGAAAAAGGCCTCAAACCAGCCAAAAATCAGTTGTGACATGCGCGCATGTGCAGTGAAGTAAATTTGCCTGCAGTTCACATGCTAGCACAAATGGCTCTGCATGCCACCTATGGCACACATGCTATAGGTTCGCCATCATGGACCTACAAGGTCCCTTCCAACTGTGTTAATCTGCTCATCTTAAAACTGCAACAGTTAGGAAACACTGGTTTAGATTAAAGATATAGGGTCAGAGGAAAATCTAATCCAGGGTTTCTCAACTTTGGCAGCCTTAAGATTTGTGGACGGCTCGGGAATTCTGGGAGCTGAAGTCTTAAGTTGCCAAGACTGAGAAGCAATGATTTAATTATTTTGGCTGAAGATGACCAGCTAAATGTTTACCTGGTGTTTGGTTAGAGGACCATAAAGAACTCATGGATGTTCGGATGCTGTTTGGCCACTTTGCACTACTCTTCTGCTTGTAAACTTTCAAACTCTTCCTTCTCTTAATATGTGATCAAGGGCTTCAATGTATAAAAATCACTGAAATGCTACTGTGTCCATGTTTCAGGTAGATAAGATCAAGGAAAAGATGCCATAATGAAAAAAGGTAGTTCTCAACTTAACAACCAGTGGCTCAACAACTGTTTTAAATTATGATAAGTCCTGAACAGGTGCTTTATGACTCATAAATTACTTTATGGCTGTTTTAAAATGTGCCAATCCCCCATTACATGAGTTACATTTCAGGCCCTTGGAAACCAGCTTACTTTTATGACTGGTTGTAACATTCCTGTGGTCATGTGACCACGATTGTTTTATGTTATTTGCTTCTAGCAAACAAATGCCCATTTGGAAGAACAGGATTACACACACTGGCAATTGTGACCCTGGCATTCACTTAATAGCAATAGCACTTAAAGATTTATATACCACTTCCTGGTGCTTTACAGCCCTCTCTAAGCGTTTTACAGAGCCAGCATATTGCCTCCAACAATCTGGGTCCTCATTTTACCGGCCTCAGAAGAAGACTGAGTCAACCTTGAGACAGTGGGAATCGAACTGCTGGCAATGGGCAGAATTAGCCTGCAATACTGCATTCTAACCACTGCACAACCAGGGCTCTCAGTGGTGGCACAGTAGCACTGTTAACCAGTGGGTTCACTTAACAACCAGTGCATAAAATGATAAAGGGTGGAGTAATAGAATCTTGAAAGCCTGACAGCATTCTTCTCCTTCCTCCTCATATCAAAGTGAGTTGATCTTGATTTTTTTCTCACCCTTTTGTTTTTTCTGGTCTAAATTTATGACTTCCTAACAACTGTCATATATCTTCTTCCCTGCACTGCCACAACTAGTTTGTACAAGAGACTTCACTATCATGGTTACTTATTTATCAGTGCTCAGGAACACTGTGGCTCGAATGGTTAGGATGCTGGGTTGGAGGTTAGCAAGCCCATGTTTGAGACCCGAGTGCTGCCTCAGGGCAGAGTTGAGCTCCCGTCCTTCGCTCCAGCTCCTTGACGGAGACATTAAAAAAAGCCCTTAACTGGGCATCTCCTGTCTGGGCAATGTTGATGTCCCCAGCTAATCCTTTCAACCCTGTAAAAGTGTCTCGACACTCCTGATATGAGTGCAGTTTATTGATGCTTCATAAAAGGTTGCAGATTTGAAATGCTTCAACCTTGAATTGTTTACATTCACATTGAGCTGTTTGGATCTCAATAATTTTCCCAGAATGAGGACTCCTTCATAAAGGTTGAAACTTGAAACAGCTGCTTTGAGAGGAAAATAAGTTTGTGCATCTGTCATACTCATTTTTCCCCACTAACATCTGTAACACCAGATTACCAGAAATAATCCCCATGATGGTGTGCAGGAGTAATCATGGTTCCAGGAGTGTCCATCTGGGAGTGACGCACATATAAAAGGGGGCAGCTTTGACCCCACATGCATGCTTGTTCCCTTGAATTTTTTTGAACATCCCACCTGCTTCTTTCTGTTTCTTTCCCCTCAGAACCAAAGTTAACCAAAATACGGAATTGTTTCAGTTATTCTTCATTTGGTCCTGAGTAAATTGTACTAACCTCAAAATTTCCCCCGAGTCTTCAAATCTATTGCATTTGCATATTGCCTGCTTTTTCTGCACTTTTGTTTCCTGCTTAATTTTGTTCATCTTTCTCACACTTGTAACAATTTTCTTTTCCTTTTTTTCCCAAATGCATCCTGAACGCTAAGGTGTTTTCCTTGCTTTTTCTTTAAATGTGTTTCCATGATTTAAAATACTGTGGTCTGTTAAATCTTTTTAATTTAGCTTAATTTAATTTGGTTTATCACAATGTACATTTTCCTATTTATTTTGCATCATTTTGTTCATTTTTGTTTTCCTTTTTAGCTTATTGATCTTTGCCCAGAAGCTTACTCTCAGTTGCTGGGAAAATGGGCTCTTGGTTAGCTCACCTTCCTTCCCACTCAACCTCCCAAATCAGTTGCATGAGTCAAATCATGAACCCAGGTGGGTGACTCTTTGACCAGCTGTCCAAAAATGGCTACCAGAAAGTAGAATCATACACTGTATTTACAACCTATTACAATGGGAACAAGTGTTTTGGGGATTCAAGTGGCAAATCAGATCCAAGCATTGCTGTGACATCTACATATTGAGTATAGTTTGGTATGGTTTATATTTAAGAGCAGATATCAAAGAAAAGGCAAAGAAGGAAGCAGGTGTCTTGCTACTTACCTCCAGGCCCACTGATTTTCCAGTTCTTGGTTGTTTTTCTCAAGAGGTTCATCTTTAGCAGGCAAGAACCACTGGAACGCTGCTTCATTGTTTGAGGATGTTATTGTTCAACTGGATCTTGAAAACCTGATAAGAGTTTCTCTCTTATTTGTCTTATACCCAAAAAAAAATCAAGGCATCTTTGGTTTCTTCCTGTCTCCTCCTTTCTAGGGCTAAGTGATGTTTTACATAATGGCATCAAGGCCATCTCCATAGTGTTCTACAAGTGGCTTAGTGCATTTCAAATGTCCCTGGAGTTGGCAGCTGTAATAACTGTTGTTTTAACTGTTGTACATGGACCCAGTACTTCATCTTAACCAGAAAACTCAAGATGCAGCCTTGTAACTTCTAGCAGTATTGTTTCTGGAGGGGGAGGGTGAAAAAAAGTGGCAAGAAAAGAGGGCCGGGCAATCCTGTGGTTGGATACCACACTGCCCTTCTTTGCCCTCCTCTTCTGTGGTTTTCAGAGATGTCAACAAGCAGGGGTGATGGAAGCTGGACCTTGGTAGATGAGGAATATACTGAGAGAGGATTGATGGAGAGATGGTGAAGGCAACATGCTGAAGAACAACCAGATCTTCACATTTTAGACAGAACTGGATTGTATGAAGTTTTAAGTCCAACTCTTTGATTGATAAAGGTGTAATTCCCACACTCCTGATGGCAAACTTTTCCTTTGGAGTTGTTTTTGCTGTTTCAGGACTGGGGATTTCACTTTCCAGATTTAAAATGGCCAAAATATTCTGTTATTCACTGGGTGATTTGTGGCAGGTTTTAGTTCTTCTGAAAGGTCTTCTGCATCTTCTAATAACCAGCACATTTTTCCCTCCCTCTGTTCCCTTCCTTTTTCTATCTTTCAGGACGAATTGGGCTGTGGAAAGATATCTTCACTGTCTCTATGAATGAGAAATTTGATTTAGTGTACAAGCAGAAGATGGGAAAATGTGATCTCACATTTGATTTTTATTTATAAAGCAGCCAAATGAAAATGCATGTGTATAATGCAAAGAATCTAGCTAGAAGTGCTTTCTGCATTTATTTATTCCTGGCGGGACATAGTACCATATTTGTTATGTGTATCATATCAAAAAAATAAAGGGCACACTGCACTGGGATGCTATCTTCAGAGGGTGCTGGGTCAGGCCAAAGGTCTACTTCGAGCAACAATTTTTTTTTGCAAGTTTGATCAGTTGAAAGCTACTGGATAGCTTTCAAAGTTTTAAAAGCAGCAGGTATATGAGTCTAGTGCACTCTGTATGTTTTTTTTTTCCATGTAATCAACGCAGAAAGCAATTGTTACAGGGCAGCTGAAAAATACAGTGGATTCATAAATAAAGAATTCTATAATTTTATCATGCAGAAAGATTTTTCCCCTTTCTCTTTTCTTTGTAAGTTTAAGTGCTATTAAGCGGCATGGTGTGTGAGTGTGTGTGTAAAAGCCTAAGACGTTGCATTACGGGGCTTCAAATCACAATCTGTTACCTCCATCTTGTCTTATGGACTCAGTTCCTATTGAGTAGCCAGTAAAAGTCCAAAAGTTGCATAGAAAAAAAAGTCAAAGCACCAATTGTACTTCTTTATTTTTTTATTTTTATAGCCATCTCAATAAGTGAATCTGGGTCAGATGTGGTATTCAGAAAGTTCTGACCAGTTCTGGAGAACCGGTCGCGGAAATTTTGAGTAGTTGGGAGAACCAGCAAATACCACCTCTGACTGGCCCTGCCCCCATCTATTCTCTGCTCCCGAGTCCCAGCTGATTGTCTGGTTGTCCCAGCTGGTTGCCCTGCACAGGAGAACGTATCTGGAAAGCAGGTTAGTGGGGTGGGGAGGGAATGGGGATTTTTCAGTAACCTTCCCCTGCCGCGCGCCACATCACGCCCACAGAACTGGTAGTAAAAATTTTTTGAATCCCATCATTGATCTGGGTGGCATACACCATCTTTTTGACACACTCTGTGGACACTCCTGCTTGATTCATACTTTTTAATGAGATAGTTGAGGTCTTTGTGCCACTCATATTATTTATGATATATTCTTAATCATGATTATATTATATTCTATCTTTCTGCTGGCAAACCTGTTTTTCATGTGCCCACATTTGTGCTGTGGCTAATTATTTTGTGTGACAAATTGTTCAAGTCCCGAACTTGTCATGTTTTGGATGATATTTTTTGTGGTTCTGACTTTTGGCCTGGTCCAACATGATGATTGGTTTAAGCAGCATGGACAGAACCATGCTACTTGCAAACAGAATGATAATATGCACAAAGAGTTGAAGAGGGGTAAATGACAGATCTTAAAAATACTCTGATCTGTGATATTTTCTTTCATTTATCTCACTTTTAATCTCGTTAAATTTCTGGAAATACCTCCTTGTGTTGGGATCCTATTTTGCCCCAAAATTCTAACCCTGTGAGTTCAGAGTGTTTTTCTATTCAGTTCAGTTGGTTTGATTCGAATATAGCAACACTGTACAACGCTGCAATATTGATTTTCCAGACTAGAAGTCCTGGGTTTTACAGACCATGATAATCGGAAGCTTTACATGGAACAGCTAATATCCTGCGATGATGCCTCTTTTAACACTATCAAATATCAACATCTGTTTATCCCAGTCCTTGGGAAGGAATTGATAGGCAGATAAAAAAATGCCAAATCCGATCTGAACATCTGGCTTGCTGTGCCAGAAGACTAATTTTAGTCAAGATTAACAAATTAACAAATGTCCAGCAGGGGGGGATATGATACCAAAAAAAGCAACATGAGTTCAACCCACAATTATGGTCACATCTCTACCTGTGGGGAGAAGAAAACAATGCATATTTATCAAATATCCTTTTATTATTTAATGATCTATCTTTTAAAATACGACTTTCCCATTTCTCCCCATGTGGAGCAAACATTGTACAACTCTCAAAAGATAATTTCCTATATTCATAACTTACACCATTTGCCTCTGAATATGAAAATGACCCAGACACATCATCAGTGCATTAGCCAAGTGTGTATCTGTGAGGGATTGTGACATCACCAGGAATAGGGTTACACCATCTTCTGTGTTTTCAAAGCTCTCAATTGCCTGCAAAGGCCATCAAAGCACAATTATGGTTATATTAAGTGCCTCTTTGGGAGGCCTTATCAGGCTTTGCTTCTGGGATTCAACTCGGTTTGTCAACCCACAGAAATTTAAGTAAGAGTTGAACCGAATCATCTGGGGATCACCTTGACCAACCTTCAGATTCCTATTCCAGTGAGATTGCTAGACAGAAAAAACACAAGGTGTGTATATTTAAGAATGAAAAGCAGAAGTGTTGCGGTAAAGGAGTGGGAGATTTGGTATTGATTTTAAAATAATTGAACTATGTTTACTGAAATACAGCCACAACAAATGGCTAGACTTTGGCTAGTCTTCTTAAAAAGCTAAGCAAGGTGCAACTTAGGTAATGTGTGGATGAAAGAGCATTAGTAAATCCAGAGTTATAAACCATGCCTTTGGATAACCCTGCATAACAAAATTAAATGAAGGGTATTTTTATTTTTACTGATGTATATTGTAACTTACATTTTAATGTATTTTATACTGCTTTTTTACTTAGTTATTCCATGCTGTTCAAAGTTATTCCGCGCTGTATAAAGAAAGTAAAAACCATTCAAATATATTTTAAAATTACAGAAAACATGTTAAAGTGTGGGAAGAAATAGAGAAAAGGACAAAACACATTTATCCTTAACATTTCACATGAGCTGGTTGCATTATAGGTAAGAAATTAATACACTTTCACAGAAATGCTCAATTACTTGCTCTTTATATGTACACCAGAGACAAATTCCTTGTGAGTCTGATCACACTTAGCCATAAAGAATATTCTATTCTATTCTTATTCTATTTCATTCCATATTTTCTTTTCTATTCTATTCTACTCGAATCTATTCTATTCCACTCTATTCTATTCCATTCCACTCCACTCCATATTTTCTATTCTATTCTATTCAGAAAAAAAGTCTCCTAAGGGTTTGTTCTAACTCTGAATTTTGCTTAGCAATGGGTAGTAAGTCAAAGACTGCCAAGTATCTGCTCATATTTCAGATTTTTTTGCAGCAGAAAGATTTGCTTGACAGATATTTTAATGCACCTGTAACATCATTACAGGCTTCAACTAAGAAACTGCATTTTTAAATACTCTTCCATGGAAACCAGCGTCAAATTGGTTGTAATTATTTTTAAAAGAACATGTCATTTGAAAGGTCTGTTTTTCTCTTCTTCCTATTGTGCAGCCTTGTACTCCAGGAGGAATAGCTTCACCACTTGATTCTGATAATTATAATGGTTGACTCAGGATCCACATGTCCTCATATGTCATTTTCATGCTTTTGCCCATTCTGGATAAAAGATAATAATTTGATGCTTACATAAAGCTCAAGTCCTAAAAGCACCAGAAAACAAGGAGATTAAACTCTATCATCTCTTGCATTTGATTCTAGAGAATTCCTATAAGAGTTTTACATAGAGCAACCTAAATTCAATGTTGAAAACAAAACTTTTAATTCACAATTCCAAGTTCACTTTTAAGCATAATCAGCACTTTTCAAAGTTTTTCAGTTTTACAAAAGTTTTGGGGGAGATAGGATAAATGAAAAGAAAACGTTCTCAAGATTAATGTGATTGGAATTTCTCTCCTTCCTGACCATTTTGGGTCAGGCACAAGAGCAGTGTTAAATAAGGTAAATCAAATGAAAAGTAAATATGCTACATTTGCAATTTAATTTTTTTAAATGAGAAACACCAGCAAGAAGTAAATTTCCATGCATTTCCATTCAGGGCTATTGCTGATCACCAGAGGTACACATCTCCATTAAACTATGTCTAATCCACTTGGAAATATTTCCCTTGTTACACAGGAAGGTGGGTTTAGTGGCTGTTCTTAGCTGATTAATAATTAGATGGAGATGATCTAGAATGTCTAAAGTGTTTCTCAACCTTGGCAAGATGTGTGGACTTCAACTCCCATAATTCCTAGATGAGCATGCTGGC
>BLBF01000022.1:4157664-4210272 GCA_015471245.1 Laticauda colubrina | reverse complement strand
AAAGTGAGGGAGAGAGAATGAGATGAGGGAGGGAGAGGGGGAGAGAATGAGGAGGGAGGAGAGAGGGGAAGGGAGAGACAGTGAGAGGAGAGGGAGGGAGGAAAAAGGGAGGAGGGAGGGGGAGAAAAAGAGGGAGGAAGAGAGGAGGGAGGGAGGAAAGAGTGAGGGAGAGAGAATGAGATGAGGGAGGGAGGGGGAGAAGGAGGGAGGGGAGAGGGAAGGAGGAAAAAGAGGGAGGGGGGAAGGAGAGAGGAGAGGAGGGGGGAAAGGAAAGAGTGAGGGAGAGAGAATGAGGAGGGAGGGGAAGGGGGAGAGGGAGAGAGGCAGTGGTGTATTAACCATGAAGCAGACTTCATGGGGCGCCACATAAACTTCTACCTCGCCTCAGCTTGGCTTCCTTTGGGCAGGACGTCGAAAGGGGGGCGGGGGGGCTCCAAGATTTGTCAGCGCTTCGGGCGCCGGTCAGCCTTACTTACCGCTGAGAGAGATTTTGACTGACGTGGAAACAGTTCAAGGGGGGGGGGGACTTCAACGCCAAGGCCGCCCCACCTCAGCCAGCCCAAAAGAGAAGGTCCAGCCACGCCGGTTCGGAGCGCAAAACCGAAACGAGGCGCCTTTCTCGAGCTGCTGCGTGGACGTTTCCAGACGGTCAGCTCGAAAAATGCCCCCATCTAACCAAAACCTGGGGTGGGAAATCTGACTGCTCCTTTCGCAGCCAGAGGGCGAGCCGCGGCCCCTCACGAGTTCCCGCCAAAGCCGCCCGATTCGCTTCCCACGTGCACCGCTCAGGATCCCGCGCACACAGCAGTCCTGCTCTCTCTCTCTCGCTCGCTCTCTCTCTCTCCCTCACCTGATTTGCACCGGGGGCATCTTTCGGGCTTGGCTTGAGGACCCAAAGCCCCTTGAACCGGGGATGCATTCCGAGGAGTCCGCGACAGGAAACCCCGGGGGGGAGGGGGGCGTCGGCTTCGCGTGGCTTTCGGACGACGGGCCCCCGACGCGAAACCTCTCCAGACACGTGAATGGAACTGTCGCCCGTTTAACGGTTGCTAAGCCCCCCCTGGCGCGGCCTCTCGGCGAATGGGAAACCGCTCCGCGTTGCTGCGGCGACAGCGTCTTGGCAACGCCGCGTTTCGGGCAGCGAAAAGCCGCGAAAGTGCGAACTTTGCAAGCGGGACGCGGGTCTTTCTCCCGCTCGCGGTGGGACCCTCCTTCCCTTGCTCCAGCCCAGACCCCGCTGCCTACTTTTCCGCCGATAATGACGTCTCAGGACGGAGGAGGAGGAGAGAAACACGGTTGGTTTCTTCTTCTGCGCCGGGAAAACAAAGTTTCTTTTTCTTGCAAGGAGATGGCGGGGGCGCGTTGGAAGAACTTTAGGCCCCTTACAGCCCAGGAGCGGCTCTTTCGATGCTGGGCTTCTTATAACCCGGCAAGATAGATTCGCTGGCTTGAGAAAGTCGGATTGGCCTTCCAGCAATTGCACTGCCGTTTGGTCTCACCTTTTCCCAGGCAGCGCTAATTCTGCCTCGTATTGGGTCGTCTCAAGGTACGATGGCCACGGTCTGTGTTTGCAAGTCGCCTCGCGAACAGACTTAATCCTGCTTTCTGCATTGACCTAACCTACAGGGGCTGAAGGAAACAAAACACTGAGGTGTCAATGCAATAAGTAGGTAAGTAATAAGCCAATATGCTGAAGCACAAACTCGCCCCAGGCAAACCAACCAACCAAACAGGGAGAAACACACAAAGTTTACACAAGCAACAAACTACAGAATAGTTAGAAGTACTAACCTGTGGCATCCTGTGTAAGAATTCTGAGTGAGCACATTAACATCATCACAGAAACGGGGTATTTCTACTCATTGGAACAATTACAATTTTAATCGTGGTCTGAGTAAGATATACTAATTGTCTGCCTGCCTGCCTGCCTGCCTAGCCATCATCCATCCAACCATCCATCCATAGATTTTCTATTTAGTTTAAATAAAAAATAAATACATACAAAACTTTTCTGTATCACCTTGTTCCACTGTGATATTGTATTTACCCCTTCATATAGCTTTCCACAATGTGTCCCATTTTTGAATGAAGAATTACATCTGATCAATTTACAATATGGTTATTAAATAAAATAAACAGATATAGCAATAATTACAAATTAAATACTGCACTTAGTGTAGATGTATGTGTGTGTGCGAGAGAGATTTAGATTTCTAAGAGGCCAAACCAAAAAGTGTTTAATATATTAAAGTATGAAATAATATTTTTAGAAATAATTTTTATTTATAAAGTAAATAATATGTATTTAGCATTATATGTTCAACTTGGCTGTGTAGCCTTACATAGAATAGAACAGAATAGAGGAGAATAGAATAGAATTCTATTCTGTTCTGTTCTATTCTGTTCTGTTCTGTTCTATTCTTGTTCTATACTGTAAAATTTTCATTCCCTCCATACTCCTGGGGGAAGGTTACTGTATAATCTCTATTCCCTCCCCATCCCACTAACCTGCTTTACAGCTCTGTTCTCCTGTGCAGGGCAACCAAAGGAGACCCAGCCAATCAGCTGGGACTCAATGGGAGGCAGAGAATAGATGGGGGCGAGGCAGAGGTGGTTCTCCAAACTACTCAAAATTTCCACTACTGGTTCTCTAGAACTGGTCAGAACCTGCTGAATACTACCTCTGGAGACATGGGCCCAAACAACAGTGGGGCTAGTTGGCCCAATGAGAAGTCCCCTCCCCATATATATTAGTAACTAAGATGGGTGGACTCCAAATCCTCACATTCCCCAGCCAACCATGCTGACTGTTTTAACTACTTTTGAGACACTCAAAATCACTCTGCATCTGCTATTTCAGCTGGAGAAATTATGTCACTTTTCTGTATATTTTCCCTAAGACACTTCCAGGATGGCGTGGGGTGGTTTCCCATGAAAAAAAAACAGACATGTGAGAACAGCCTTTGCTTACTTATTTATCTTCCTCTCTCCCAGAGGCTCCTGTGGTGTGGGGTAAACTTTTATGTAGGTGGCCAAAGGTGCCATTTAAACTATCCACCTGCACCAAAATACATTTGCAGACTTGTACACTGGCACAAAGTACAGCAACCCTGTTCAGTTCAATATGAGGCAAACCACAACAACCTTTTCTGCTTTGGAACTCTCTGTCCCAGGAAGATTGTGTCTCTCTCAAAGGAGGTTTAAAGTCACCCTGTTCCTTTTTTTTTTTTTTTACTACAGCTGAAGTAGTCCTCCATGTATGACTGATTGCTTATTGATCATTTGTTATGACAGATCGCAAAAGATGGGACTTATGACCAGTTGCAAAGATCTGAAGTATGGGCCTTTCTACCTCCAGGTCACACCGGTGCATTTTACTCATTCAATCATCAGCCCTCATTTATGGCCATTTGCAGTGCCCCATAGTCATGTGACTAAGATATATTGCAGCGTTCACTTAACAACCGCTGGAAAAAAAGATTGTAAAATCTGTGTCAACTAAAAAATACTTATTTGGTCTTTTTAGTCGCTAGCAGAAAGGGAGAGGGAAAGTAGTGCATTCCTGAAATGCTTCAGATAATTTTGAGGCAGCCGAAGCTGTTGGCATGCAAGACTATTACTGGAGAGTATGATTGAAGACTCTTGGCTATGGATGTGTCCCATTGAAGAATATGCATCCTGGGGATGGGAGGAAGACCAGGGTCAAGGGTGAAATGAATGATGTATCTTAGTGTCAGCTGCACCCAGGAAATGCCGACATGGTCACTCCTAATAAATCATTTTTTTTTACTCTGAAAGATGTGACTAAAGACTCATGATTTGAGTGGGGAAAGTTTGTTGGAGCATTGACAATCCAGTCCAGTCATATGGTGACCTGCTCTATGGCCTCACAACTTATGGCTGAAATTGTGGGCTTAGTTATGGTCATAACCTGAAGACTTCCCATAGTGTCTTTCATCTTGGGTGGCTTGTTTAATTTTCTCTAGTTGATTTTTCCAGCTGTCCCTCTTTGTATTGTGCCACCATGGCTCCTTTTTTGGGGGGGGGTTCAACTTCTTTCTTTGTTCTTCCTTATTTCTTGCAGGAATAATGTCCAGAGTGGTGAATGCATCTGATTTTAAGAGTTTATGCCCTCAGTCTCATGGGATTGTTTTCAATGCCAGAGTCCAATCCAACTCATCAGGGCGATCTTCCACACGGAGTAGCAGCACCAATAGCAAGAGCAGCAGTGAAAGCTCAGTCCAATCTGCCTCAAGTAAGGACCTTCTCGTTGGTTCTGATCCAAATTGTTGATCCAAATCCAAATTGGGCACAAACATGCAAAATATTTGAGATTGAACTTCCCCTGTTGGAGATATCATGTGTAACCAGCAATGGTCATGCCAGTGGACGGTGTGTGATGATCCGGAGTGTGACACAAAGGCAACACAGTCAGATAATCAATAAGAGTCCCTTTATTATCTCCAACTTTGTCCCCAATGTTCAGGTTACCTTCTGGTTGGAGAAAAGCTCTCCTGGGACCACCATTGGCTGCAGAAAATTAAGTCCAAAACATGGTCAACACAAACTGTAACTTAAAGTCCAAACAAGCCAAACTGAAGTAATTAGTTTGGCAGGGCAGGAGCAAGAATTTCAGATTTGAAGGCACGGCAAAACTCACATGGTTGGGAAGATGCCAGGAACACAGATAAGCCACGACAACACAAGATAAAGTAACATTTGTTTCCAGCAGCCTACAGCATGCCTTTCTTATCAATTGTCTTCCAGCTGTGGCTAATGAAGGGAATCAGGGCCCTTTCCTCCCCCATAAGCCAAGCAACCCACATTGCTCTCTTCTCTATTCCTCCCTGCGAGCTCTAGGATGAAGAGATGGTGGGCCTGGGTCTTCCTCTGAACACCCTCTCCCTTGTTCTCTCTCTCTCTCCCCTGCTCTGCCCAGCCAGACTTTGCCCTTCTCCAACCTCCTCCACAGCCAACAGAGCAACACTCCCACTCCCTGTCAGCTGTTCAGCTTTCTCCTCAGATTCAGACTCTGACAGGGGCACAACACAATGATTCTCAATCTTTTCTTCACCATGTAATCCCCTTTAAATAGTTTTTGTGGCCACAGATGCAGGGTTAGGATTCAGCCGGTACGGACTGGTTTGGGTGAACCGGTAGTTCCGGCAATCGTTTGAAGCCCAGCTGATTGGCACGGCAGCCCAGATTGCCCTGCCTTGGCTGTTTTTACTCACCTGGGCTTCAGTAAAAGGTAAGCTTTCTTGCTATTTTCAAAAGTACTGCATGTGCACAATGTGTGTGTGTGGCACGCATGTGCATGAAGCGCATGCCCACCAGTGGTGGGATTCAAAAGGTTTTACCACCAGTTTGGTGGGCATGGCTTGGGGGGCATGCTTTGCATATGCGTGCACACTTTGCATGCACGCACGTACCAAATGCGCACTTTGCGCAGGTGCAAAGGCGTTTCAACTCCCCTCCTGCAAGCCTGCACTCTCCCGGTTGCTTTAGCAGCTGCCGTAAAACACTCTGCTGTGCTGTGCAAAGCAGCTGCGCTTCAAAAGCAGAGGATAAAGATGAACATTGGAGGCCGGGTGGCCAGGTGGGCCCAACAGCAGGAGAGAACTGGTTTGGTCTCCACTGCTCATCACCACTACTGGCTTGGTAGAACCGGGCTGAACTGGTAGAATACCACCACTGATGCCCACCAAACGTTTGTAATACTGGTTGAATCCCACCACTGCACAGATCCCAAAAACTTAAGATTTAAATCACAACATTCCACAAACCTTTTCCATAACAATCATAAACACAAAGCTTTGTGGATTCCCTGTGGTGCCATTGTGGCCCCCTCAGGAGTCTGTGGACCACAGGTTGAGATCCACTGTCTCAGGGAAATGGCTGAAATGGACAAAATGAAGTTGAGTGATGCTTTTATGTTGTTTTGGCACAAAACATTGCACAACCTTCAGTTTTCAAAAGCTCACCTCTAGGCAAAAGATTACAAAAAGTAGTGAGTGAAGGAAGATACCAGTGGCATCACTTGCTTTGCCTTCTGGACCCCACATCAGCAATTCCGTCTCAAAAGGAAGATTGTGAACTCTATGCCTTTGTTCACAATAGGTTACTTTATATTCCTGCAAACAAGTAGTCTTTGAATTACTATTGGTCTTCAAACAAAGTTACAATGGACTTCAAAAACAAACTACTTATAACTAGGTGTGGGATTCTACAGTTCGTACCTATTCGCTAGAACCAGTTAACAATCTAAGCACTTCGGAGAACCGGTTGTTAGAAGAAATTACTGGCCTAATCCTGTAACTAAGGCAGGAAGGAAACATTCTGGTGTCGCTTACAGAAACTGCCTCTCCGTTAACCCTTATTACATTCTTGGCACGACTAGACTTCCTGTCTCAGGAACCTCTCTGGAGTTTTTTTTCCTTCATTTGCTGGTACTTTGCTTGTGTGGAGTGACCATTCAAAGTTACAATGGCACTGGAAAAAGTGACTTATGACCATTTTTTACACTTACGACTGTTGCAGCATCCCCACAGTCATGAGAGGCCAGGTGAGGAGATGTGTGCCTCGATGTGAGTGATGTTGAGTTGGCCATGCCCAGCCAGTCACATGGCCACCAAGCCATGCCCATCAACTAAGCCACACCCACAGAACCGATTGTTAAAAAAATTGAATCCCATCCCTGCTTACAACCTGTCTCCAGTGGTCACATGGTCACATTTAAGTGTTTGGCCACCAGCTTGCATTTACAACTGGTTGCAGTGGTCACTGGCAGAAAATGGCCAAAAATGTCCATCGGGTATGCTGAATATGCAGAACATGATTCAATTAATCATGATAAAAATGGATGCAAATCAAAATTTGGTCATGACAACCAAAATTTCGGCTCCCATTGTGGCCATAAGTTGAGGGGCTACTTGTAAAGAAAATATTTGCTTTGGAATGGTTTTCATTCCATTCTGTATCTTAAACTTGATAATTCAGTTTGTATCTATTTTTAAGAAGGCTTTACAACCCATCCTGTCTTTTGCAGCTGTTTCTGTCAAATCTGTCCCTGACTCCACGCTGTCACCCGATGTTATTGAGCAGATTTTGCTTCAGAAAATAATTGCAAAAGAAGATGAAATCAAAAAAGCATTTCAGATTATTGATATCGATCAGACACTGAAGATCACTAAGGGTGAATTTAGAAGAGTGATTGAAACATTCATTTTACCTCTGACAGATGAGCAGTTTAATGTGTTGCTAGCAAAGGTATGTGTTCTCATGACAGCAGCACATAAATGTATTTGTGTTATTGAACCCAATTCAGTTATGCATTTGTTGACTATATTCCATTAAAGAAATCACAGCTAATCAGGATGATTTAATCAATTTAATCTTCAGGAAATTGCATTGTAATAAAACAGTGGCTCTGCATATGGCGATGCATGATATCTTCAGGCCTGAGATATCCTTGATGATCCATAGTGTCTCAAAAAATAGCACAAAACTAAAACATGAATCAAGGTCTTGTAATGCCTTCAACTTGTAACTTTTATTAGTCACAGTTTAAATTCAAAAAGTAGATAATGAAGCAAAATTATCCACAAAATTATCTACCACATTGACCAGAGTTCCAAGGCAAACCAAGATAATTAATCACATATTCCAGGAAGATAACTGGGGAGAGTCCATGGAAAGAACACCAACAAAGGTAAACCTCATCCAAAGAAAGCATAATTTGACTCCAGTGTCTGTGAACACGCAGTTCCAAACTCTTATAAAGAACTCACAGCTGCAACCCATGAAGAGGATCATGGCCCTCTTCTCCCATGTAGACCACATTTTTGATCCTCTCCTCCCTGTGTGCCCTAGGATGGAGAGGGGATGGGCCTGGGTCCTCCTCTGACTGCTCAGCCGGCCTCTGCCCTTCCCCAGCCTCCTCCACCACCTCTGGAGCCACACTTCCACTCCCTGTTGGCTGTTCCTCCTCTTCCTCAGAGTCAGTCTCCACCAGGGGCATGACAATCCTGGTGATCTCCCAATGTAATGGCTTGTGGGAATGACTTTGGGAGACTGGGGGTGAGGTGGGGAGAGATGCTGCCTTAGGAAAGATTGAATAAGAGCTGCACAGTGGGCAGGAAAAGAAAGCCCAAAAGGAAACCCCTTAACTTCTCAGGCTGTAAAAGAGACAACGGCATATTTGTATTATAGGACAAGGGTCCCCAATTCACAGGCCGCAACCCACTACCCGAGCTGTTGCCTATTCAGAGCTGGGCCCCATGAGTGACTGGCTGGTGCACATGCAGCTCAACTTGCAAAAGGAGTGGTCCACTGCACAAAAAGTGTGCACTTTGACTTGCATGAGCAGCGGGCCAGCACATACATGTACAACTTATGCAAGTTGGTTCCCCTCTTCCCCCTCCTCCCATTGGGTGGCCAAGCCGTAAAGGTTGGTGGATTGCTGCTGTAGAACTTGCAAGATTTCCTTAATGTAGTACTTTCCAATAAAGTAAAATTAGCTCATCTGATTGTGTTTTCTGTCTGGTCTACCTGGAAAGGCAAGATCTGTTCAATCTGATCTGACCTTGCTTATGTTTTTTCAAAATGAAACACCTACAGGAGAATGGGCCCACACCTTCTCTCTCTCCCACTGTGGAACAAATTTCATGCCATTTATGGACATGTCCGTGTCAACTTCTTGACCACAGTGTCAAAGTAGTTCATTATTGCTGTCCTCCAAGATATGGATATTGTTTTTTGTTTTGATCTCTCAGTGTAATATACAGCCCTGGAATTTCCTAGTGGTCTTTCCTCCCAGTACTAACTGGATATTACCCTGCTTGGTTTTTTGAGATCAACCCAGGCTAGTTAATAGCAGCAGAATATAGCCTTTGTTTTTAAACACGTATGTTTGGAAAGTGATCACAGCAGATGGTAGCCAACTTGACTGCTGTTGTGAAGAGAAACTGAATGTACAGTGCTTTATCACACAGGAAGTATTGTAGTCCGGAAACATTTTACTACTTAACTCCTTGGAATGAATGAGATAATGAATTAATTGTGAGATTAGAGACCTTGGATATTTTTGTCTTTAGAATTCTAACTGAATTAATACTCCTGTTAAATGGAAGCAGTATGTCAAAATGTTATATAATGAAATAAATCCCCCAGAAACCTGCATAGGATTTGAAATAGTTTGATATAACTTATAATAGGTGATATTGAGAGCATTTGAGATTGCAAATGTTTTGATGCAAGAGATTAGCTGTTGATATAAATTACAATGGATAATATTGAGAGCATTTGAGATTGCAAATATGCAAGAAATTAACTGTTTTGGTGAAATTATTTATTTGGAAATATATAACCAAAGAAAGGTTGATTATGCTTTTAATTGTGTACTACTGAGAGGAAGAATGAGAAGGGATGGACATGATCATTCTCCACTATGTTGAAAAATAATCAGCTTTTTTAAAAAATTGAAACAGGTCCCAGGAATTACCAGAGTTACAGTTCCATATCTTGAGTTCTTGTCAATGTTTGCGAGGCCCACCAGTAGCATCAGCGCAAAGTAAGGATGTTGATTCAATTTATTTCTTGCTTTTTGAAGTAACAGAGAAATCAAAATAGCAAAATATGAATAGCAAAGTATAAGGTCAGTGGTGTAAACAGCATTTACTTACAGCAGCAATAAGCAAAATTAGGTAAACGAATAAAAGGCAAACACTTGCCTTGGGCTGCTGTTTTCAGCAGAAACTCCATGTGTACAATAGACTATGTATACAGTTTTTCTGGTCAAGACTAAAGGACAAGCTTGTCTGGCCGGATACGACCTCATATTTCCAAGCAGAACTGGATGATCTTTATCCCCCATCAATATTTATTTGGTAGACTTATATCTTATCTAAACGCAATATACGTAGCACACTTTATTCCATGCCAGAATATCACCCAATGACCTTCCTTGGCTGAGGATGGATTTGAACCTGAGAATCTTCCAGGCCTTGTCCAACTCTTAACTGCTCTGGCTCTCTCAGATTATAGTTTCATCTAGGCTGTTTTAGTTGGCTACAATCAATAGACATATTTTCTGTGGGTTTAAAGCCAATGTAAAAACCACTTTGGTTTTTCCTCTTTATGACCTTCAGTGAGTTGCACTTTAGTCAGATTAGATTCACCAATGTAGGATCCAAAAAACCAAGATAGTCTCCCTGATTATATGATCAGAGCCCCAAAGACACTTCTTTTCTGTAATATATTCTATATTCATGTGTTACTGTTGGGAAAGTAAAATGCTCTTTCTCCCTTCCTATTTGAGGAAGTTAGCTAAGGAAAGATTCTGATCTGAACAATGACCTTCTAAAACTAAATTAAATAAAATTCAGGGCTGTGAATCTAGTGCTTCAGTTGTTCTGCTTCCCCAAACTGGCTGAAGGACATAGAATCTGTTGGCAACTCTTAAACCAGCACCAAGGAGTAAAGGTTTTGAGATGTGGAACAGAGGCGTGAATCTTTGTTCCTCCTGTCCTGTGAAGACATGGCCTCTGAAGTGTTGCACAGTCTCATAAATGCTGCATAATTGATGATACTGTAGAAATAAATCCTTAGAGCATTGTTTCTGAAACATGGCTATTTGAACTGCGTGGACTTCATGCTGGCTGGGGAATTCTGGGAGTTGAACTCCACACATCTTCAATTTGCCAACGTTTGAGAAACACTGCCTTACAACATACTTGCATTATTCTTTGCTCATCTGCAAACCAATATTAAAAACTGAGGTAGATGAAATGATGGGAAACCCACTGTCGGACAGACAAGGGGAGCTGAGAGGAGAGATATTTAGTTTTATTCAGCATCTGAAACTGAGTTCTATTTTCTTCTGTGCTGCCGAAGAGGGGGATGATTTAAATCAGGAAAAGATGTGGTGTAGAGGTTTATATTCTCTACTTTGTGGCAGAAGTCCTTTCTTCTTGGCTGTTCAAACTAAAACCAAAAAGGAAGATGTAAAAAGAAATTGTAAGTCTCATGGTTCCTAATCTAGATTTCTCCTCAGAAGCAGCTGTGGCCCATTGCTTCCCACTGACCAGGCTCAACTGCCACCAGGGGCTGGCAGTTCTATTTTTATCCCCAGCTAAAAATATTGGTAAGAGGGCAGGCTTGATTTTAAAAAAAGGTTGAGTGACCTTAATTTCTGGTTGGTTTTTCAGGTGGAATAATCCCCGAGAAAGCCGAACCAGGACCTTAAGCCAAATGGAGTGCCTCTTACGAGAGAAGGTAACACCCCACAAGGGGCTTCCACTTGGAACAGGACCCCCAATGTTGCAAATCTCACGAGTTAGTCCTAACTCAGAAGGGTCTCACAGAAGGGGCCCCTTGCAAAACTTTTTGCCCTCAAATCCGAAGGCCTGCATTCTTGTAATCGATCTACCAGTTTCAGGACAGAGCAGAGAACAATCCCCATGCATTTTTTTGGGGGGGAGATAGTGAAGAATTCAAAGCCTTTTTTATCCTGCGTTTGATGATCCTTGGTGTCGTAAGTGCTAAGAGAGAGACCAGTGCCTCATGCATTTCCATCAGCTGTAGAGATTCTCAGCAGTTGTGCAAGAGAATGGTGTAAGACAGTGGTGGGATTCAATTTTTTTACCACTGGTTCTGTGGGGGTGGCTTGGTGGGCATGGCTTGGTGGGCATGGCAGGGGAAGGTTACTGCAAAATCCCCATTCCCTCCCCACCCCACTAACCTGCTTTCCAGCTCCGTTCTCCTGTGCAGGGCAACCAAATGCAGACCCATCCAATCAGCTTGGACTCAATGGGAGGCAGAGAATAGGTGGGGGTGGGGCCAGTCAGAGGTGGGATTTTCCGGTTCTCCAAATTACTCAAAATTTCCACTATCGGTTCTCTAGAACTGGTCAGAACCTGCTGAATCCCACCTCTGTTGCAAGAGTAGGGTGCTTGCAGGATGGAGCCAAAAAAATAGACAAGTTATATGCTCATAAAAAACAGGCAGAGCTTCAATGGCCCCGCTATGTTGACCTTTTTTAACCACACCTTGCAGTATCTTTACGCTAGAAGTCTCATTCTATCTCAGCATTCTCTCCCTTTCAAGATCAACCATCCTCTAAAACAGTGTTTCTCAACCGTAGCTATTTGAAAGTGTGTGGACTTCAACTCCCGGAATTCCTTAGCCAGAAAGGCTCACTGGGGAATTCTGGGAGTTGAAGTTCACATATCTTCAAGTTGCTAAGCTTGAGAAAACATTGCTTTAGCTAATGAGGTCTAGATACCTGGAACAGGGTACTCATTACCAATGGTAAAATGTCTGAATTGCACTTTATTCAGTGTGAATTCCTCATGTTGGCCTCACCCTCCTGACCAGGGCTGGTTTCTCAGAGCTGTTTGAAGCAACAGTCTAACTCTAACCTGAAGCTGTTGCTGCAGCCTGGCCTTTGCACACTGGCACCGCCCAGTGTATGCCTGCATGCCCAGGTGGCTTTCTACCAGGTGCCAGACAAAGTCTCTGGCGAATGGCATTTGTCTCTGGCATCCAGTGAGCTATTTGCATATTAAAGAGCTGTCAAGACAGATTGCAGCCAAGACATGCTTTCATCACAGCAATGAAGCCTCTTCATCATCATTCAGAGCTTCAATGGCTGTGCTTCAGTCTGGCTATAAAGGTGAATGAAGCAGCATTCAACTATTTTAATTTTTAAAGACAGGATGGAACAGAATAGAACAGAATAGAACTTTATTGTCACTTTGTACACTGATCGGCATACATTAAAATGAAAATTTGTTGCATACAGCTTTCGAAAGGTCACATCTTCCAATATGCACTACATAACCAAGATACAATAAATAAATACAAAATTATGCATATACCCACATATATGATTCAACACAGAAAAACAGTCTAGTTTGGATGTATACATGTACTTGGTGAGAAAAATGAATCTTGGGAGTTTACCTGACGGGTGACATGGGGAACAAGGCTGTTACATAATCTGGTAGTCCTGCTAGAAATATTTGGAAACCTCCTCCCAGAGAAACAGAAACAGAAGAAACAGACCGTAAAGTGGGTGTGTGGGGTCTCTGACGATGCTTTGAGCTCTAAGCAAATAACGCCTATAAGCAGTATCCTGAATGAGTGGAAGTGAGCTTCCTATAATCTTCTCGGCTGCCCTTACCACTCCCTGTATGGACTTTCTATCTGAGGGACTGCTGCCACCAAACCAAGCAGTGATGCAGTTTGTTAAAAAAGCCTGTGTTTCTGGGTTTCACAGTGGACACTCGGAGGTAAAGTTCAAATACAAGCAATCCTCGATTTACAACAGTTCATTTACATACCCTTATTACATGCTTGGCAGGACTAGACTTCCTGTCTCAGGAACGTCTCTGGAGTTTTTTTCCCTTCCTTTTCTGGTACTTTGCTTGTGTGGAGTGACCATTCAAAGTTCCAACAACACAGGAAAAAAGTAACTTATGACCATTATTCACACTCACGACTGTTGCAGCATCCTTTATATTGAATTCTAATATGACATGGTCATTCTCACCTAAAGTTCTTGTGGCATGCTGATTAGGGAGTTCTGGCAGTTGAAGTTCACATACCTTACAATTGTCAGGGTTGAGGAACAATGCTATAGAGAACTCTGTTCAGCTTTCTGGGTTACAGAACAGAGCAAGCCTGGTTTAAAATCCAGCCTCCCTTTTTCATTCTTTAAAGAATCCAGCATCAGGAATCTCATTAGCATCACATCAACAGGGACTTCACATATGCAATAAACAACAGTATGTTAAGGTGTAAACATCTTTCTGCCAACATAAGGGCTTTTTTTCAATTGCCAGAACAACACGAAGCAGCCTGAGAAGAAATGGAAAGAGGGGAAAAAAGGTTTCCATCCCTTTTTCTTTTTTCTCCTTTTCATTTTGTGTTTATGGGGATTTGAAAATAATCTAATTCTTTCCTATCTGGTTTGGCCTGTCTTTACCAGCTGGTAAATAGGAAATATTCGCCATAGGAAGCCAATCCACTGCAGAGTGTAAACAGATGGAATCGATATAAAGTGACAAGTTAGACTGTGCTACTGAAAAGAATGGAGCCAAAATGAACAGCATAACAGTCGTTGTACTTATTTTGTTCCAATTCATTTGGTGCAGAGTAGCACTTCATATCTTCACAGCTGTGGCCTTCCATATCTTTGAATTTTTTTTTTTGTGTGTGTGTGTGTGTGTGCAGGTTTTTGAAAACAATTTCACTCTGGCTTTGGGGCTGGGAACAATTCCAAATAAAATCTTTAATTAACAATTTTGTACAAAGAATTTCAACTGCAAAGTGATGCAAAAGCATATTTATTGCCTAGAAATTTGTTATTATTTCCTTTTTGGTTTATTTTTAAGACCCCATGTGTTTCTGTTTCTATAAAAATACTTTAAACAGAAGCATCTTGTGGTCAGTCACCCATTGGCATTGTTCTTTGTATACATTCTTTGTATTTAATTAACTGCATTGAAAGGGACATGTTTGTTCATTATTTTTAAACTGACAAAGACTCCGCAGAACTCATATTATAAACTACCAAAAGTTAATCTGCACGATTAAGGCTTTCTGGGTTCTCCTATCCTGAATGGGAGAAAAGCAATCTTGAAATGAAAAGGGGCTCCTCCAAGAAGTGGCCTGCAGTAAGAAACAAACAAACCCAATCCCATGTTGTGCCTTCAAGGATTATAGGTAAACCCTAGTTGCCGAACTCTGTACAGGTAGTCCTCAATTTATGACAATTAGGACCAGAATTTCAGTTGTATGTCATTGCAGCCATAAGTCAAATCAGCACATGATCAGACTCAACTTCACTACTATTTTACAAGAATCATAAAGAGAGTCACCATAGTTGTTATTTGGTGCTCAGTATTCAGCAGAACTTGCTTTAGTTTAAAGAAGCTCAAAACTAGGTCAAGCTAAGAAATAGACCCTGAAGAGCTTCTAGGAATTCTACTTTATAATAAGGTCTCCCAGCAGAATCTTGAAAGTCTATCAAGATCCTTCCTGCCCTTTTCTAAGGACCACAAGATTCTAATCCTGATAGAAAATGAAAAAAACTAAAGTACTCTGGAACTAGATTTCAAACTGACAAGCATCTGCCACATAATACCCCAGATTTAATATTTGTCAATTAGAAAGACAAAGAAGCCTAAATAATGGATGTGGCAGTACCTAGAGACAGGAGAAGAGAAGGAATTGCAGAAAATAAAAAAATACAAAGACCTGCAAATAGAAGTAGAATCACTGTGACAAAAGAAAGCAGATAACACCAATAGTAATCAGTGTTCTGTATGGAACTTGGTAGGTTCCAAGTCCCTCATTCTGATTGGCCGGAAAGGCCACTTACGGATTGGTTCGCTAGGAACCAATCCGGTAAGCCGCCAAGCGGTGGGAAGAATGAAACAAATGTCATTGGCCACAAGCCGACAGGCAAGCTGCTATATAAAGGGCTGCCGCGGCTTGGGCTATGTTCCATATCTTTTGCCTAGCGGTTTGAAATAAAGACTTGTTGTTTGGAACCCGGTCTCACGCGCTTGTTTCCGGATGGAACACTGGCGATGAAGGTGGAATGGTCGTAGAAGCAGAGACCGAAGCACGCGGCTATCTGAACTGAGAGAGAGAGATGGCCGGTAACAACGCGCCACCCGCGCCCTTCAATCCTGATGAGGAGGATTGGGAATCGTATATCGATTGCTTTCTTATATTCTTAGAAAGCAACAAGATGGAAGAAATCTCAGACCAAAAGAAGAGGCTGTCTTCCTTACACATTGCAGACCAGCTGCATTCAAAATGGCGAAGGCGCTGGCAAAAACCAGAGATGTCAAGCAGATGACCTGGTCTGACCTGAACCGATTGCTCCGAGCACACTATGCACCGGTGGTCTTGAATTTAATCAAAAGGCACGAGTTTTACAAGAGGGACCAGAAGGAAGATGAAACCATAGCAGATTTTGTGGCAGCCTTGAGACACATCGGAGGAGCCTGTGAGTTCCAAAACATGGACGAGGCAATGAGAGACTGTGTAGTCCTCAGCCTGAAAGACTCTACCCTTCAGAGCAAACTACTGAATAGGCCGAACATAACCGTGGCCGAGGCCATTGCTGAGGCAACCGCTGCCAAAGCAGCAAAGAAATCAGCAGCCACCATGCAGAAAATGAACGCAGTTCCAGACCTGCCAACCCAAACCAGGGAGAAGAAGGCAGAGGGAGGAAAGAAACAGTCCACAGCGACAACCCACCACGAGGACATTGAAATCCAGAGTAACACCGAAGACAACAACAAAGATGTCCATAGACTCTATTCAGATAGAAAATGGCGCGAATAGAGGAGGAATCGGCGGGAAATTCAATGTGCGGTCTGCGGAGGCAATCACCCGCGGTCTGAATGCAGGTTTCTCGATGCAATATGCCGGGCTTGTAATAAAAGGGCGCACATCGAAAGGGTCTGCCGCAACAAAAAGAGCTATAGTCCAAAAAGACGCGGCAGCACCCCCCCAGACACGATGATAGACAAGCCGGCAACAGATGGAACCGCAATAAGAGAACCGGTGACAGGGAAGAAATGCATCAGACAGTCACCGTCGACAATGCAAGGGCGGAAAGCGGAAAGAAGGTTCGGATAGAGGTGAGCATTGAGGGGAGACCCTGCGAGATGGAAGTTGACTCAGGGTAGTTCCTAACAATGGTATCCTGGAATACCATCCAGCGCCTAATTCCGAACATTAAGCAGAGAGAACTAAAGAAGCAAAAACTAGTGCTAAAAGACTATCAGGGAAATCGAATCCCAGTAGTTGGCCTGGGACATTTTTCAGTTGAATTTAAACACCATGCCAAAGTCTTGCCTCTGACTATCATTGACCGTGACTGCCCTAGTCTGTTAGGGATCGAATGGTTCACGCCTCTGGAAATCGGGATGACCGGGATCAACCGCATCGCCACCACCAACTGGGAGGAGAGTCTACTCCAAGAATTCCAAGACGTTTTCGACGGGACTCTAGGCAAGTACAAGAGTACCCCAATTTCATTTAGCCTAGACCCAAAAATAGCCCCCATTCGTTTAAAGGCCAGACACGTCCCATTCGCACTTAAACCGAAAATTGACGAACAGCTGAATAAGTTGACAGCGCAAGGGGTTTTAGAACCAATCGACCACGCCAAATGGGAAACCCCTATCGTCACACCGGTGAAGCCAGATGGGTCAGTGCGCATCTGTGGGGATTATAAGGCAACCCTGAACCACGCGCTCCAACAAAGCACATACCCAGTGCCAGTAGTGCAACGTTTACTGCACTCGCTGGGGGGGGGGAAATATTCGCAAAATTCGACCTGGCACAGGCCTATCAACAGCTACCCATTGATCCCATGACAGCAGAGGCACAAACGATAGTAATGCATAGAGATGCATTCAAATGTAACCGCCTCCAATTCGGTGTTACTGTTGTCTCAGGTGTGTTCCAAAGCCTCATGGAACGATTACTAAACGGAATCAAAGGTGTCGTCCCATACTTTGACGATGTACTGGTCTCAGCAAAAAATGCCAACCAGCTAGAGACCAGGTTAAGAGAAGTCTTAACACACTTTAGAAAATCAGGCCTAAAAGTAAAGAAGGAAAAATGTGAACTGGCCACTAAGTGGGTCGAATTTTTGGACTGTTAAATTGATGAGCAAGGCATTCACCCCACCAAAAAAAGGTGAAGGCTATCAAAGACGCTCCCAGACCCAAAAACAAAACCAATCTCCAGGCATTCGTAGGCCTCATAAATTTTTACAATGTGTTCCTGCCCCATAAGGTGACAATAGCAGAACCCCTACATCGACTGCTAGATAAAAAAAACCGCTTGGACATGGGGCCACCGGGAACAGAAAATCTTCCAAGGTATTAAGGACCTATTAACGTCAGACACCGTTCTTATCCAGTTTAGCAACACCCTGCCTCTGACGGTCACCTGTGATGCCTCGCCTTTTGGGGTCAGCGCCATCCTGAGTCACCAACTCCCAGACGGCAGAGAGGCACCAGTCGCCTTTTACTCCAAGACGCTCTCCAAGGCGGAACGCAATTACAGCCAACTTGATTGGGAAGCTCTAGCAATCGTCACCAGAGTCAAACGATTCCATGAGTACCTTTACGGGAGACCCTTTTCTATCGTAACCGACCACAAGCCTCTCCTTGGAATCCTAGCGGGAAACAAGCCAACCCCGAACATTCGGTCTCCTAGAATGGTCTGAATTCCTTGCTGCCTATTCCTACACACTACTCCACAGACCTGGCAAAGCAATCTCGCACGCTGATGCCCTGAGCCGTTCCCCGTTGCCCATCACAGAGGATGACCCTGCCTCAACTACCTCCACATTTCAGCTTGAGACCTGCCTGGAGCTGCCGCTGACTGCAGCTGACGTCGCGAGAGCCACAGCCAAAGACCCTTTGACAGCGTGCATACTGAACTGGGTAAGTAAAGGCTGGCCGGAGGAAAATAAAAAAACTGAGACTTTTAAACCTTTCTGTGCCAGATAGACCGAACTGTCTCTTGAAAAGGGGTGCATTTTATGGGGTGACAGGGTGTTAATCCCAAGCAGCCTCCAAGAAGATGTCCTGGGCATGTTGCACAATGGTCACCCGGGCATAGTCAAAATGAAAGCCCTGGCCAGGAGTTACATCTGGTGGCCAGGACTGGACAAAGACATTGAACGCTGGGTTGCAACATGCCATGACTGTCAGAAAGCGAGGCCTATCCCCCCACAGGCACCGATCAGGGACTGGGAAACTCCCCGGGGTCCATGGTCTAGAGTACACATTGACTTTGCTAGGCAAACGAAGGGGAACACCTTTTTGATTGTCGTCGATGCATATTCAAACTAGTTGGAAGTCATCCTCATGGCTTCCACAACCACCGAGGCTGTTATGAAACAGCTCGAAAAACTGTTTGCGACTCATGGGCTACCTGATGTACTGGTTTCGGACAACGGGCCTCAATTTACTGCCTTGCAGTTTGAACAATACCTGGCTGCCCAGGGCATCTATCACGCTTTAACCGCCCCGGCCCACCCAGCTGCGAATGGCAGGGCCGAACACATGGTTCGATATACTAAACAGGGCCTAGAGAGAATGGACAAGGGGGACGTGCAGGACAAACTCAACCGACTTCTAACCTTGCAACATATCACCACTAATAGCACAACAAATAAAAGCCCAGCTGAACTTTTAATGGGTAGGAAACTACAGTCCTACCTGGACAGGTTACACCCCACTTACACCTGGGACAAACCCCCCGAGTCCTCCAGCAAATACCGTACCTTCGAAATCGTCGACCTAGTCTACGCCAAGAACTTTACAGGGGACCCTCTATGGCTGCCAGCCACCATCACACAAGTCACAGGCCCCCGGTCCTACCGACTAACATTAGAAGATGGGAGGGAATGGAAGAGGCACGTAGACCAGCTTCGTTCCCGCAATCTCGAAAGACAAACCGCCGCAGAACCAAAAATAATAAATTCCGACTATAAAACAACCAAGGGGGGGGGAGTACAAATAAATAAAAAAGGGAGAGATGAACCTCCCATAACAAGACAACAAACTCTGCAAAACGACAATCTAGCCAAACAAAAAGAGCACGGTTAGATGAACCCAGGAAAGAAGTCCGGGAGCAGGAGAGCGAAGCGAGGCCTTCCTGGAAGGTGGCAGCCAGGCCAGCTCAACCAACCCGGCCAAACCAGGAGGGAGCGGCAGAGCCATCTCAACCAGCCCGAGAGACTCAGGCGGGAGCGGCATAGCTAACTCACCCTACCAGGAGGTTCCATGGAGAAGGTTGAAAGAAGCAGCGATCCCGTCCGAACCGATTGAAGACCAAAACAAGACTGAGCCACGCAGGTCAACTAGAACTAGGAAAAGCCCCACCTACCTATGCGATTACGTCACCCACGTTGGACTGAACTAAAGGGGGAGGGGTGTTCTGTATGGAACTTGGTAGGTTCCAAGTCCCTCATTCTGATTGGCCAAAAAGGCCACTTCCAGATTGGTTCGCTAGGAACCAATCCGGGAAGCTGCCAAGCGGCGGGAAGAATTAAACAAGTGTCATCGGCCACAAGCCAGCAGGCAAGCCTCTATATAAAGGGCTGTCACAGCTTGGGCTATGTTCCGTATCTTTTGCCTAGAGGTTTGAAATAAAGACTTGTTGTTTGGAACCCGGTCTCACGCGCTTCTTTCCGGACGGAACAATCGGCACTTTGAGTGCAACCCCAAAATACATGGAGAACATCACATTCTTTCTGCCTTTGAAGAATAATTTATTGTGCAGAATACTAGCATTTGGCAAATACTCACCCAGATGTTCCTTTTAAATAGGTTACCCTCCTCAATATTATATTTCGTCAATCTCCAACTTTCAATAGTTGAACAAATGTCTTGTTTGTATTTCCCTTTGTTGTTGTTAGTTGCGAAGTTGCGTCCGACCCATCGTGACCCAATGGACAATGTTCCTCCAAGCCATCCTGTCCTCTACCATTCTCCTGAGTCCATTTAAGCTCACACCAACTGCTTCAGTGACTCCATCCAGCCATCTCATTCTCTGTCATCCCCTTCTTCTTTTGCCCTCAATCGTTCCCAGGGTTAGGCTCTTCTCCAGTGAGTCCCTCAGGATAAAGTATAGTTTTAGAAATTAATTTTTGCAAACATAAGTTTGAAAGAAGCCTTTCCACTGTGCAGCTTCTGTAACATTAGAAAGGAAATCTAAAATTCTTTGGTGGAATAGTAACTCATACTATTAAATAATTTGATATCAGAACTCAATATTAATGTGAACTAGCACTATGAACACTTCGGTATTTCAATGCAAATCTTTTGAAAATTCTTAACAGATTTCGAAAAAGATCAAGCACTTCATCAAAACTTGCAGGCTTTTTGACTATAATCAAAATGGACAGATCCAGCGCCATGAACTCAGAAGAATTCTTGAAATCAACTGCTTCAAGATGACAGATTGCGAGTATGATAAGTAAGTAAAAGCACAAGTGAAAGGCTCTTTTAGAATCACTGTGGGAAGCTTACCTTACATGAAGTAATTACTATTATTTATTTTAGTAGATGGCTTATTTTAGTAAGTTATGTTTCCTTGACAATGAAAGTCCTGTGACAGTCTTCTATTTTTCCGTTGTTATTCTTTAACATAACTTAACAATGTTATTCTGACCTTGGGACACAGTGGTTCTGTTTGATTTCCTGGTTCATGGAAGGGATCATATGTGGTGTAAAATCCAGCTAACACATCCATGAGAGTAACTCAAATGCCTTGATCAGTTGGTTTGGGGCTGAAATAACTCTTCTTGATCAACCAAGAAGAAGAAGAATTCATCCTCTTCATCATCATCATCTGAGAGGAAATCCACTAGAGATGGTATTCAAGCAGGTTGTGAGCAGTTCTGGAGAACCGGTAGCGGAAATTTTGAGTAGTTCAGAGAACCGGCAAATACCACTTCTGACTGGAGATTTTACAGTATCTTTCCCCTGCCATGCCCACAGAACCAGTAGTAAAAAAATTTGAATCCCACCACTGAAGTCCACATCTCATATAGGTCCTCAAAAGTAAAGTTTTATCAGGTACTTTCTCTCCATGGCCCCATGTGAGCCATGGCTCCATGGCCATGGAGCTCTCCATGGCTCCATGGCCCCATGGCCCACACAAAGAAGAAAATTGGGTGCAATTCAACAATTAGTTTGCAGTCCAATGCAAGTTGCATTTGTTGGTGGTGGTGAGGGTTGGCTTCCAGATTTGGGCTACATAAACGCAACCAGCTACAAAGTGGCATCAAAGAGTTAGTTTGGTCCATCTCTTTGTTGCTGTTATGTGACCCAGGCTTTTGTGGTGCAAATATGGTCACTTTAATATGAGGAGTCTGTATCCTCCCTGAAGCCTGGAAAAACTTTAATTTGGAAGGTCTAGAGAGCTGTAATGAGTTGCAATAGCAGAAACATTAAGCTGAAGAGGGGAGAGAAATTAGGACAGACTATTTATTTGTTTTGCTTTGCTTTAAATATTTTACATCTCTGGTTACCAGCAACCTCAAAACAAATTTTAGCCCATATTTACAAGCTGGGCTTGCTGTTTGATATTCCTCTTTTTTATGGGCACTTGGCATGTTCTCCAAAATTAGATGAAAACAAAGGAAAAACCCTTCTTATAATTTGGTGCACATCATTACAGAACAGAAACCATGCTTTTTAAAGTAGAGCAATGAAAAACAACAAAATGTGGTTTTATTTGATTATAAATTTTGTACTTGGCATCCAAGTCTTCAGTGTGATAAATCTAAATGAATGTTACTAGAACAAAAGGAGTGTTCATAAAAAGTATCAGAAATTTTTATCTCGTGCGTTTAAATCTGAATTAAAATGATGACATTTATTCTCTAGAGATTTGTAAAATGTCTGTAGCCAACTGGATTCATCTTTGGTTGAATTTAAAATGGTTCTTAATGGAGCTGCAAGAAAACCCTTCAAAGTTTCTTCCATAATGTTTAATTTTGAAACAGGTTCAAGTTTGTTTATTAAATTGGTAAGGTAAAGCTTCACTCCTGGGAACCCCATGGGACTGTCCATATAATTTTCTTGGCAGCTATATGGAAATACTTATTTTGGGAATTTTTTAGCATCCCAGTCTAACATGCGGTTTTATCAGCTATCAGCTAAGTGAATCGGTGATCCAAAATCCCCTTGCTTCAGGCTGAAGCCCTGGTGACTTCATAGACACATCTTGGAAATGGTCCAGAACTGCTCCTAAGATTTATCTTTGTTATATTCTATTTCAGCATATTGCTTCAAAAGATAAGATGCTTTGGAAGGTGCTCATCCAAACACTGACCAGGCCAAACTCTGCTAACCTTCTGACCCAGAGGTCAGCCTATGACTATTCTAGCTGTACCCATTATTTTCTTTCTTTTTGTAAGGGCCCATGTCCAAGGGTTTAGAAGAGGTATCAGTTGTTTTACTTCTAGGGATAGTCAGAAAAAGAGCTAGAGTGAACCCATATGGGCTTTTGATCTTTGGGATCCAGAAACTCCATGGTTTATTTACATAAGTTGCTAATCATTCCCCTTTTATCTGTGCTGATATTATGTTACAACATCTAAAGATAATAGTTGGAAACTGTCTTAAATATTTGGGTGAAGGAGAGATCTGAGCTCAAAGGAGGATATTGACTATTTATGAAAGCACTTACCAGGGGCGCAGTGACTCAGTGGCTAAGACATTGATCAGAAAAGTGTTGATCAGAAAAGTCGGCAGTTTGGCGGTTCAAATCCAGTGGTGGGATTCAAATTTTTTTTACTACCGGTTCTGTGGGCGTGGCTTGGTGGGCGTGGCAGAGGAAGGATACTGTAAAATCTCCAGTCAGAGGTGGTATTTGCCAGTTCTCTGAACTACTCAACATTTTCGCTATGGGTTCTCCAGAACTGTTCAGAACCTGCTAAATACCACCTCTGTTCGAATCCCTAGCACCACGTAATGGAGTGAGCTCCCGTTATTTGTCCCAACTGCTCTCAACCTAGCAGTTCGAAAGCATGTAAAAATGCAAGTAAAAAAATAGGGCCCACTGTGGTGGGAAGGTAACAGTGTTCCATGTGCTTTGGTGTTTAGGCATGCCGGCCACATGACCATGGAGACATCTTCGGACAGCACTGGCTCTTTGGCTTTGTAATGGAGACAAGCACCACCCCCAGACTCAGAAACAACTAGCACATATGTGCGAGGGGAACCTTTATCTTTACCTAAAAAGCACTTGACATTTTTTTAGAGGAAGAAAGAGAGGGAAAGAAGGACTTGCCATGAGTTACAACCTTCCAATGACTTCTTCTAAGTCAGCCTTGGCATCTTGAAAATATGTGGTCTTGGACTCCCTGAAAAGATGACAACTATGCTAGCTGGAGAATTCTGGGAATCAAAGTCCACTCGTATTCAAGTTGCCAAGGTTGTTCTAAGTTGTATGGGTGACACAGACAATGCAATCAAAACAATTCTTTCTAGGTGTGTTTCAAAAAAAGTAAAAAGATGAACAACCCTTTCTTTTAGAATCTTCCCAAACTGATTAGGAAAAGGGAAATATTGGTTCCTAGAAAGTAACTAATACAGAGGGGAATGATAAATAAAACATTTGGGATGAGAATTTATAAATTAAAGAAAATATCTTACATCACTCTTAGTTTGATTATTATATTCATCATATGTATGTATGGTTAAACATTACATTAGTTTATTTTCCAAAATTTAATGAACCTCTGTGTGGTATTTTTTTTAGATTATGGAATCGGTATTGTATTTCAAGAACAAATACACTGAATTATAAAGAATTTTTGCAATATCTTGGCATAAGTTTGGAGAAGAAAAAGAAAAAGAGAGCTGAAAAGATAATAGATTCAGGTAGGCATCTTAAGGGGGTTGAGGGAAGGAACATTAAACCATCATTTCACTGCTACAAAGTTTTGTTTCACCAATTAATATAGGGAAGTGATGGCTAACCTTTTCGTTGTTGCATGCCGAAACTGTGTGTGTGCCTGCACCCATAATACAATACACACACCCCCGCGCATGTACCACATGCCTCTGTACATGTGCACATATCTCTTTCTATGCCTGCGCGGCAGATACCTGACAATCAACTGGTTGGTGGGGGGCGTGAATGCGCAGTAGATCAGTTCCAGGAATTGATTCTTAAATTATTTCTAAATTGAATTTATTTTATTTATTAAATTTATATGCTGCCCAGCAATTCTGGGCAAATTTAAAAATTAAATCAATCAAAAGTATACAACAGCCAATGTTTGCAAGATATTTGTTCTTCTATAAAATCTTGCAATATGCTGGTAATATTTTTCAATGAAATATACACACCTGTTTTAATATTGCTCATTTTTCTTCCAGTTTCTGTGATATTTTACAAAACTGCAACAGTGAAATATTGCTACAGGGTAGTGATTTGAACATCAAGTTAGTTGCTCTGGAGCAATATAAAGCAGTAAGCAGTATTATTTTTCTTGTTCAAAGAAAACTAATAGAATCTTGATAAACCATAGCTTTTCTTAACAGCACAGAATGAATCCCCAGAAAGCAAGAGTAGTGATTCAAAGATATCTTTGCCTGCCACAACTGGATATAACTTGACAAAGATCCATCTAGATACCACTGCAAAGCATTTTAGAGAAAAGGTAAGTTCTTTGATCAATGCCAAGAAGTTTTACAGAAGTATTGAATAATAGGCTTTCCAGGCTCCTGGAAGAGGCTAATGGCTCCATATCAGAGTGTTGAAAAATTGCTTTATCACTTTTAATGTATTCATAGCATCATAAAATCTTATAGCTGAAAGGGACTTCAGAGGTCTTCTAGCCCAATCCCTGCTCAAGATAGGAGCCTTATACCATCCCAGTCAAATGGTTGTCCAGTCTGTTTCTGAAAACATACAGTGATGGAACACCCACAACCCAAGGAAGCAAATTATTCCATTGATTAATTGTTCTCACTGTTAGAAAATTTCTTGTTCTACATTGGATCTCTCTTTAACAAGCTTCCTCCCATTACTTCTTGTTCTGCCCTCTGGTGCCTTACAGAATAAGTCCCCATTTCTTTGTGACAACCCCTCAACTGTTAGAAAACAGTTATCATATCCTTCCCTAATCCTTCTCTTCAATAGGCTAGACTCTTTGAGGGCCACATCAGGGTTGTGTTTGACTCCAGGGGTGTGTGGCAGGATGGGAGTGGCCAGCTCAATGTCACTCATTGAGTCTCTATTTTTGGCCATATCAGCTCTCCCGGGCTCTATTTTTGGTCTTGATGGCTTCCTACAGCCCTCTGCCAGCAAAAACAGAACTTAGGGAGGCTGCACAGGGACTGCACAGGCTCTGCTTTTGGCCACAATAGCCTCCTGCAGCCCTCTGCCAGCAAAAATGGAGCTCAGGAGGGCTGCACGTGGCTCCCCGAAGTCCCTTTTTGCTGGCAGAGGCACCGTGGGCCGATCCTTCTGTTTCCAGGGTGGGCCCATGAGCCAGATCGAAGGACCCCATGGGCCAGATATGGCCCCTGGGTCTTGAGTTTGACACCCCTGGGCTAGACATACCTAGCTCCCTCAACGATTCATCATGCAGTTTAGCTTCCAAGCTCTTTATCAACTTTGTTGCTGTCTTCTGCATACTTTCCAGAGTTACAACATCTCCTTTTGTACTTTGGTGACCAGAACTGGATGCAGTATTCCAAGTGTGGTCTCACCAGTGCAATATAAAGCAATACTATCTCTTTTCATTATATTGATGTTGTCCCTCTTTTTGATGCATTGGCTTTTTTGGCAGCTTCAGCATTTTGCTGGCTCATACTTAAGTGATGGTCCACGAGGACAACTTATATTTCACTCACAGTTACTACTGTTGAACCAGGTGCCACTTATTCTTTACCTGTGCATCTGGCTTTTCCTATCTAAGTGCAGAACCCTATTTTTCTCACCACTGAACTGCATCTTGTTGGATAGGGCACAATGTTCAAGTTTGTCAAGTTCCTTCTGAATATTGAGCCTATCTTCCAAAACCCAAAGGTATATTGTAGTCAAAATTTTGCCCATCTTATTCTGCAACTTTGACTTGTTCATTTTTTGTTTCCATTTTCAATAAAAGTGTGTACATTTTAGCAACATGTGTTCATCATTTGTACACAATTCCACATCAAAGTCAGTCTTACACCTTTCAGTTATCCATTTATCAAACTTAAATATTCAAGGTGATTTCTTCATAAAAAAACCAATGACATATAAAACAGATATTTTCTTGTTTTAATTTAAGTGTTTTTTGAGAGAAAATGTATCTTTTCTTTTATGTACACTGAAAGCATTTGCACCAAGACAAATTCCTTGTTGTGTCCAATCACACTTGGCCAGTAAAGAATTCTAATTCTAATTCTAATGTTAAGATATTTAAATTTAGTAGCTGCAGCAGTGAGGTTGTGCAGTGAGCCAGAACCCACAGTTATACGAGGACTATCCACAAAATAGATTACGTTTTCATCTGTAGCAAGAAGGGGTGGAGCTACCATGGCCATCTTTGGTCTGTGCGTCCGCCACTTAGTCTGCATCTATTCGTGCTAGTGGGAGGTTCATATCATTGCCCGTTATTTCACAGCAAATGTTTGAAATGTGTGCTGCAATTGAAAATCCCGCGAGTTGTGAGGTGCAATCAGTGATAAGGTTTTTGTTGGCAAAAAACCATAAACCGATTGAAATTTTTCAGCAACTGTGTGAAGTGTACGGGGACAATATCATCAGAGAAGGTGGAGTGCGCCAATGGTGCATTAAGTTTAAAAATGGACGAGCTAACGTTCATGATGAACAGCGCAGTGGACGTCCAAGCATTGTGACTGATGAACTGGTTGTGAAAGTCGATGACAAGATTCGTGGAAACCCGCCGTTTCACAGTAACGGAACTTTCATCCTAGGGCTCACAGGGAGGAATAGAGAAAAGAGCAATGTGGGTAGTGTGGCTTACTGGGAAGGAAAGGGCCAATTCCCTTCATTAGCTTCATTAGCTGGGAAGAGAGTTTAAAAAAGAGGCATGCTGAGTGTGGCAGCTGCTGGAAGCAACATGAGTTTATCTTGTGTTGACTTTGGTCATCTGGGTTTCTGGCATCTTCCCAATTGTGTGAGTTTTGCCATGCCTTCAAGTCTGAAATTCCTGTTCCTGCCTTGCCAAACCAATTAATTTGGTTTGTTTGGATTCAATTTGGTTTGTTTGGATTTTAAGATACAGTTTGTGTGTACCTTGTTTTGGACTGAATTTTCTACAGTCAAAGGCTATTCCTGGGAGAGTTTTTCTTTAGCCTGAAGGTAACCTGGACATTGGGGGCAAAGTTGGAGATAATAAAGGGACTCACTCTTGTTGCTTATCTGACTGTGTTGCCTTTGTGCCATACCCCGGATCATCACAACTCCTATTTGACAGGAATAATATAAGGTTTTCTTCCTTGGGGAGACAATTGGACTAGAATACCTCTGTGATATATTTCAGCTGTATGGTTTTATGTTCTGTATTAACCTTTAGGATGTTTTACAAAGCACTTAGTAACCTTGAAACTGAGTGGTTCTATTCTGGAAATGCTAGTTTTTGCTCTGCCTTTCTTTACAAACACATTCTTGTTTCTAAAAAGAATCAAAAACACCAACAATAATTTCTTGGTGATAGCTACACCTATGGAGGTTATGAAGGAAATAGCGAGTGTGTCACACTGCATAGCAACCATTCAGGAGTTGGGAATTTCTAAGCCTTGGAAGGAATTGTTATAATAGCAGCAATATGTCTTCAGTTCAATATTTTATAAGTAACACTATTGTAAATCTATTATTTACAGTTGCGTTCAGCCTATGAGGATGTTGCAAAGGCCTTCAGAGCATATGATGTCGGTCGAAGTGGATTTGTTTCTTTGGAATATTTAAAATCAGTTCTTAGCACATTTATATTTCCAATACAGCAAGATGTCTTCCAAGAATTAATGAATAGGTAAGTCAACTGCTATTTTTCTTTCAGACCAAGTCAACCCCATAAGAATTTATTACCCTTGTATTCATAGTACAGCATATTCAGCTTAGAGACATATGTTTTGCTCTGTTTGACCAATTTATGGTACTATTGTGATATTTGGGTATGCCTGTAGCATGATAATTTATAATATATAAACATTCATCTCACTCCAAACTAGAATCGTATTTGATCTTTCTTCTGCGAGAAGCTCCATATAATTTTGATAAATCACTCTGCATTGAACTGGTAGATGTTTATTGAAAAAATTGGGAATTCATCTAATGGGAATGATTACTGTGTTTATTATTTGAAGCAAATCAATAGTGCTTACTTCTAAGGAGACCCATAGAAAATAGGACAGGGCACACCTTGGAAGGGATTTGAAAGGGATGCTTTTGAGGCTTTCTATTATTAAAGTCCCTGTCCCACTGCACTTATGGATGCAAAGAGGATGTAAAACGTTAAAAAAAGCTTGCCATCCGTTGGAAAACGCTATGCATCCATTGTGTACTCACTGCATATGTGTTTCATACGCTCTATCCCTCAAGCATCCGTCTACTGAGATTTCATCCGCGCAAGAAGTTTTGAGCTGCACAAAACTTTGTGAACGGATGAACTTTCCACCGTGTACAATGTACATCTGCGACATATACGGGCAACAAATGTTCTATGTCCGTTATCATCCGTTAAACGTCCGCTGTATCCTCTCTGCATCCTCTGGCCATCCCCTCAACTCACATCCGCTGCAGCTGAAAACGGAAAGAGGGAGCAAACAAAAGGTGCATGGAACGTGTACACAGCATGAGTAGCACGGAAATAGAAAGGATGTAAGAGTATGCATCTCGTATATAAAGGAATAAAACAGACAAAACATTTGTATCTGGGATGTATCTCGGATATTTAGGATGTCTGCAGTATGTCTAGAGTATGTAGAAGGACACCTAGCGGACTACCGATATTTCCTATAAAAAGGGGGAGAAAATCATCTGGATCTCAGTATGAGTCCAGCAGCCGTGGTGTACAGACTTCTTCACCCTTGGTCTTGGTCTTCCATATCATCAATTGTTCTCCACCATGGATCATGACACAGTCCGTATGGTAGCTGCAATCATTCATCACCAGAACCAAAACCTGTTCAGACTGTTTCACCTTTTATACAGAAGGAGAAGAAGGAGACGTCCAAGAGCTGAATGGGTCCGAGGATGGATCGTGAGAAGAATGGAGTTTGGACTGTATGACGAGTTGATGGTGGAGCTGAGGAATGAAGACCCTTGTGCATTCCATCACTTCATGAGGATGCCACCAGCCATGTTTGATGAAGTTGTAGAGTGTCTGAGACCCAGGTTGACCAAGCCTAGAACCAACTTCTGTCCCAACCTGGACCCTGGACTGACTCTGACTGACTCTGCGCCACCTGGCCTCTGGAACCACATACAGAAACATGCAGTATGTGTGGAGGGTGCCACACAACAGCATCAGCAAAGTGGTCAGAGAAGTGGTGCAGGCCATCATCGAAGAATACGTGGAGGAGCTCCTCAAGTGCTCCACCACTGAACAAGGCTGGAGACAACTTGCAGAAGAGTGGTATCAGAGGTGGAACTTTCCCCACACCGTTGGAGCCATAGATGGGAAGCACGTGACCTGCAAAGCTCCAGCCAACTCAGGGTCCACTTATTTCAACTACAAGGGCTTCTTCAGTATCATCCTCTTTGCCATGGTTGATGCTGACTACAAGTTCATCTACATCGATGCTTCAGGCAACGGGACAGCTTCAGATGGCCAGGTATACAACCATCAAGGATGGTCTGGAACGCAGCCTCATCCTGGGCTTTCCAGGTCTGGACCCCCTGCCCAATGACACACAAGATGTGCCCTACTTCATCATTGGTGATGAGGCCTTCTCCCTCAGAACCTACCTCATGAAGCTGTACAGTTCAAGATACCTCACCTGTGAAGAGAGGATCTTCAACTACAGGCTGTCCAGGGCAAGACGGGTGGTGGAGAACGCCTTTGGCATCCTGGCCAACAGGTTCCAGATACTTCTCACCACCATGCAGCATGAGCCACAGACTGTGAGGAGCATCGTGGAAGCTTACTGCATCCTGCACAATCTCATGCGCACCCGCTACCCAGTGTTGCAGAACAGACTTGTGGATCGTCAACAAGGGAATGGGGATATGGAGCCTGGTGAATGGAGGCAAGGACATAACTTGATAGACACTGTGGATGTACAAGGCCCCAACAGAGCTTCATGTGAAGGGAAGAAGCAGCGCAACCTACTGAGACACTGGTGCAACTCCCCAGCTGGAGCAGTGGAGTGGCAAGACAGGTTGATAGATGATTAATGTATGCTTCCTTGAGCTTGTCGCGTAACACTGATGAGATTGTGCCATGTATGTTGAGTGGTCCTACAATGAATAGGGCATTAATAAAGAGTTTGTTTATTTTAAAATGTGTTGATCAATGAATACATTGTTATTGAAAATAAAGGTCCATATGTGTGGCAGTTGGGATGGTGGACCATACAGTCCTACTATGCTTGCACTGGAGGTTTATCTATCCCACAACTATCCTTATCTATCCCACAAGCATGCAAAGGCTTAACCATTTTTTCAAAATTTTCACCAACACTTTACTAAGGTAAAAAAATGAACCAAGTGTCTGAAGCAAAGCTAACCTTTATTAACTGTCTTAGGTAAACTTTATGACTTTATTAAAAAAGCAAAATAAAACAAGTAAAGTGTCTTTAAGCAAAGATAAGGTGAACAGGTAACAACTCCATCTCTGACACTATTCTCAGTCATTCTGAGGCATGTCCATGGTCTCAGCTGTTAAGCGGGCAGGGACTGTGGAGGTGGTGTGGCTTGAGTGCTGGTCTGAGGCGCCCTTGGGGTGCTTGGCCCCGAGAATACAACAGGGGATGGTGTGTTCAGGAAGCTGTCCGAGAGCTGACTCAGTCCCGTGAGGTTGAGAGGCCCCTCATCAAGGACCTGAGATGTGAGGCCCAAGACTGATGACAGATTGTCCGTTGACGGGCTTGGCTGTGGGGTGGAGGAAGGAGGAGTGTAGTGGGGCTGTCTGGTCTGCAGCTGGTGAGGACTGCAGTGTGTGGCGTGCGATGAACCTGGGCCTGGACTGGGAAGGTCTGTTTTTGCTGTGGGAAGTTCTGGTAGTTGTAGCCTTGGTAGGTGAGGGGCTGTTGAAAGCCGTGGAAGGGCTGTGACATTGCCTGGGGTGGAGGAGCAGACCTGGAGTGGGTAGGAGCAGGTTCAGCTGGGCCTGGAGGGTTGTGCAGAAGTGCTGTTATCTTCTCCTTCATCACCTGGTACTGGGCCTCGGACAGGTCCCTGAGGGTGTGGCTCACATAGGTAATGAAGGTGTGGCGGCCCGAGGATCCTCTGTCCAAGTGGACCAGCTGAGAGAGAAGTTCTGTGCTGGTCTTCATTGTGTCCCTGATCTCCAACAGCACACTGTGGTCCTGGCCCTCCAGTCTGCCTCTCTGCCTGCATCCTCTGGAGCTGGGGGTGGGGGGGTGTTGGCCTCTGGTGGCTGCTGCTTCTTCCTCCATTTGTGACAGGGGATCCTCCAACTTTGCCGGCATGGGGAGTGCAGCTGTCGGAGGGGTCTCTACCATGGGGCCCTCTGAAGACACCTGCCTGGACAGGCTCTCTGGCTCCTGGCTGGAAGAAGACTGGCTGTCTGTGGGCTGTCTGAGGGAGAGGGGTCTCAGAGGGGCTGCTCCTCGGTGGCAGATCTGACCCTCCAGGAAACTGCAGTTGGCCATGACGTACATCTCCCGGTCAGTGAGCTTGACAGCGACCTGCCCGGATTTTTTTGAGGTGTAGCTTGCCATACCAGGTGTGCATGTGCTTCCACCATCCCAGGAGTACCTCTGCAGTGTACCCCAGGCTCTCTGCCTTGTCTCTCCAAGCTGCCTGCTTCTTCTTGGTGTCCCAATACAGTCTGTGGCCCTTTCTCCAGAGGTACTCGTTCTCCCTCAGCCATTCCAGCACCGCATCCTCATGCTCCTCGGAAACGGTGTACTGTTTCCTCTCTCCCTTCTCCTTCCCTTGCCTCTTCCTCCCTCTGGCAGGGGCTTCAGCAGGGCCTTCAGGGGCTTGAGCAGCAGGGCCTTCAGTAGCAGGGCTTTGAGGGCCTTAGGGCTCGTCCACCACAGCAGCAGCAGCAGCAGCAGGTTTAGAGTCAGTGCCAGGGGGTGGGATGCTGGTTCTGTTCTTCTTGCCAGGGCTGAAACGAGTAGGCACAGGCTTCCTCCTTTTCCCTGACTGACGAACCATGGTGTTCCTCCTAGATGTATGTGGCAGCATGTCTTTCCCCTGGATGCTGACTGCATGCGTGCTGCATCCTTTTATATCAGTGGAGCTGACGCAATTAATACTCCCTGCATGCGCAGCGAACGCTTTGCATCCGATATACATCCGCGCGGCATTCCCTTTGCTTCCTATAGGCGTCCATGATGCATCCGCTTCATCCGCTATGCACCCGCCCCTTCCGCTATTCGTCCGTTTTGAAATTCTCCCCTGGAACTCCTTTGGAGGTGTCATCTGCTTCCATCCGCTGTCATCCGCTAGGCTTCCTATGAACATCCGTTTAACATCCCCGCTACATACTACCCATGTCCGTTCTTTTCCGTTCTGTTTATGCAAATTTTCGCCACTTTTTGGAGCGGATGACAACGGATGGAGCCACCCCCGAAATTTTGCTCGTCCGCTGTGTCCTTTATGCATACGTTTTGCGTCCATTGGCCAGTGGGACCTAGCCTAAGCAAAAACTTTTAAGCTTTTGTGTGGACCTGAAAAAAGATACCATTGTTGTAAGGAAGTAGTGTTGTTTAAAATAGCACAAGTTTTTCAGAATCCTGAAAAACCCCACATACAATTTAATCGATAGCAAGGAGAATTTCTTTAAGCTGTTTTTAAAGCACGCCGCACTCTTATTTTTTTCAAAACAATGCTTTGAAACTTCTTTATTTAATAAACATTATTGAAAGCATTAAAGGGAACATAAAAACTAACATAAGGTAATATGAAATGGAGAGAACAAAGACAGAAAGAGACAAGAAAAAAAAGACAAGTCCAGTGAGAAAGAATAAAAATAGAAGCTTCTGATTTCCTCTGCAGCAAATACAATTAAGATTACAAAATTATCCATATGATTTTTTAAAAAGTTACTTTTTTCTATTATTCATTTTTCCCCCAATCATCAAAACCAGTGCATTTTTTTCAGTTTCACGTGTATTTAAGGGATTTCCAGTCAATCATAAACATAGATACTGTCTTTTTTTCCTGATCTTGGAAATTATTTTAGCCATACTGCAAGCTCCATCATCTCCACCATCATTCCTCCATTGGAAGTAGTCCGGAACCTTTCCACTTTTGAAAGTATAATAGTCTTGCTGCAGCTGTCATACGGCATATGGAAACAAAGCTCCATAACTGTTTTTGTAGCAGCCTATGTAGAAGAAATGATTTGAAATTTCAAATGTGGGAATTAGTAAATATTTTACAGAACACTAATTTGAAATATTTGTTTATACATTTTGTGAACTTTGGTGACCCACTAATAATAAACGATTCATGTTACTCATTTTTACCTTTCTGAAAAAAAAAAAAGAACTATGGAGTTTTTACACGAAGGCTGTAAAATGACTTTTAAATCACTGTGATCCGATAAGAATGGCTATATTCAGCAATACAAGAAAAAACATCTTCCATTTTTAAGGAAGGTTGTTGAGAATGCAAATTCAGAAAGCCATGGATTAAGCAGAATATCTGGATTGTTTTCAATTAGATTTCAGGCTTGGACATAGTAAAGAGAAAGCATTACACATGCCTTTTGATGACATTTGGCAGAGTGGGATAGCAACATCCATTTGGATTAATTAGGGGATTTGAGACTGGGAGGCATCATGTTACAGTAGTTTTCTGCCTTCTTGGTTGGTTCCAGTTGTTGATTTTGGGGGTGAATGAGAGAGGTTAGACCTTAAACTCATAATTTGTTTGAACATCAGCATTGATGTTCACACCCCTCCTGTTTAATCTTTATAAGAGGACCACTGGATAAAATATAGCTCAACTTGAGATCTGTGAACGACTACACTAATGATCCCCATCTGTATACATGTCAATCACTGGTTAAGCAAGTTATGCTTGAAAATCGTGTCCTAGTACATCGTGTCCTGAAGTATGTGAAGCTCTGTATCAGGCTCAAGCTCAACCATATTAAGGCTGAGTTGCTCTTGGACTTCCTGCTCCTGAGAAGTTTCCATTGTTTACCTTCCCTAGATGGAAATGGGGAATAGCGCTGTGTTTGTGAAGTTCTTCGCACAAATCCATTTTGCACACCAATTCCATTCATGTTCTCTGGATCGTAGGCCCTCTTCATAGTATCTCAAGCCTTAGCCACCCTTTGGTGGAAGCTTCAGCTGATGCAAAATAAAGCAGAATAAGCAGATATGGGCATGCCACATTATATTGATGCAACACCTCTGCTACTTGAGCGCTCTAATTCAGCAGGCTTCTGAGTGCAATTCAAGGGCCTGGTTGCGATTGATGAAGCCCTACATGGCAGAGGGCTTGTCATTTGAGAGACCTTCTTTCTCTCATGGTATTTGCTTTTCTGTAAGATCTAAAAGAGTTGGCATGGTTTGTATTCCATTTTTCAAGCCTGCCATCTGATAGGACTGAGGATGTGGGTCTTCTCTGTCATGGCACCAGCCTCTTGTCATAGGTATCCCCCATAGTATCTGAGATGCAAACAGTCATAACTCTATTGTTTTCTAGACTAATTTTCAAGCCCTCACTCTTGACCTAAGGCGTGATATAAACTTAACTCTGTGTTAGTTGCCTTGTTTGAGTGTTTGCTGTTTCTTTGTTCAGTTGTATTTTCTCTTTGTTATGGTTTCCATTGTTTGACTTTTTATGTTTTTAATCTGAATGCTGCTTAGAGTCGCTTGTGTTGGCAGATTTCAAATGTGATAAAGAAATAAGGAAAGAAATGAAATAAATAATAATTTCAGCAAAGGAATACTGTCCACCAATATCAGAGCAACATCTTTAGCTCCTTAAAGCGGAAAAGCTTCTGCTAATAGAGTGCACATAAAGACTCACAGATTTTGCTGTGACTTCACTGTGTTGTGTATTTACCAAATAAATCGTAAATGTCTTCAATTAATTTCCAACCCTCTGTAGTAATCATCAATTATTGCACTACTGAAAATACTGTGGCTACATTCTACCACTTCATTTTTTTAAAAGTTTAGATGTAAGCACATAATTGTGATAATCACTGCTTACAACTTTCCAGAAGAAACTTTTTTCCTAGGCATTTATGTATGCAGTGATTCTCAGCCTTTCTACTTCAGTAAGAGGAAGTGCAATGCCATTCTAATAATGCTATAACAGGACAGTCCAAGTTTTGAGCTGCCACATCTATTAAGGCAATATTGCACAAATATGCTAATGTGAATACAACAACAAAGATGTGATGCAGAAACGAAACATACAAGTGGCTTTCTCTAAAGATTCATTATGTTAGAAAGATTTAAAACAAAGTTTGTGCTTAACTCTAGGAATGTGCAAGTTGTGGGAGGCTGCTTTAAAATATATACATATTTTCCCTTTTGTATGAGATGGTAAGAAACTATTTGAAATTTTATTGTATTAATAAAATATTTATGTGTCAACATTTTATAGCTGCTTCTGCTAGATGTTTGATATTGTAAAATCTTGGATTGTTCACAATCCATTTAGCATATGTTCCATTGTAGAATGGCCTGAAATTATGTGTATATTCCTAAGGATAATATTGATTATTGTATCAGTTATCATTGTTCTAATTCTATTGCTGGAGACTGTTGAATTGTAAGATTAAATCCATGAAATAGTATATATTTGGAGATTTGTCCTCTTCACCAGATACTAGAAGTTTATAATCTATAGTGTTTTGTATTTGGTGGGAGATATGTGAGAAGAAAAATACTGTATAATTTTCTTGCTCCAAGATTTCCTCTTCTGTGCTCAGAGAAGTGTTCTCAATTGTACTGTTGAATCCCCAGATATATAAGAAAGGCATAGTATTAAAAATATAAATATTCTATTTTGTTGTTCAGATTTGGAATAAAATTATCCAAAAATATGGCTTGGGAGAAGTTTCTAAGTAAATTCCAAGAGCCTTTGCTGTTTGATAGCGGCCAAGTATCTTCTAAAAGAAAACATCACAGGTAGGAGAGAAATTCCACTTATAGATTCCATTTATTTCTATGCTTCCTGTAATGATCCTCTGTAACAGTTTTTACCATTACATATACAGAGAAGAACAACGAAGATGGTGGGGTCAAATCCTCTGAAAAGCAGCTAAAAAACATAGAAAATATTTAGCCTAATGTTTCTCAACCTTGGTGACTCTATGATGTGGGCATCAACTGCCAGAATTTAATTCTGGGAATTGAAGTTCACATATCTTAGAGTCACTAAGATTGAGAAATAGTGGTTTAGCCTAAAGTAGAGATAGATAAAGGGACTCATGATAACAGTGTTCCTCCACATAAAGGGATGTCACATGAGAGTTTATTTTCCAGAGCACTTGAGAGTAAGAGGAAAAACAGTGGGTCACAGCTTTTCAGAGGGAGATTCAAATTCAAAATTAGGAGAAATTTCCTGACTCTGAAAGCCATGGACCAGCCTGCAGCTTAGAGCTTGGTGGCTTTCAAGCAAAAATTAGGAAATCTGAGGAAGACCTAGACAGGGAAGGTGGTCTATTTGACTTCCAAACTCCCTTCCATCCCTATGATTCTATAATTGTTGTAATGACGAGGTAGTCAAGTTGATTGATCATGAACAACTCACATAATCCTATGTTTCACATCTTATATGATAGCAAATTGAGATGTGTCAGTAATATTAAAGGAAGATAATAGGGGAAGATGCCTTGGATATATCAGTGGGATGTTTCACTCACCTGAGCTCATTCCCAATTCCTGGGCAACATCCCTTGAGGTTTGGTTGCTGCTAATGTATGCAAAGCCAGTCAATAATAAGGCTTCCCTTATTCAAGACCTTATTGAGGGGGAGGGTACACCTGGCATGCGTCACCAAGACCTCCATGATTCCAGAAGTGGAGTTTTCCCTCTTGGAGATGTTCCCAACCAGGTTTAGGGTTTGGCAACAGCCAAGACCCTGGGGTAGGAGAGTTGGGGTAGCAATGGTAATCCAAGAATCTCTTGTAGCACTCAGGGGCCTTGCTCCCCAAGTTTCTGGTTGTGAGTTACTGAAGCTGAGCTCATTGGATTAGTTGGGAATGTTACTACTGAACCAGCCTCCCTACCTGAGCTGCTGGAGGTTATCTTGGGGCTGGTGGTAATGTTCCCCAGACTCATGGTTCTGGGCAACTCTAACTTGCCATCTTTGAGTGTGCCTCGGAAGCAGCCCAGGAGTTCATGTCCACCATGAACATATCTAGATCATCTTGGGCCCAACTCAGGACAGTGGTTACATGCCAGCTATGATTTTCTTGTTGAAAATTCTGGTGAGGAATCTAACATTATCCCCTTTGCCATGGTCAGATCATGCCCTGGTGTCCATGAAATTATTTTATGCAACCCCCCCCCCCAATAGGTGGCCCATGGCTACATGACTGCTAGTTTGCTATCAGGTGCAATTCAAGGTGTTGGTCATTTCTTTTAAAGCCCTGCATGGCATGGGTCTGGTTTACACAAGGAACCATCTTATTCCACTGGGAGTGGCCCACCCCACCTGTGCTGGCAGAGGTGGCATACTATCAGGCTTAGAAAACCTGGCTTTACTAAAAGAGATTGGAACATGGAGATCTGCTTTTGTCTTTCATTACGTTTCATAAGATTTTGACAGATATTCTAAATTGTAGCACGTTGTGTGGTAATTGAGGGAGGGAGAGAATGAGACATTAAAAAGTCCTGACGCAATCTCCATCTGCTGATCACTCTTTGTATACAAGCATTTTGCACTAAAGCTTTGCACTGTGTGATTGTAGATTTTTCATGCAAGATAACATTGCAGTGCTGGGGTTGACCTGCAAAAGCAGTCCTTTTTCTCTTCCCAATCTCTCCCTCCCTCCCTCCCTCCCTCCCTCCTTCCTTCCTTCCTTCCTTCCTTCCTTCCTGTTGGATTTCATTCTATAGCACTTACATCAGTTGGGTCTTGGGTGCTAAGTTTCGAGCACTGCAGGAAACAAGTCTACTTCTTCTCTATAAGAACACTTCAAAAATGGAAAGACTGCTAACATGTCTCCCCTCAGCCTTCTCTTCTTTAAGTTAAACATACCAAGTTCCTTTTTATAAGATTTAGCCCCCACAAGCCCTTCACCATCTTGGTTTCTCTTGTCTGCACTCTTTCTAATTCCATACCCTCTTCTTAAGATATAGTACAGTGACCAGAACAGGACATAGTATTCTAGGTGTGATTTGATCCATGCAACAGAGAATGGAACCTCCCAGGATCTCAACATTATACCTCTCTTGACCCAGCCTAAGATTTTTACTAACTTTTTTTGGCAGCTACAGCAAACTTGTGGACTTCTGCTTATGACTGCAGCTTTTTATTTCTTTTGGACCCAAAGAGGGGGTTATTTAAACTAATTATTTCTAGTTATAAACTAGAAATAAACTAGTTATTTCCTAAAACAACCTTCTGAATGCACAACATACGTAATGAACTGTTATCCAGATTCCCAAGAGGGAGGGAGTACATTCCAGAACAGAGGCCACCAACCGGTGGGCTGTGAGAAAATTTTGGTGGGCCGCAGAGAAATCGCACCCCCAGAGCACCCCCACAAAGCAATTCATCTAGGCTGTGCAGAAACACAAGGCTGTGCCGCCCACATGGCCCGCGGGAACCCTCCCCGCCCACTCACTCCTTACAGGTAAACTTGTCTGCTAAATTGCTATTTTTCCTTTTTCCAACCATCATCTGTTCTGCTGTGCCGGAAGATTTAGATTAGCTAGGAAGCAGGAAATGGTTGGATTTAGTTAGCTAGTCTTTAGATCTTTGGCTCAGCACAGCCGAACCTCCCTTAGGACTAAAGGTTTGCTTGCAAGCAAATTCAGTGCAGACTCACGGCAAGCAAATTTGAGAGACCGAGTTAGCCGATGGCAGATAGATAGATCACTGAATGATTCTGTGAGCAATTCAATCTGCCTGCTTTGCCTGATTTGGGGTAAAAGTTGCTCTTTTTTAAAAATAAAAAATTCAATACTTACATGCATGGTGTGTTGTGAGTTAATTTTGTGAATTTGCTTGAAAACAAATTTTATGTGACTGATTAAGCTAGCCAATGGCAGATAGATAGATCTCTGAATGAATCTGTGATTCTGTGAGCAACTCAATCTGCCTGCCTGCTTTGCCTGATTTTGGGTAAAAGTTGCTCTTTTTTAAAAAAAATATCAATATTTATATAAATATTTATAATATTTACATACATGCCCATGTCACATGACCACCAAGCCACATCCACAAATTAGGCCACACCCACAAAACCGGTTAGTGGTCCCTGGGATCTAAAATAATGAGTTTGGTGATCCCTGAGGTCCAAAAGGTTGGTGACCCCGTTCCAGAGGAATAAGAGAGAACTCAGTTTTGATAGTTTGTGTGACAGGAAGAAGATGAAGAGGCTGAGTCTTCGCTAATAGCTCCCAAAGTACATGTTTTATGGTGCACCTACCCTGCTTTAAATGGGCAAGATTTCTATCTGTATTTGAGCAACAATAAAGAAAACTGCTTAGAAAGTGGGTCTTTCTTAGTTTTGGAAGCCTGACACATGAATTCATTCCTAGTGATATTAACCCAGGATTAAAGTTTTCTCAGTCTTGAGATGTGCAGTCATATCACATAGTAGAATTCAAGTAATATTTTTCTTACAGAAGCAGAAAATTGGATGAAGCCTTGTCAAGTGATCGGATTCTCTTAAAGCTGCATGGACATATTCAAGATGCTTATTCTTCTCTGAAGAAGGCTTTTTTGATGCTTGACAGAGTATGAGTATTGATAAGATACCCCCTCCTCTCTCCCCTTTCCTGCACAATTATTCTGTTTGGGATCTTTCAGACATTTCTAGTTTTGCATTGATCTTAAATTATTCCTGTTGACTCAAAAAGCAGGAGGTCATTAGCAAAAAATATTAAACTTTCCTCATAAATGAAGGCAAATATAAGTTTCAGTATAATGTTGCAAGATCCAATCTGGGTCAGTCATCAGGACTAGAGGTTTAGTCTTCCAAGCTTTTAGCTCAAGGAACTTCTCTTTCACAGAATGTGCACTTTGAGCTATTCTGCGTGTAGCATTTAAGTAGTGCCTGGTTGTGTGCAGCTTTTTAGTTGTTGATTGGGGTGAGTTACAGGATTTATGCTATCTTTTAATATTGTTAAATGCTCTGCTTATGTTTTTAGAATCAAGATGGGAAAATTACAAGAAATGAGCTTCGACGCATTTTAGATTGCATCATGTTTCGAATAAGTGATGATGATTTCCAAGAACTAATCAAGATAATTGATCCAGAGCATACTGGACATCTAAGCTACAATGAATTTTTAAACCTCTTTGAAAAAGATTCCATAGTAAGTTCCATCACCGATCACTTATCTATATTTCTTTCTGGTATAAATGATTAAAACAAAGAGCAAAGGTTCAAAAACAGCTCTTCCTAAGCTTTGGAGGACAGATTGACAAGAGATATCACTATATGTAAATACCCCTCATTCATCTCACATTCCTTGGGATTCTCTTGAAAGCTGAGTTGTGCTATGAGTGGGGAAAACTTAGATCTATGAAGTTACAGAAGAGCTCAACTTGTGAGAGTCAGTCTGCTGACAGCAGCAAGTCCAGTGGTGGAATTCAGATTTTTTTGAATACTGTAAAATCTCCAGGCAGAGGTGGCATTTGCTGGTTCTCTGAACTACTAAAAATTTCCACTATCGGTTTTCCAGAACTGGTCAGTGCCTGCTGAAGCAATTCAGAGCAACCTCTGAGCAATTCATACTATCAATCTTGAAAAATTTAAGAAGGATTGGGGCTTAGTCTCCTAAAAACAGTGGTGCAGGGGTGTCTGCAGGGTGTGGTAATCCTGTATAAGAAACAGGTGGAGTTTTGATCACATAGTCATGGCTGCCATCTTGATATTTTTTAACTATATCATGTGGACCATTTTGATGATGATAAACAACTTCTGTGCTTTATGCTCAGAAAAACCACATGGACAAATTTGTGAGGTCTCCAGGAATCAAACCTAACTTGGAGGAGGATTTACAGATAGTCCTTGACTTACAACTGGTCACTTAAGAGACTGTTCAAAATTATGATAGACCCCAAAAATGTACTTAGGATCCAGATTCAGAGTTCTAACAGCTGGGCCCCTCCTGTGGTCATGTGATCTCATTTTGGGCACTTGCATTTACGGCTGTTTGCAGGGTTCTGCATTCACGTTGCAATTTACAATGTTTTTTTTGCTGGAGATCAGAATTTACTTCTAGTTTCTAGAAAAAAAAACACCTGTTGCAAACAGTGGATATGCTTAACAATCATGTTGTTCACTTAATGACTACTACATTTACTTAATGACTGCCACCCAAAAGTCATAAAAATCAGACACGGTCATGCAATGACCCACTTAACAACTGGCATCATTTATGACCATAATTCTGAGCTCAGTTATGGTTGTATAGTAAATCAAAAACTATATTTCTTATGATAGTTTTGATTTACTATTGGTTTACTATTGAATGCCTCACTGTATTGCCTTACCCAATAGACACAGGAAATGTGTGCAGTACAGGTAGTCCTCAAAATAATGACTTGGTCCTTTGTCAGTGACAGTTTGAAGTTGCAATGGCATTGAAAAAAAGTGATTTATGACCGTTTTTCACACTTTATGACTGTTGCAGCTTCCCCATGATCACATGATCATCATTCAGGTACTTGACAACTAGTATACATTTATGACAGTTGCACTGTCCCAGGATAATGGGATCACCATTTGTAATCTTCCCAGCTGGCTTCCAACAAGCAAAGTTAATGGGAGCAGCCAGATTTGCCTCATAACTGCATGATTCACTTCACAACTGTGGCAAAAAAGCTCATAAAATGGACAAAACTCAGATAACAACTTCCTTGCTTAGCATGGAAATTTTGGTTCAATTGTGGTCGTAAGTCGAGAACTACCCGTATCAGTAAATTTCAGGCTTCCTAGGTAAGGGAGACACATCACACTGTACTGGTAGTGCAGTGGTTAGAATGCAGTATTGCAGGCTACTTCTGCTGACTGCCGGTTGACTGCAATTTGGCAGTTCGAACCTCACCAGATTCTAGGGTGACTGAGTCATCCATCCCTCTGAGGTGGGTAAAATGAGGACCCAGATTGTTAGTGGCAATAGGCTGACTCTGTAAACTGCTTAGAGAGGGCTGCAAAGCAATGTGAAGTAGGATATAAGTCTAAGTGCTCTTGCTGAGTGCTATTACTATACTGAGCATGCCCTTGTGCCATCTTTTATACCAGTTTTAATCTCCAAACTTCTGCCTAATCATCAGTATTCCCCCTGAGTTGGTTTTTTTTTAAGTTTTTTTTTTTAAGGCAAACATATACAAACAAAACATAAAAACATAAAACCATCTTCCATTTTATATACATACAGTGTGCCAGTTGGTTACAAATCTTTTGTGCTATCCTTTTATAGTCATTACAGTTTATATCAATTTTCATATTGTCAAACTAACATATGCTTATATACCCTCTGAGTTGTTATGAATCAACCATATAGATACTCAAAAGTCCATTGGTGTGTTTCTGCTTATTTAAGGAAACAGAAACTCAAATCAAATCCAGTTGGCTAAGCTTTCATTTTTCATTTTATGCCACTGAATTGCCAGCTTTGTTGCCCTCTGAAGCCTGCACTCTTGTCTTTTGCTCTTAATAAAGGCAGGCTTTTAATAAATCGTCTGGCTATCATATCAGCCACAGATTTTCCCACATAGCGGTGTAGTGCAGATTTTTAAAACCTTTATGTATTCTTTTTGACCTTGATTTTTAGAAACAATATGAGATAATTTTAATTTAACTTTTTTTTTAATCCTATTAGACAGATTCAAAGTGGGCTAATAGTTCAAAGAAGGCTAAAAAGCCAACTTCTGTCCTTGAAGCATGGAATATTGTAAGTAACAAAATGCTTTCTTTTGAAAAATCACTCAAGAATTTTGATGTATTGGACTTTATAATTTCACAAGATTCCAACTCTCCGTAATTTGAACTTCCTTGCTTAAATGGTTTTATGCTAGGCAGAAGATGTTCTAACAGAGCAAGTGAAAGGATATTGGAACGAATTTAACAAAGCTTTGCAAGCATGTGATCCTCGAAGTGAGGGTATTATTAGCAGAAATAACTTCAGAAAGATCCTCCAGCTCTATTGCCCCTCATTAACAGATGACCATTTCATTGCGTAAGTAAATATTTTAACAAATATTCATTTCAAATGTGTGTTTTTTTCCTCCCCAACATTTTATTCTCATCCCTCTCTGGACGCCATCATTATTTGGCTATTTATTGTCATCCATATTTGTACATGTGGGCCTTTTTAAAGTCCAAGATGAACGTTGGTTCCGAGAAAATTTCCACCATACATTATGGTTTCTCAATACATGATAGCTTTCTAATTAATTTTTGTTTCCCCATCTCACTCTTCCCACCAAGTTACAACATGTCAAACCTTGTTGTGGAATTGTACAAAATATGTTGCCATTCTTCAGTCCATTTGGAAACTGGATCACTTCTAGGAAGTTGAGAACCAATTGCCAGAATATTTCTGTTGAGGTCAAGAAAGAAAACCCAAAATTTGTGGGTAGTTTTGCACACCCTGGTAGTATACAGAGAAAAAAACTAACTGGAATTTAGGCAGAATAAATAGGTTTGACCCTACCTAACATGCCTCTGTGCTATCAAAACCCAGAGCTGGAGATTTAGTAGAGGAGAAGAGGCATATTTACTTCACCCATTTGGGACCCCTGTGCATCTTAACCACTGTTGTAATTCTTCCTAAAGATATAGAAATACAGAAATGAAAGAAACCATTGAAGTCATCTCACTCAAAACCATATTTGGTGCAAGAATTGTGAAACTGAGTCATGAATTGTACCTTCCACTATTAAACCATGCTTGTTCTGATGGATAATTAGAGGACCCCTCTGGCAGCAAGGATCTCATTTTTGTTTTAATGTTATACTGTGTAAACCCTTGCCCTCCAGTGTCAGATACAAACCTCCATTTTCATCTGGATGGAAGATAAACACAAAAATGATATGACTAATGATTATGGATACTTAGCTGCAAAATATTTCAGTTCTGAACAACTTGGAATTAATAGTAGTACCACATTTCAAGCGTATATTGATGATTTTGAGTGTAAAGCAAAATACAATGGACATTTGTAAGTTCATCATGCCTGAGTAGAGCTGTTTAAGGTCAGAATACCCATTAAGTGATTCAAACAGCCTGTTTCAAATTCAGCCAGGTCTTTCACACTCAGAATTATTGAGACATGGTGGCGCAGTGGTTAGAATGCAGTATTATAGGCTGTCTCTGCTGATTGCCAGGAGTTCGATTCTGACTGGCTCAAAGTTGACTCTGAGGTCAGTAAAATGACGACCCAGATTGTTGGGGACAATATGCTGATTCTGTAAAGCACTATGCAATATTATAAAAGTTTAAGTGCTATTGCTAATTAGAAACAGAATTGTTTTGGGGACCTTAGAGGTCAGCTAGTATAACCCCAGAGCAGAAATATTCAGACCATCAACCCAGACCAATAGTTGTTCAGTCTTTCTTTAATAATTTCCAGTGATGGAGCTCCCACAATTCTAGGAAGGAAGCTTTTTCTGTTGCTTCATAGCTCTCATGATGAGGAAATTCTTTATTTTGAATTTCCATGTCCCTCTATAAAGCTTCCACTCACTGAATCTTCTTCTACTATGGAGGCACTATTAGATATAAATTCATATCTCTTCCCTGGGCCATCCAATCAAGGACTGGGGCTGGATTGCTACCATATTTGCCATTGACCATCTCTTCTTTAGGCTAAACATATCCATTTCTATTGGAAAAAACTACTATTACTTCCATGCACTTGGGGACGAGTACAACATCTAAAGGGAAGTTGGTTGTAGAAAGATGATTTTGGAGAAACTATACAGAGATTGTTTCAGCAATACCATATGTTTGAACCCAGGAAACAAAGGAAATGGCAGAAACTCAGACTAGCTGTGGCCTCACTCCCCAGGTAAAAGAGGGAGGAATGGGAAAACACAGGAGCTGATTATTTGAGCCAATTTCAATAAAGGAGAGTACCCATCAAACTTTTGCAGAAGATTTTCTGACCTGGCCCACCTCAAAGTGTTCAGAAACCTCTGTTGCATTTAGGGACATTTTAAGATGAAATGTCTAAAAAGCTTAGGTGACTAAACATGGCTTCCCCTCAATCCCCTGGCTTCTCTCTGTGTGCTATGGCTCTCATTCCATTAGGGACTGTTGGTCCAAGTAAGCCCTGGGCTAATGAAAGGTAGTGTTAGCTAGGGAAGATTTTTATGGCAATACTGGCACAAAGTAACAAACTCCCTTGGTTTGGTAATTATTGTTCCATTTTAAGTGTTTATTTTTCAATTATTAACTAATTATACATATATCAGTCATTCTTTACACCTCCTTCTCACAAGCTTTAGGATTAGGGTTGAAATTTGTGGCTAAGTGGTATTTATATTTGCAAACTCAAGGTATGAAAAAGATACTAAGATGACTGGGTTTTATAAGGAACTGACTGAATTAGACAAAATCCTAACAGGCACAAAAGAGAAGATAATCAAAAAACTATATGGTTATTTATTAGGAGAGAAATTAGAGGAAGAGCACGTTAAAGAAACAATGATTGATTGATTGCATGGGAGAAAAATTTTGGATATGGGATAGACTTGGATAAATGGCAGACACTATGGACTAGAAACTGCAAGTTAACTATGTCAACAGCCTACAAAGAGAACTTGTATAAGATGGCACTTACCCCCAGCGAGAATAGCTAAGATGTTCAAAGATAAATCGGCAAAATGTTGGAAATGTCATCAAATACCTGGATCATACTACCATATGTCGTGGACATGCATTGACACGAAAAAATATTGGACATGTGGTTGGAAAAAATGATAGAATAACATATAGATTTAAAACCAGAGATATTTTTTATTGGGAATTTTGCCTGAAGGTTATGGTAGAGAGATAACATATTTGATTATTGATGTATTTACAGCAGCTAGAATTGTATTTGCACAAAATTGGAAAACGAGAACATTCTGACAGAGGAGGAAACAATTAAGAAAATAATGGAATGTGCAGAAATGAGTAGATTGACAATGGCAATTAGAGAACAGGAAGAAAAAGATTATTATAAAATTTGGAACTTATTTTATAAATGGTTAGACAGAAGAGCAAGAAACGGAAACATGTGATAATAGTAATAATATATTACAATTAATTTACTTAGGTTGAGTAAGAGAATGAATATAATTTAGGTGATGAACCGAAATTATATTTTTGAAAGATAATAATTACAATATTAATGATAATATAATAATAAACCAATGTGAGATAAAATATTGATTAGAGTGGTTTTATATGTATAAACATGTAAGAAATATGTGATAATATTATGTGCACAGGATGTATATGCCCAGTCGACACACTGTTGAACTGAAATATGGTTTTATTTGTTTGTTTTTATTGTAAAAATAAAAATATTTTTTCAAAAAAAAAATTGTGGCTGAATGCTGTGCTGCTGTGAGACATTGGCCACACAGACCCAATCACACGGCCAACAAGCCACGCTCACCGAGGCACATGACCAACAAGCCACGCCCACCAAGCCATCCCACAGAATCTGTAATGAAACTTTTTGAATCCCATCACTGGACTAGATGGGAAGTCATTTGTATAGCTCAGACAAAGAAAACTGAGTATCTCAGAGTTTGAAGCCAAGGTCAAGAATGGAAAGGCTGCTAAAAGCATAGAACTAAGCAGACCTGTTTTGTTTTGTTTTTGGGTGTGTGTGTGTGTATTTGTGTGTCTTCTTCATCCATGTAATGGAGTAGCTTCCTGACTGAAAATGACAATGACCTGTGTGTCATAGACCTTCTGGAAACTGTTCAAGACTGAATTGCCCCAGAGAGCATCTAGTAAATAAGACGATGCAGACATATGGTAGATGGTTCTATATTTGATTTGTGTATTTTTAAGGATTGATTTTATGTTTACACCATGGATGTTTTATTGCATTATTGTATGTTGTTGTGAATACTGAAACTCCTTTTGATTGCAGCAGGCACAAATGGATTGATTAAATGAATAAATCTTGTCAGTTTGGCAACTTTCAACAATATGAATTATAGTAAGAATAAAAAGAAACCTAGCCCTAACCTAGCATCTTTACACCTTTTATTTTCACTAATATGCCCTCTGTAAAGTGTCCTGGTAGCCAGTAGTTTGCAGGTTAAGTCACTAAATTTCCCATAAATCCAGTACTTTAAACAGCAGAAAGTCAGATATATTGTTTTATTTCTGCAAACTTAGGTTTAAGGTTTAAGATGGTAGCAGACTAAAAATCTAATAAATCACCAATTTTGACATTGGAGGTTATACAAATATCTACCTTCCAATATGGATAATTTCAGGCCCCTTTTGCAGTCAATTATCATTAGGATGACAAGATTCATACAGTTTTATTAACCAGGTTTATTGAGAAGAAGGAGGTTAAGTTACAGAATCTTGGAAACTGGATTTATGTATTTTAGTGCCCCATCAGTCAATAATGTGTTACAATGAGAATCTTCTTGCTGACTGCCTCTTGGAGTAGTGGGAAGTTGCAGCTAACTTTTCTGAAATGGGAGGATGTGCAAATGTTTTGGTTGTGTATTGTTTTGCAAACTCCCACACTCTTCCCCAGGCTCTGAGAAATCCATTACAGACACTTATATGCAATGTAATCCTGATAGTCCTCTACTTAGTGAGTTAACAACTGTGTTAAGAAAGGTCATAAAATGGGACAAATGGGACTTAACAAACATCTCACTTACCAACATAAATTTTGGGCTCAGTTGTAGTTATAAGTCAAGGACTACCTATAGTAGGGAAGTTACTTGACTAGAACTAGGGTATTTGTGGCCCGTCGGCAGCTAGTGGAGCTGGCAGAAGAGTCATACAGTGAGGAAGTTGAGGAGGAACATGGGGCAGTCCTGGAGGCTGAGGAAGACTTGGACGAGGGCTCCACATCAAAGGCAGAGACAGTTATCAGTGGCCTTCAGAGTTATCAGTGGCCTTCAGAGTTGGACAGCAGTGAGGTGGGGAAGCAGCTGGAGCCAGTTCCCAGCCTGCTCATGCACAGTGCTGCCAAAAGAAAACAACAATTACAAACTAAGTGTCAATGTGGGAGTAAGTCCACAGGTGAACAGTGAATAGCCCCTCCCATAGGGATTAAAAGAGGAGCAAAAATGGAGGGGGCTTTTGCAGGAAACCATTCGTTCGCGGCAGCAGTGTGAAGATCTGTCTATGCATCTCAGAGACTTTCTGCTGGGTCCTTCCTTGTCAGCACTGTATTTGAAAATATTTACTTGGCAGCTCTCCAGGCTAGATAAAGTCTGTGTTCCTAATTAGATCCTTGAAAGACTGTTTGCCAGGCATTTGGCTGAATGTGAATGCAAGATTAATGCTTAATGCTTTTTTGGGAAGCCTAGGTCAGAACATAGGGAGATCCTCAAGTCTGTCCTCCTTCAGCCATGAAAAGGCAATAGCTGACTTTGATTTCAGGCCAACCTATTACAGGTAGTCCTCTTTCAATGAGTGTCCTGTTTAGCACCTGTTCAAAATAACAGTGCTTCATTACTAAATTAAAATTAAAGTAGCTTCATTACTGGTCTTCATACCTGAAATTGTGGCAGTGTTCCTACTGCTCGGTGATTGAGAATCAGTTGCTTTGCAGGCAGCATGCATTTAGAATAGAATTAGAACAGAATTCTTTATTGGTCAAGTGTGATTGGACACTCAAAGAATTTGTCTTTAATGCATATACTCTCAAGAAAAAATAAAATACATTCATCAAGAATCATAAGATACAACATTTAGTGATAGTCCTAGGTTACTAATAAACAATCAAATCATACTAGGAAACAAATAAAACAATATAAATTGTGAAGATACAAGCAACTCAGTTATAGTCATAAGTGAGAAGAGATAGGTAATAGGAAGGATGAGAAGAAGAATAGTAACACAGTCTTAGTAAATAGTTTGTCAGTGTTGAGGGAATTATTTGTTTAGCAGAGTGATGGCATTTGGGCAAAAACTGTCCTTGTGTCTAGTTGTTCTGGTGTGCAGTGCCCTATAGCATTGTTTTGAGGGTAGAAGATGAAACAATTTATGTCCAGGATGTGAGGGGTCTGTAGATATTTACAACAGTCATTATCCCGCAGTCATGTGATCACCATTGGTGACCCTCACAGCTAGTTTCTGACCACTAAATGAGAAAGCCCACAGTAAAATTGCAAATTGCAGTCACAAGATGTTTAACTTAATGACTGTGGACGATTTGCTTAACAACTACAATGGAAGTGGCATCCTTAAGTCTGTTGTAGGCACATATAGAGTAGTTTGGGGATTGTTAAGCAACAGCTACCTTACTGTGTGGAAAAAATGAAGAGAAATTGTCATATAAACTATCCTGAATCTCTAAAGCAGAGGAGTTTTTTTTTTGTTTTTTTTTGACACATCTTAAAGTTGCAAAAGTTGAGAAATATGGCTCCAAAAATCTGGAGAGAATTCTAAATGTCCATATTCAAGTGCTGTTTTGCTTCATCCGATTCATTTGTTAATAAAAAAGACAAGTGAATTGATAGGGCTATTCTCCCCACTGAATAGGGGAGAATAGATCGCTCTGGAACACCCAGTTTTGACAGCTCAATGCTGTTTGGCCTCAGTCTTCCTAAGAACCACTTCTTGCTATTTGGTCCTCTCATCTACCAGGATTTAATGATTCCTCTGGGCTTTCCTTCACTTGCCCCTCCTTGTGGCATCCCTTTCCTTGTCAAAGTGTCTTCTCTGTTGGGTTCCCATACCATTGCTTTCTTCTCCTCCCCAGCCCAGAAGTGGGTGCCTTTAAACTGTCCTCATTTCCTGGACATTCCCTCCTATTCTGACCATCCATAGCAGCCTCAAGGAATGTACTGTAGAGACATAAACTCTGTTGGGCTTTGTCTCATGATATGTTCCCATATCTCCCCCAAAGAAGAGACAGTCAAGTTATTCTCCAAAGCACCAGAAGGGCAGGACAAGAAGCAATGGATGGAAAGCAATCAAGGAGAGAAGCAAGAGGAGAAATTTCCTGACAGAACAATTAATCTTGCCCCCAGAAATTCTGGATGCTCCAACACTGGAAGTTTTTAAGAAAAGATTAGACAACCATTTGTCTGAAATGGTATAGAGTTTCTGCCTAAGGAGAAGGTTCGACTAGAAGACCTCCAAGGTCCATTCTATTCCATTCCACTCCATTTCAATCCCCACCCCCATCCCTCTTCCCTTGGAAACAATGACTAGAAACAGAGGCCAGAGATGGAGATCAAGGTAAAGGAATTGTGAGAGCCCCCATCAGCAGTGGTGAAAGGCCCTTATCCAAATTCACCTGTTTGTGGCAAGGAACAGTGGATGGCACTGTTCCTTCACAAACATAGAGCTTCTGAGAGATTCTGGATCCCTTGTTACAGAAGTCAAGTTGACATGACTTCTAAGCATTCTGCAAATAAAAGGTAAGAAGACTCTTGCAGGTTTTGTAATCAGAAGATGTGGGTCAAACAGTTAAGGCTTCTGCTTTGTGACATACAGCAGATAGCATTTTGGCCTTAATTGAGTCCTGCTGCACCTCTTCAGGGCATATGGCAATTTTTTTGCCACAGAGACTGAGTGATTGGCATATGTGTTGCAGATGGTTATTTGACAGATGATATTCAGAATGAAAAGCAGTAATGAGATTAAAGATGCTTCAAATGCAATTCTTCAGACAGCATTCATTTTTGGATCTTTTTTCCCTTTATGCTGAGGTGCTGTATGTTCACATCAACTGAAACCTAAATGGGCAGTCCAATTAGTAGAAGTTCTGTCCCATTCTCCCCTTAATATATTTTAAATGTGGCAATTTAGGAGGTTTTTCTGCCTTTAATGAAAAGTTATTTTGTGGTACAGCACATAGAACTGCCGTAAGAAAAATCATCAGCATTCAGAGGTTATTTGTTGGTATTCTTACATTTGAGCCAATTTAAAAGATATCTGATTTGCTATGAAAAGAATATTCAGCAACTGTTCTTGTGGTTTTTTTTTTAAATCTGTTCTTGATTTTTTTAAAAAAAATATTAACTCACAGTATTGATCACTTAACATATTCACTGGACAATTCAGTTCAAAAAATGCAATTTCCCCCCCCCCCCCCCCCAAAAAAAAAAAAACCCTGTAAGAGCAGAAAGCTAGTTCTTGAAAAATAAAAAGTGCTTTACCAGGTGAATCATATATCTTTGTTTTTTATCGCAGATGAAATTTTAGTTGATTAATAGCACAATCATATAAGAATTCTTTTGGGGGAGAAGGCGGAGCTACATCTCGGTGCTACAGCTGAGATCTCGGGGCTCTGAGATCTCAGCTGATATTTTTGCCTCTGGTCGGTTCTAACGGACCTAAACCGTCCCGTAGAGACGGGGATCGTGAAGGGCACAGTCCCAGGATCCCAGAGATATCGCAAAATCTCTGGTTTGATCCGGGAGAAGCCCTTTTGCTGGAAGCAGAAAGGCAGCCTCTAAAGCTGCTGAAGCCGGGACAACTCCGGAAAGAAAGGGATTTAAATGAGCGTGTATCGGTTGGGTGAGAAATTCTGTTGCATTATAAATTGATTAAGACTTGAAAGGACATCCTGAACAAAGAAGAAATCTGTG
>BLBF01000022.1:4030212-4107664 GCA_015471245.1 Laticauda colubrina | reverse complement strand
CAGAGAAGCCATAGAGATTGAAAAAAGACCTGACAGCATGAATAGAAGAGATGATTCCACCAGACTGTCAATCATTTGGAAGCCTGCACTCTCAAATAGAAAGATCTCCACACCACAAGCCAGGCAAACACCTGGGCATAAACAGACTCCCTCTGATATCTCCAGCTCAAACACACCTCAACCAGGCACCCAGGTGAAACCCAGCTTGCTAATGAAGAGCAACCGTCCCTTCACACGGAGCCAAGCTGCACTGAAAGCCTCCAACACAAGAACAGAGTGTTGCCAGCCAATCAAAGCCACAAAACAGACAGAAGAAACCAGAAACACCAATCAATCAAACTCCAAGTCCAATGAACACAGGTCCAGGCTCCCAGCCAATCAGAATGGACCAGCCTCAAATTTGAAACCAGGAACTAACTCTATACAGAAGCCTGAGGATGGCAGATGAGATTCTGCTGAAACGTTGCCACAACTTTAACAGAACTACAATGACGTGGGATAATACCCGAAGGAAGCTAAACAGCACACATGTAAGTACCCGCGAAAGCCTAAGAAAACATATATATGTATGTATGTATGTATGTATGTATGTATGTATTTATGTATATGTATATGTATATGTATATATATAATATATATATTATTATATATAATATATATATATTATTTCACTAATAGATTAACATATGCCACAAATATTTTGCAACTGTGCATACTATTTATTTTATATTAATATATTATTTATTTATACCTTTGTCTTACAGACATATTTGCACAATTTCAGCAAATCTCACTTTATGGTGCTCAAGTGTAAGGCCCTGCAACGAATTAAATATCTTAAGAAAGTAGTCAAATTATGTTTTAATTTAATTTCATGATCAGTTTTAAACATACTGCACAAAAACTGTCCAAGTATTTGCAAAAGTTCCAGAGAGAATGCTTTTGCCTACTGTGGTTGGTCTGAGAAGAAATACTCTTTTTATTTCTCATTTCCTGAGACCACGCAGTAATAATAATCTATTCTTAAACTATTGTGGAAATACATGCATTTTGTATAGCAAAAGAACATGAAGCTTTTTGAATGAGCCCAAGGACTCTGTGATAGCTGATTGAGGCAAACAACACAAAGGAACTGTTAAAAGTAAAATACACTTACCTTTCTATGCTAAAGTAGACTTAAATGGCATAAATTATTCAAGAATATGAAATTCAGGCAAATTTCACTCCCAAAAGAGTGACATTCACTCCCAAATTTCACTCCCAAAGGAGTGAAATTCCAAAGATGTATTTCTTACTCTTCTTTTAGCAAGACGACTGGAAAGAGAAGCCAAACCTAAACAAAATCTTTTCACTTTACCTTAAATCGAGTGATTATGCTCCTTTGAATTAAGCTTGTCATAAGAATTTTTGCCGCCTGCTCCTTTCCTCAAAGACTTTTTGATGATAAATACTTTCATTCATTGTAATTTTTTGCAAACTAGTCCTTTCTAGACCGAAAAGAGCCTTTTTTCTCCACCACCCTGCCTTAAATAATAGAGCAGATTAGCATATGCATTTGGTTTTATTACTCAAATGTTAATACCAATGTGGCAATTTATTCCTCCCACTGAAGTGTGTTGATTATTTCCTTTCCAACTGTGTCTCTGGTATTTGAGCCAGCTTACACAGGCCTATGGTAAGCATTGCAGCTGCAAGAGGCAAACACAATACTCTTTAAAGGGCTATGCGGGGCGCAGAGCTGCTAATATTAGGGGCTCTATATTCTGCTGCTTTTATCTTTTTTTTTGCATTCTGGTACCTCTTCATTAAAATGGGTTCCCACCCATCTAATATGCCATTCTGGCAACAATCGTTTTTTGAAAGTATGCTCTGTAACTGTCCTTCAGTGAAAACCAAACAAACAAAAAGATGCTGTTGGAAAGAAGTGACCCCAGTCTTGAGTGACGATGCCTTCAAATCAAGACTGCTTCCAGGAGAGTGCATGATATCCCCATAAAGTTTGGGGCATCATTTAGAGGTGTTTTTTTTTTTTTCACCTGTTCTGGGATTCCTTAGTGGTGTCCTATCTGTGGATTAACTAGGTCCAGTCTTTCTGTTACCACCACTTCACAGAAATGCAGTTTCAGGGTCATGTATCTTAGATGGATTTCCTATCTATTATGGTGACTTGCACTTCTTGGATTTCTCACTTCAAGAATCTTGCCCAACTGGTTCAGTATCTCCCAGTCAGCATTCATGCCGAAGGGGGGGACTAGAACTCATAGCTTCTTGGTTTCTAACCCAGCATCTTAGTCCCGAGACAAGTTTTTCTCAACCTCAGCCACTTTAAGATATGCAGACTTCAACTTCCAGCATTCCTCAAGTAGCATGGGGAATTCTGGGAGTTGAAGTCTGCACATCTTAAAGTGGCTGAGGTTAAGAAACAATTGGCCCTACACCAAACTGGCTCTCAGTTTAATGGACAACTTATCTTTGGATCCAACTGATAGGTCAGTGATGGTGAACCTTTTTGTTGTGGTGTGCTGAAAGCACGCAGGCACGCAATAACACGTGTGCTGACACCCACAATGCAATGTGTCCCGCTCCCTGCGCATGCGTGCGCAACATCTCCTGTCCCCTTATCTGTGCTGCGCATGTGCATACCTCCCAGCTGATTTTCAGCCTCCCAGAGGCCCGAGGGAAGCCTCTGCAGCCTCGGGAGGCCAAAAAATGGGCTTCCCTCAAGCCTCTGGGAGCCGAAAATCAGCTGGGAGGTGCACGCATGCACAGTGTAGGTAAGTTTGGTTGGGGCTCATGTGCCCGCACAAAAAGCTCTGCGTGCCACCTGTGGCACACCTGTCATAGGTTTGCCATCAGGGCCACAGGTACTTAAGTTTAGGTTCAGTTGTTTTTATTTTCAGGACTTTTATCCAGCATCCTATTCTAGGAGATATGAAAGACAGAAATTCAAAAGCTAAACAATCAGATTAAATATATGCAAATAGATAATTGCTTATTTCCTAGTATTGTAGCTGAGTGCTAAGAAAAACAAAAACAAAACACAGCCTTCAGCTGGCAGGCAAGAGATAAATTTGACTGCCAGTGCTAGCTAGCCATGTTGCAGTCCTCAAATTGCACCAAAACTGCTACTGCATTATTAACAATTATTTTAGAAGTAATATTTGGGAAATAAATCTTCAGCCTTGTTTTTCCCTCCTCAGTTTAGGAATTCATATACAGGAGAACAAGCTCTCATATTTTGATTTTCTAAGAGTTATTGATGACCGTGCGGCATTCAGATATAAGAAAAGACATACTGTGCCCCCCATACCACCGATCAGCTTTGTGCAACTCGGCATAGATGAGGCTATGGCTAAAATAAAGCAGATGGTTACGGATTCTTCTGATTTGCTGTACAAGGTGAGTACTGTGCAATTGCTTCAGTGCCCACCATCCATGCCCACATGGAGAAAGATAAAATTCTGAGACCCAACTTGTGTTTCAAGGAAATCCCAAGCACATAGAAAACTGGGCCAGGGCAATGCATAGAAAGATTCCAGAAATGGGGCCAAGAAGGTGATCGTAGGCAACCAACAAGTTTGCTTGTCTCTGTTGTGTCTAAGGAAGTAGGCGTATTTCTCACCCTATCGCACGATGGTACCTTCTCAGATATGGAACTTCCCGCTGAATCCTGTATAAAAGGGATATTCATGTCTGTTTTCCTTGGGGAAGACCACCCAGGGAGACAAGACCATGCCTCTAAGACTGTGAAACACACATTACTTCTAAACAGTTGTAAGTCGTAAATGTGTGGGTGCTTGTGATGTTCTGCTCCCATTGAGCCATTTCATTGCCAAGCTTCCCAGTTCATGAAAATCAGTTGGAGGTGAGGAAGAGAACAAGTGTCTGATTCAGATTGTATCATGTTGAACCAAAAATTAAAATGTGACACCTTAGAGCCATTTCTCTTAGTTCAGTGAAGGGATGCTGCCTGTTTTGCATTCGGTCATTAGTCAAGAATAACTCCAGAATCCGTCTAGAGAAAGTGGAAGATGTTCTTCCCTTTGTTACAAGGTGTAGAATCTGAAAACCATAAGACAAAGCATTTATTGAGGCCCATTAGTATAACAAGCATAGTATATCAGCTATTTTATTAGCAATAGCAATAGCACTTAAACTTATATATCACTTCACAGTGCTTTACAGCCTTCTCTAAGCTGAGTCAGCCTATTGCCCCCAACAATTTTACAGATTTTCTTCATCCTCTACTTAAGTCACTGGCATAGGAAGGCCTTGTCTGCCTGGGTAGTCTAGATTAGAATAAACTCCCACAACAATATCCCTTTTGTTCCTGTTTAATGACATGCAGGATTCTTTTTAAAGCAACAGAACAATTCAGTAATTTGTTTTAATACTGTAATATTTGTCTAAGTCCCCAGAGTGTATGTTGTATGTATATACGGCTATTTGGGCTGTGCAAGTTTGCAAAGGGGAGCTTATTTCAACCAAGATTCATTTAGAAGCCCTTAAAAAACGGTACGGGGGTTGCTTGGCGTTCTCTCTCCTTCAGGCAAAGAGTCTGGTTCAGTGAGTTCCATGCAGGAAGGCTGAAAAATGGAAGCTCAAGTAGTGTCCGGCAAACCAGGCAATTTCAGCAAATGCTGTGTTGTCCCCTGATCATGGGGCAGGCTGTCCAGAATGGGCGTCCCTTGTCACATGCCAAAGACCTTCCAGACTAGAGCACCTCAGCACATGGGAATCCTGCAGCATGTGCCAGCTCTGCATGGCCAGTTGGAGTCTGATTCTGAGGGGGAGATTGAGCAGCTGACAGGGAGTGGGAGTGTGGCTCCGATGGCTGTGGAGGAAACTGGGGAAGGGCACAGTCCGGCTGGGCATTCAGAGGAAGACCCAGGCCCATCCCCTCTTCATCCTAGGGCACGCAGGGAGGAACAGAGAAGGAGCAACGTGGCTTGCGAGAGAGAAGAAGGCCCTGATCCCTTTCATTGGTTGCAGTTGGGAGAACAGGATATAAGTGAGGCATTTGCACATGGCTGCTTGCTGGAAGCAAAGCGTGCATTATCTTGATCAAGCCTTATCTGGGTTTTGGTGTCCTCCCAGCTGTGGGTGCTGTGTTATCTTTTGGAAGTCTGAAATTTATCATCCTGGCCTGCCGTGTTAATTACTTCAGTGTGGTTTGTGTTGGTTTTTTTTATTTCTAATTATCTTTACTTTGGGTTCGGACTGCATTTCTGCCCTTCGTAGACTGTTTTTTTGGAAGAGTTTGTTATCCGACCGAAGATAATTGGACATTGGGGCCAAGTTGGAGGCATTAAAGGGAATTTATTCTACTTTTGTGGCTTTGTTATTTTTGTGTCATGCCCCGGGTCATCACAGCCAGAAAGCACTTCAGCCATTGTTGGGAGAGAAAGCCGAGGGAAGCTCCTGCAGCTTGGACATGCCACACACCATCAAGCAAATCATCTCGCTATTTCATTGGCACCCATAGGGTTGAAAGTTAGATTGGGCCCAAGCCACCCATTCTGGTGAGAGAGAAGTTCTCTGCGGATGAGCTCCAACCCAAACTCAGAACACTAAACCTCTGGTCCTCATGATCGACCCAGATTGGATCCTGAAACTTTATTCTGGGACTCATATATTTGTCTTCATTCATGGACCCAAGTTTCTTTGCACAGGCCTATACACCTGCCAGGAGACTTGTGCTCACAGACAGTTAATCCAAATCAGTGCAATGTCCAAATTAAATGGATGGATGTTTAATTCACACATGTTTCGAAATGCATACAGGAGAGTTCCCAGCTGTTCTGCTGTTCAAAGCTCTCTCCATCTTTCAATGCCCAGTGCGCTCTGCCTGAGTCGGTTGCTATAGGTGACTGTTGTAAACAGCCATCCCGCCCCCACTAGGCGAAATAATCCTGCAGGAAGAAAAGGCTGTTGTGGCAGCTCATAAAGTGCTGGGAGGAGAATTCACAGGGTTCTTTGCACAATTTGGTATGTTACATATTTGTTGAAGGAAAGAAGGTTGCATGCTTTCTCTTAATCTTAACATTCTGTATGAGTTTTTCTACAGTGGAATAAGGTTGTCCCAAACTAGCTTCTTTTCCAAACCAAACCAAACCAAAGCTACTTTGCGTGTTTCTTCCCCTGCAGGCCTTCTCGGCTTTTGATAAAGATCGTACTGGGACAATTTCAACCCTTGACTTCCGGCAGGTGCTGCACCATTTCTGTTTCACACTTTCGGAGAAGCAGTTTAACCATCTTCTGAAACTGCAGCGACTTCGTGGCGAGCACTCCATTGACTGGAAACATTTCCTGCAAAAATTCAACCTCCTCTCAGAGGTAAGAATATCAGTCACTTCTACTGTACGTGAGCGGGAAGAACAGTAGAAGCAGCTGGGGCAGAAACAGCTTTATTTTGCAATGGGGGTATGCGCATTTGAGAAATGAACAATATTAGTCTGTTTCCAAATGGCTGGAACTCACAAGGCCAGATCAAGAAACAAAACTGACCCTTGCAAAAGCATTATTCCTTACTTATTCACTATTGAATCTACTTTGCTCAGCCTCTCCAACCCAAAGCACAAGGGGGGGGGGGGGGCGTTGTCCTTAAACTTTATCAAGCATTCCCTGGGTTTAAATAAATGGGATGCAATTTGTCTGGATAGGAGGGGACTAACCCATGTTATATGTATTTATATGTCTGGCTATGTTCAGGGAAAAGCCTCCTAATAATATGTGTGGAGGCAAGACCTATTCTTCCCCTGCACTGTTTGGAGGACAAGTGGAAATTTATTCCCATCAAAGGGAAAAACAGATCTCTGGACTTCTTCCCTATTCCAATCTCTTTAAAACAGGGATACTTTTTACCTATTTCCTTCACTTGAGTGGATGTCCTTCTGAAAGCATACTAAAAGACTATACAACTTCTCACCCCCACCAAAGGCCACTCTACTTCCTAGCCTAGAAAACCTGGCCATCTATCTATATAAAAGCAAAATGCCACTCACGCATCATCACAAAATCTCCAGAACTGTAAAGCCTACAAACTTGAAAGTTGGCACATATATTCCTCTGGGCTTCTAGCTGCTCACTAAGAAATGATTTTTCAAAATAACCATCAGAGCCGTAGTATTTTGTATATTATTATTAACATGCTCTGATGCTAAGGAGTTCTTCTCTCTTTCCCCACCTGAAAAGAAATCTGTTCCATATGCAAAACACAAGCAGAAGAGGAGTTTCAGTTTTAGTTTCACAGCACCAAGCAGCTTTAGTACAGAACAGTTGAGCTAAGCCACACCTACTCTCCTTGCTGTCTCCTTGCTCACACAGAAAATACTGCTTCAGTTTCCAAACAGCCCTCAACTCTCTCATACACTGGCAGGATGCTAACCAGATGAATACCGATAGAAGCTGGTAGACAGAGGCACAGTTTCCCCCCTTATTTTCCTCCCCAAAAACTAAGCCCAACCACACAGTTTCGTTGCGAAGCATGGGTATAGAACTAGTATATACTATATGTAGTAATGCCTAGCATATTTAGTCGTAGTAGCATATACTACTAACACTCTTCTGATTATTTGATTCAATTGGATGAAATTGTATCAGAGGGCAAGAATTTTTGAATTAACGTACCTCAGACAGGCTAACTTACAGAATGCATCCAAAATCAGGGGCCCATGCACTCCTGTGGGATTGAGATTTGACAATGTTATTTGATCAGTGATGCCAGGCCTCTGCTCTGCCACGATCAGCCATACTCCTGTGATTGACATTTCCAAAGCTCTCTCCCAGGAAAATCAATGGAAAAGCCAGCAGGGTATTGATCCCACCCCCAACTGCATTTTAGCTCACCTATGGTCATTCTATTTCTCTATTTAGGTAGGCAAATATCTTTCAAACATTGATCAAATGGTTGCGTTTCCATTAATGAAGTGGGTTTTTTTTTTATTATAAGTCTTAGCCCTATATCTTTCCTAATTACATCAGAAATTAACCCTACACAGGCTAGCATTCAGGCATCCCTTCAGAATTCTTCACCTAAGGGACGACTATGTTTCCCACCACTTCTGAATTCACGAGCCTCAAGAAAAGTTCTGTTCTGTACTTATTAAAGCAAAACCAATAAACCAATTAAAAACTCTTTGCTTCCTATACTTGTAGAAATCAGCTGTTCTTTAATCTGACAAATATGCTTCCAGAGGCTACTACAGTTTAGCTTATTTTGGCTGATCCTGGAAAAACTACGAAGGACTGGAGGGGAAAGTCAAGGAAATATCCCAGAATAAGGCAATGGCAACTTCCTTATTATTATTGCTAAGGGAGCTACATGGGGATGTCCAGGTGCTTATAAGGGACCCAACTCATCTTGAGTGAATTTTTGATGAAGCTAGCTAATATTTGGAACATGATGCAGTAGTTTCATGTAATTCATGACATAGGTTATATGCTTAGGCTTTACATCGAAGGTTTATATGTCAGATCAAAACTTACTATATCAAGTAGATTTGAGCCAGGCTACAAATTCTATTTCCTTCAACCACCAACCATTTTGCCTGAAGGTAATCATGTTGAAAGTTAAAATATCAAGAGATATTTCTGTTCAGAAAGACTGCTATAAAGCAGTCTTCCTGGGGTACATCCTAGTATACTGTATATGACTTTATGATCCAGCTTAATTAGTTCAGATTAATGATCCAGAATTCAGCCAAATCCAAACTGAATGTGCTTATTTGTATTTATTTTATTTATTAACAAGGCTTATTAACTGCTTCAGTCTGCTGATTTTGAGCAGCAAAGAATTTCCCAAATATATAATCTGGTACTAAAAACAAAGAAGTATATAATGACATTAAAAATTAATGCATCACAGTGGCATATATGAAACCGGGAATTACATTCGGTGCAATAAAAACCAGTTCCTCATCTCCAGGGTGATTCTTAAGTAATATTTTAATGAAAAGTCTGCTGCCTGATAGAAGAGGGAAAGAGTAGCCCCTTTCAGCCTTTAATATGATTGTTGAGATATTTTTCCCATTGATCTGATTTGGGAGAACCTGGTAGAATTGAGTTATGGGGAGGATGAAATAAATATTCCGGTTCCATAGCCATTAACACGAATTAGCATAAGTAACAAAAACTCTTATTGAATAGGAGGGAGTGATATCTTCTCAGCAGAAAATATCTCCTTTTAGGAAGGAAAAAAGCATATTGGGGACAGAGCTATGCTAAAATGCCTTTCTGGCATGTTCACTTCCTACATGCAGAGCAACACACTTTTAAAATAAATTTAAAAGTTTAGTGATGCAATTCCATGTGGAAAATGGAATCACTTTGGTATCACTATTCTGGTATCACTTTGCTACCTCATTGGAACGAATCTCCTTGATGACCTGTTCTTGCCACACTTGGTAGAGGACAATTTTCCAGGGATGGGATTCAACTGGTGTGTTCTGTCCCAGCTGAAGTTTCCGAAAGCAAACACAGATAAACTCCAAAACTGAAACGTTCACAGCTTTATTCCACAAATAACCCTTTGTAGATAACAGATGGCTTGCAGCCAATTAGTCCAATAAATCAAAGTCTGTAATCATCACACTAACTCCTTCGAACTTTTGGCCTTTTGCAAAGACAAAAGCCGTTCAAAACCAGGCTTATATATCCCCTAGAGGGAGGGGCCATTGATTAGCATTCTTACTCCCAAGTCACCTTCCTGATTGCTGCCGGTGAACCACAACACAGTGTTACAACCGGTTCGGTGACTACACGCTGCGCACGTGTGTAAAAACCATCAGTTGAGCTGCCCAGACAGCTGACAAGCACTGCACGCAGGTGTGCAGCATTTGAAAAGCCACTTTTTTTCCTGCTTCAACCTCATCTGTGATGTGCAAAGCAACTGAGGTTGAAAAAGCAGGAAATAAAGGACAGGTAAGAGCCTGGGTGAGCAGGTGGGCCAAACAGCAGCAGGCACAAAACAGGTTCGGTGTCCGCTGCTTTTCAGAGCTACCAGTTCTATGGAGCCGGGCAGAACCGGTAGCATCCCATCCTTGCAATCTTCTCACACCCTGCTCCTACCATGAAAATACAGGTAGACCTTGGCTTGCAACAGTTCATTTAGTGACCGTTCAAACTTACAATGGCACTGAACAAAGTGACTGGCTTGTGACCATTTTTCTCACTTTATGAGCATTGCAGCATTGCCATGATCATGTGATCAACATTTAAATACTTGGCAACTGACTCATACTTACAATGGTTGCAGTGTCCCGGGGTCACTTGATCCCCTTTTGTAACCTTCTGACAAGCAAAGTCTAGGGGGAAGCCAGATTCGCTTAACAACCGTGTTCCTAATTTAATAACTGGCAGTGATTCACTTAACAATTGTTAAGTGAAGAAAGGCAAGAAAGGTCGTAAAACGGGGCAAAACTCACAACAAATTTCTCCCTTAGCAATATGAGCTCAGTTGTGGTCATAAGTCAATGACTACCTTCGGTCATAAATATAACCAGTCATAAATATAACGGTCATAAATATAACCAGTTGCCATCTCCATCACCCTCATGCCTTTTTTTCTTTTTAAAGCTAAACATTACTTTTCATTAGCTTCCACTTTGTATGAGGTTCAGTTGGAAGTTGACAAAAGCATGTCTACTGTACTATATCAGATAATATATCTCTGCAAAGTGGTCAAATTAGATTACGTACTTATTAGAGTTATGATGTCATAGTGTTTTTGAATTAATTTTGGTTTTAATTACTTCAAAAGTGTTTCTAGTATATTTGTACTTTTAATGTGTATTTAATTTTCAAGAAAGGTGTGAAGTCACCAAAGAAGCTGGACAGAGAAGCGTCTTTCTAACATTTTAGGGAACCATAAAATGATTGAATACTAGCCAAGGCTCAAAAATCTCTTGAGTTTTGAAAATAAGAGAAATATAAAATGAGCGTTCAATCTAGCTTGACTTAATTAAAGGAACAGTTGGGAGATCTTGGATTTTCAGCCAGGAAAAGACAGTGGAAATGTCATGCCCCTGTCGGAGTCTGAATCCGAGGAGGACGACAAACAGCTGACAGGGAGAAGGAGTGCGGCTTTATTGGCTATGGAGGAAACTGGGGAAGGGCTGCGCAAAAACAGGGGAGAGATAGAACAAGGGAGAGGGAGTTCAGAGGAAGACCCAGGCCCACCCCCTCTTCATCCTAGGGCATACAGGGAGGAATGGAGAAGAAAGCAACATGGGTTGCATGGCTTACAGGGGAGGAAAGGGCCCTGATTCCCTTCATTAGTCACAGCTGGGAATGAGAATTTAAAAGAGATGCAAGCTGAGTGCGGCATCTGCTGGGAACAATCGTGAGTTTATCTTATGTTGACTTTGAATGTCTACATTCCTGGCATCCTCCCAACTGTGTTGAATTTCTGCCATTCCTTCACATCTGGAATTCCTTCTCTTGCCCTGCTGGACTAATTACCTCATCTTGCCTTGATTGGACTTATAGTTACAGTTTTTGTTGACCACGTTTTGGACTTGATTCTCTGCAGCCAAAGGCTGTTCCTGGGATAGTTTTTCTCCAGCCAGAAGGTAACCAGGACATTGGGGGCAAATTTGGAGCTAATAAAGGGACTCTTATTGATTATCTGACTGTGTTGCCTTTGTGCCATGCCCCAGGTCATCTCAGCAAATCTTCGATCAGCGGTTGAGTTGCTATGGCCGTTTTGGCCAGATACTTACAGGATAGTTATTGTAAAGATGAAATGAAATATACTCTCTCTTGAGAAAAATCTTCCTTTTTTTGGTATATTTTCAGTGCATTCAACATGACAGTCCCATTTAAAAGGGAAAACCCCAAACTTCTTTTTAAATAAATACAGAGAAAATACAATACTTCAATAAATGTATCTAACTCAATAACCTGGGTGACTGTATAAGAGCATGAGAGTGACCCTATTGGATCCAGGCAGAAAATTCTTAATCCAACATATTTTATTTTTGCAATATCAAATCAGGTGCTTTGGTGGGCTTGCATGCAAGAGATGGGCACATTCCCTGTCTTCAAGAATTTGTCCTCTTACTATTGGGATTTGGAAGCCAAGTGCCCCCAACATGGAGGTAACACTAGGAACTCAGTTCATTTAGTGACCCTTCAAAGTTACAATGACACTGAAAAAATGATTTATGACCATTTTTCACACTTATGACTTTTGTGGCATCCCCATGGTCATGTGATTTGCCAGCTTGACAACTGGTTCATATTTATGACAGTTGCAGTGTTCTAGGACTCACACTGTTTATACTCTACATAAATGACTTTTGCTATCAACTTATAAGCAACTGTGTCCTCTTCATGTATGACGTAAAACTATTCAACACCACCAACAGTGTCTGAATGGTCAAACAATTGAGAAACTCCAAATCTTGACCAACAAATGCTCTGTCCTACACATTGGTAAAAAAAATCAGTACACCAAATACAAGCTAGGCGGATATGACCTCGTTGATGACCCTCACTCTGTCATGGACTTTGGAGTACTCATATCGAATGACTTCAGCGCCAGAGCTCACTGTAACAGCACTGCCAAAAAGGCATTAAGAGTTGTAAATCTAATCTTACAAAACTTCTCTGGTAATATTGAATTGCTAACTAGGGCATACAAAATCTTTGCTAGACCAATATTCGAATATAGCTCATCTGTCTGGAATCCACACTGTATTCCAGACATTTATACAATTGAGAAATATTTCACGAGAAGAGTACTACACTCCTCTGCTCTCAACAGAATACCTATATCACCAGGCTTGAAATTTTGGGCTTGGATAACCTAGAACTACACTGCCTACAGTTGGAATTAAGCTTGGTACACAAAATTATCTGCTACAATGTCCTATCAGTCAATGAATACTCCGGCTTCAACCACAACAATACAAGAGCACCCAACAGATACAAACTCAATATAAACTGCTCCAAACTTGATTGCAGAAAGTACGACTTCAGCAATAGACTGGTCAATGCCTGGAATGCACTACCTGACTCTGTTGTTACATCCTCTAACCCCCCCTTCCTTTAAACTTAAACTATCCACTATTGACCTTATCCCATTCCTAAGAGGTCTGTAAAGGACGTGCATAAGTGCACCATTGTGCCTACTGTCCCTGTCCTATTGTCCCCATTTATTCGTACCTACTTCCTGTATTCTTACTCATGTTTATACTTGTAACTATTGTAAGTGATTGACAAATAAAAATAAATAAATAAATAAAAATTAAATATTAGGAGTTCATTTCATTTAGTGACCCTTCGAAGTTACAACGGCACTGAAAAAATGACGTATGACCATTTTTCACACTTGTGACTTTTGTGGCATTCCCATGGTCATGTGATTCACCAGCTTGACAACCGGTTCATATTTGTGGTTGCAGTGTCCCAAAAGGTCATGTGATCATCTTTTGCAATCTTCTGATCAGCAAAGTCAGAAATGGAGAAACCCAGATTCCCTTAACAGCTGTGTTACTAATTTAACAACCGCAGTGAGTCACTTAGCAACCGTGGCAAGAGAAGTCGTAAAATGGGGCAAAAATCTCATTTAACCAATTTCTCACTTAGCAACATAAATTCTGGTCTCAATTGTCAAAAGTCCAGACTTACCTATATTTAAAATATTAAAAATTAAAACTGATGTATTTGTTGCTGGTTTTGCATCTCACCTTTGTTTGATAGGATTTTAAACCTGTGTTACTTTAGGTTGGCAAGTAAGACCCCTGAGAGGGTCTTCGCGTCAGCGTTCCATCAAACCTCCATTCCAGTCAGTAACTCCAAGACAAACATATCTCAAAAGTACTTTTATTAGAATAGCACCTGGCACATCTGTGGAATCACAAATCTAAAAGTTTTCGGGCTTCCCACAATTTCCCAAACTACAAATCCATCCCCCCTTGGCCGTCATCCCATCATATGGCCTGATCACGACCCGTCCAAAAGTAAGATCCTTATTTCATCCTACGCCATACTAAATGACCTTGAACTAACAGAAGAATTTTATTTTGTCTACTTAGAGCTACTCAATTGAAATCACCCCCCTCCCACTTTCTCAGGCTATGTGGCAGTGTGGAATATGGCTCCCAAAGCGGACACTTAGAGGACTCCCAGAAACAGCAGGCGAGTGCACATGCCCGGCATTCCCACATGCACAAACAGCAGGCAAGCATGTGTACGCACGCTCCATTTGTGTGAACAGCGGGCATGTGTGATGCCGCTTGCACAAATGGAGCTGTATGTGTGTGTGTTGCCGGCCACTCACGCCAAACAATCCGCTCTCCCCCTCCCCCCCAAAATTTCTGGTCTGCCAATCTGGAAAGATTGGGGAACTGTGTGCGAGGCCACTCTTTCAGAAACACTGCTTCAGTCCAACCCAGTGCAGAAGGTCAGCATTTCAGCCTCCCCTATCTATGGCCATCCAGGATCCAGCTAAACTTCTTCCCTGAAGAAGAGTCTGCCATTTCCCAAAAGACTCTGTTAATTGTTGGAATTATGATTTAGACATGATTTAGTATAATAGTGAAGGTATCAGACTACAAACTGCGAGTTCTAGACCTGAGTTCTAGTCCTGCCTTAGGCACAAAGCCATCTGGATAATCTTAAGCCAGTGACTTTTTCTCAGCTCCTAGGAAGGAGGCAATTATATAGCAAACTATTTCCGAAAACATTGCCAAGAAACTCCAGACAGTCTCCGAGAACCAAACGCGATTGAAAGGAAGAAATAAAAAGTAGTGATTTGTTGGTTGGAGGCAGTGGTGGGATTCAAATAATTTAACAACCGGTTGTCTTCCCTAATAATTTCTCCCAACAACCAGTTCATTAAATTGCTCAGAAAGTTAACAACCTGTTCTCCCGAAGTGATGTGAACTGGCTGAATCCTACCACTGGTTGGAGGGTTCTCCTAGCCTTTTTTCCAAAGACCTCCCCCTTCCACATTTTAGCCCTATATCATGGCTTCACTGAGCCCAAACTGATGTCTACCAACCAGCTCTTTTAAACTAGTTGACAGAATATTCACTTTCCAGAGTTCCAGAGCAGTTGAAAGAGGGAACGGTGGTGGGGATAAATCATATCTGGTAGTCAAAAGGTAAGACTTGTTCGAAATAAAGATTTCAAGAGGCCGGATAAACTCCAATTACTGAAGAAAGAAGCTTTTGGAGAACCTTTTCCTAAGAGGCATCCTTACTATTAATGGGATGTAATTTGAAAGAGTACTGTAATCCTCCTTATGTGTGTGTACACACACACAGGCCCCATAGGAAGTTTAACCAAGGCTCAGGTTTGCTCCTTGGCTTGTCTAGACCCAACAAGTATACTGCATGCCTTTATGGTCAGCCATCTTGAGATGAGTCCCCCTCAGCCATGGAATTGCTTTTATATGCATGTCATAGAATGGAAGATATATGCTACCTATATACCAAGAGAGCTTTGGGCAATATATGGAATTAAAATCCCAATAATATATAAAGCTCTAAAACACATAAAAGGCAAACATAAGATGCATAGTGCAAGGTGCAGTTAAGTAATCCAGTTCGGACTTCAAATGCTGAGGCAAATAAAAACAATTTCAATGGGTGCCTAAATTGTAGCAAAGTCTGTGCTGTCTTGGTTTTCGGGAGGAAAGGTGTTCCAAAGAGTTGTGTATCACAACAAAAATCATCATCTCCCAGCTCATGTCAAAGGACTTTTTAAAGCAATGTGTCTCAACTTCAGCATGGGCAGCGAAGATATAATGCAACAACATTGTTGTTTCTATCTGATAAGTGACATGGTATACATGGTTCCTGAAAATTTTGTACCCAGTTCTATATATTGAAAGTGTCCAAGTCCCTTCGGTGTAAAAGCCTTTCTCTTTCCCAGGATTTAGTACAAATAACATCAAATATAGGATTAGATTGCAGGTCTCTAAAAAGCTGCACACAACAGGCACAACATGCAAATACTATACACAGAGTAGTTGAAAGCACACACAGTGCTTGAGAGAAGTTCCCGGAGGATGGGCTCCAGACAAGTCTAAAAGTTCAGAAGACTAAACCTTTGGTCCCGTGTAGGCTTAGATTCATGGGCGTTCATATACTATATGTGTATGAAGATTTTATTTAGTGCTTGAAATGGGCCACAACAGTTGTGTTCCGACCAAGTCTTCTTTTTTTATTTCTAAATTCAGCAGGTTTCCCCACATGTACAATTATGTAAGTGAGAATTGTGTAGTAAGCTTGTTTTATTGTTTGCCTGTCTCTGGGAATTTTCTAAACATTTGGTCAAGTTCCTTCCTTTCTGTTATTCCCTCCTTTAAATCTCCTACATGGATAGGCCTTACCATGGATCCAAGTAAGTAAGTAACAAAGTTTATTATGATCTTAAACCAGCATAAAACATGAATCTCTCCCCATCTTTTCCTGACCCAGCTTGGAGAAAGGCTGAGTGAAATTACATTTGCAGAATTTAATTACCCAGAATTTGCCTTAGCTCAAAAGGTGGAAATCTTTTAAGGCAAATAATAACCTTGCTTCATAGTTTAAATAAGGGTGTGTGCTCCTTATTCTTGACCTCTTCTCCTTTTCCCTGGCATTTCCTGAAATACCTTCAACAAAATTGCATGGTGCACAGAATCCAAGCTGGCCTTGGTGATGCTATTGGGGGCAGGATTCCTGCATGATCCTTAAGAGGCATTGGATCCCTTTGAAATTACTCTCTTTTATACATTCTAACCAGGCAGAAAGAGAGCAGACTCGATTTGTTTGCCGGGACCTATCCAATCAAGAGGTTTTGGCCCGCATACAGGAAGTCGTGAGTGCCCGCTTTCAAGCCATTGAACAGGAGTTTAAAAACGCAGATAGCACAAAAACAAGCCTGGTGTCTAAAGAGGTCTTCAGAGATATCTGTAACCGCCGTTTCTTGCTTCTAACTGATGAACAGGTGAGCCAAGTGAGAATTTATTTCCTTAGGAATCGTTCCCTCTCTCTCTCCCAGACAGAAAATATTTCCATCCAGGAAATATTGATATGGCCATGCCAAATGATTCCTTTGTTTCATTTGGTCCAAATTATAAATAATGCATTAGGTCACCAATCCTTCCCCTCTTTCAGTGCCTAGGAGAATTGCTTTTATGCAACCAAATACAGAAGCGATGAGTGGAAATGGTACAACATAGATATACATTCTTTCATATTAAAAAAAAACAGTTATCTTACTGTTCCAAGGAGGTTGAGATGCTGTCACTTTTGCAGCATCTCTGGCCTAGGAATGAGCCAATGAAAGAATCACAACTGGTACTAAGATGTGCCAGAAATATAATCCACTTCAAGCCCAGTGGAGGCTGACAGGAAGGAGGCAAGAGAACACAATGGATAGAAGTTGTTCAGGAAGCCTTCTTTGTTAATAGGTCCAAGACCTCCTGTTTCAGAAAGCAGCCCTTTTTTTGCTTCATGTTAATGAATCCCGGCACCCTGTATGACAGTTATCACTGGAACTCAATTAAACAGGGGTCAACTAGTCTTAAATATACCAAGAACTCAAAAAGTCTGAAACTGATTGAGGCCAAGTCCCCAGTTCCTCCATTTTTGTTGACACTTCTTTGGAGCTACCTTCTGCTGGATATGTGTGAAGTTTTCCACTTCATCTTGTCTGTTACGCTGTTGATAGATTTCCCAGGCTGGCAACCTTCAACTGATAGTTAACCTGGAACTCAAAGCAATGATAATATTCAGTTGATGCTTGGAAAAAAAAACATTTTGAAGTCCTCGAAGTAGCGCAGTGTGCTTTGCTTTGTATAATTTATAATATGGTAGACATGTGTCCAATGGGGGAAAGTTGAAAGGAAATTCAAAATGTACTTGTGGTCTTTGATGTTTTCCTGCAACTTGCCACATGCAAATCAAAGCCTTAGAGGTGATGAAGTTTTCTCTAAGGTCTAATTCTGTGGCATGTCAGGAAGTTGAGCAAAGTGTGTGTATATGTGTAGACGGGAGCATGCATGTACATTAAAGAAAAACAAAAAATTAACTTGCCTGTTCAAACTCCAGAACAGATCATTAACCCTTCGTGGAATGTATACCGTATTAGAAATACAAGCCACTGAAATTGGCACTGAATTTCTATGTGTGCATATCCATGGTGATGACTTAATACTTTGATCCTAGGCTTTCCTGCACTGATCCAGCATTTCACTTGTTCAGACAGTCAATCCAAGAACCAAAACAAAGGAACAAGCAAACTTTTTATTCCATTTCTGGATCCAACCCAAACACCGTTTTTTCCCGCTTTCTCTTTCCCAAAGGGACTTAAAGAGGAATCCGATTAGGGTAGACCAGTAAAAGATGAAAGGATTTTCTGCAGACACATACTGTCTCACTTCCAGAATGTAAAATTAAGCAGCAAGAACAAAACTGGCCTTCAGTCTTAACAATTTTGCTCAGGTTTTTTGTCTGATATCACAGAGGATCAAGTCTCAAAAGCAGCAAGGCATCCTAGGACAAACATTGAGGTAGCAGGAAGATGCAGTCGAGAAGCTGAGCAGATTAGGAACTGGGAAAACAGGAAATGGCAGTATGTCCAGGCTGAATTCGTTATTCCAGCAGTCTTATATTGTAGATAGCCAGGTTACTTGGCCAGAAAGATTGCTTAAGAACAAAGCTTAACTCTGAGGTGAAGTTTAGTTTGCAACTTTATGTCCTGTCTCTTGAAGCCTTCAAGGTTGGGATCTTGGACGTCTCAACCACTGAGTAATTCACCAACTGAGTCCCCAGGCAAGCTCCTAGCTTCTCTTGGAGGCCCTTTATTTATAGATCCTTGGAGGGGCTTTCTTGTTCTTGAGTTAAAAAGCAAACAAACCCCAAGAAGCAACAAAGATATGGTGTGTTTTCCCCTCCTCATCTGTCATACTTTCATTAGATATTCCCACTGCCTCAAAATTTTAGGCCTCATCTGCAGCCCATCTTGCTATTTCTTTGTAAAGGACATATCCTTGCAACAGGACCTCCATTTTGTTGCCAATCTGCTGCTGAGATAGGCTGAAACTGGATCCAAGTGGGAAAACAAAGCTTTGTTTTGTGAGATGCTACCGGTTCGGCCCCAGTTTTGCTGAGCTGGTAGGACCGAAGATCAGCTGAGGCTGGACCGGTTCTCTCAGACGATCTGCTGTTGGGCCCACCCACCTGGGCTCCCATACTGACCTTCATGTTTTGCTTTTGAAGTACAGATGCTTTGCACGGCAGAGCAGAGTGCCGCGCATCAGCTGTGGGAGACAGGGAGAGCGTGCAGGATGGCAGGAAGTGAGTCGGACAGCCTCTGCGCATGCATAAAACATGCGTCTGGTGCATGTGTGCGTGCAAAGTGTGTGAGCAGGCACAAAGCAGGCCCACCAAGCCACCCCCACCGAACCAGTGGTAAACTACTTTGAAACCCACTACTGTTTGTATTTGAAAACACAATGCAACCTTTTGAATGAAAATTCTGATTTACCCTTAAAGGAGTCAGCAACTGGTAGAGTTGCCCCTGGCCCACTGTAGGACCATTCCCTATCCATCCAAACTCAGGGCTCTTCTTTTTTACTCCATCCCATTTTTTTAGGCTGTGCCTCCTATAGAAGCATCCTCTCCAAATGTCAAGATGGCAGGTGCAACTACATAATTGATGCAAGTAGAAAGAGGACAGGATCCACATATACCATCTTGCCATCTTTTACCAAATTCCATGGACACCCCTCAATTGAAGATGAATTTCCTTCAACACAGAGAAGTTTTCTACTACCTCAGATGGTTGGGGGAACCTTGTTTTGTCGGCCTATGTTATCTGCTTGAGAAATTAATTTTTGCTTGACTCCTCTGCTATCATATGCCAAATGCCTGACTTCATATATGCTAATAGATCTATTTCTGTGTGCCTAGTTCGAAAATCTCTGGAACACGGTACCTCTTGACCTGAGTGGGAAATTGAAATATACTGGATTTTTGAGGAATTTCAGCTCTGAAGGAGGAGGAATGTCTGATATGACCAATGTTGAAAATCTCACCAAACCACCCTTGGTTGCTGAACCTGAATCACGGGTTCCTTTAAGACCCAAAACAGCAACTCAACCTCAATCTCCAAAGAAGGTGAGTATGTCACGTCCTTCCTCTGATCTGGAAACGAGACTAAAGCATTTGCTTTCTTTGGCAGTTTGGATGCCCTCAAAGAGCCATGGTGGCACAGTGGTTAGAATGCAGTATTGTAGGTTAATTCTGCCGATCACCAGCAGTTCGATTCTCACTGGCTCAAGGTTGACTCAGTTTTCTATCCTTCCGAGGTCGGTAAAATGAGGACCCAGATTGTTGGAGGCAGTGTGCTGACTCTGTAAACTGCTTAGAGAGGGCTATAAAGCATTGTGAAGTGGTATATAAGTCTAAGTGCTAGTGCTATCTTCCTTTCTTGAGGTTTTAAGGTATAATTCCATTTTCTTTTCACAACTGAGAAGGCAGCTAGCAAAGACTTGAGAGATTTTATGTCAGAACTTCAGAAATAGTGAAGTCACATCTCCTTTGAGTAGAGTTCGATTCCCAGTGATTTCTTGGACACAGCCATCTAATTTTCTTGGTAACCACATGAGTCCAGATTTATTCTGACATTTCCTGGTTTTTTTAAACTTATTTACTATCCAATTTACCCAGCAGTCCAATTTCCTGTTCCAAGTTCTCCCATCCAAATATTTGCCAATTCCAGCAGAAGTGGTATTCAGGAGGTTCTGACCAGTTCTGGAGAGCCAGTAGCAGAAATTTTGATTGATTCGGAGAACCGGCAAATGCCACCTCTGATTGGAGATTTTACAGTATCCTTCCCCTGCCACACCCACCAAGCCACAACCACAGAACCGGTCATAAAAAATTTGAATCCCACCATTGAGCTCCAAGTTTATTAGCGCCGAAAAAAATAACTTTACAACTGGTCCTCACATTTATGACTGTTCCGTTGCTCCCACAGTCACATGATTATAATTTGCATGGTTCACCACCACATCTGAGAAGCAGAGTTAATGGCAGTAAAATTGCAAGTCATGGTCATGTGATGTCTCACTTAATGACTGCCACAATTCACTTAACAGTGGAAGTGGTGTCATAACACTGTTGCAGTCATGTGAGGCTTCACATAACTGTGTTGCCTAGCATTGGAGTACCAGTCCTAATTATGATGGTTAAGTGAGGTCAATCTGTAATCATTGTGATTTTCAAATAAAAAGAAAATTTCCAATCACTATCCTCAATTTTATTACACCGCAGATTTAGAAAGCAGTTCCATTTCATCCCCTTGTACCCTGAATGGCAAGCTGAGAACTTTGTCCTCTCTTTAGGTCCCAGGTGCCAGCAGACCTTACACAGCAGGTGTTCCCTCTCCACCTATTCTAAATTGCCAGCCAATTGAAAGTAAAATTCGGAAAAATGTTCAACACTGTTGGAAAGAAATCCTGAAAGAATGCAGAGAGAAGGATGTGGAGCGCTCAGGAGAAATCTCAGTAGAAGATATTTTAGGTTGGTTGTCTTTTTAAATTATCTCTTTCAGCTTTTAGAATTTGAAAGTGGAAGCCAAATGTGGCTGCTTTGCTTGTAGGCAGATAACAGGATAGCAGAATTGGAAGGGACCTTGTAGGTCATCTAGTCCAACCTCCCTGCCCAGGAGACCCTACACTATTTCTGACAGATGGAAGTCCGGTCTCTTCTTGAAAGCTCCCAGTGATGAAGCTCTCACTTCTGAAGGCAACTTCTGTTCCATTGGTTGATTGTTCCCACCGTCAGAAAATTCCTTCTTATTTCTAGGTTAAATCTCTCCTTGTTCAGTTTCCATCCATTATTCCTTGTCTGGCCTTCAGGTACTTTGGAAAATGGCTTGACCCCCTCCTCCTCTCTGTGGCAGCCCCTCAAATATTGGAAGACTGCTATCATGTCTCCCCTGGTCCTTCTCTTCACTAGACTAGCCATGCCCAGTTCCTATAACTCTTCTTCATATGTTTTAGTCTCCAGTCCCCTAATCATCTTAGTTATTCTTTTCTGCACTCTTTCTAGAGTCACAACATCTTTTTTATAGTGTGGTGACCAAAACTGGATGCAGTATTCCAGGTATGGTCTTGCTAACTTGATAGTGGTGGTCTTGGACATTCTCACCAAAAGACTGCTATCGGGGCATCCACACATTGGGGTCAAAAAAATCAAGATGGCAGCCATGATGTTGCCTTGCACATTAAAAAAATTGTATTAGGCTGCTCCCCGCTCACCAGTGTTTACCCCAGTCTATTTCCTTTTACCAAGGCATCTAGGCACCAGCCATACCCCACTGTTTGTTTCCAAAAATGCATGCATCCATGTGGGACAATAAGCAGTCTTGGAAATAAGCAAAGTTCTTTAATTCTCTTTTAATTAAAAGTGTTTTAATTAAAATTAGATGTGGCATGGAGATGAATGGGCACCAAAGGAGTGGTGTGTTGGTTCTTCTCATAATTCTGAACCCTCCTGAGTTCTTTGATTGATCAATTATTCCACTTAGGAGCAGGCTTGGAATTTTAATACAGATATATTACTCTTTTTGCTAATGTCAATCTTCCTATCATGCTGCTCACTGAATCCTATCGACAGAAACAAAAGAAAAAAATATTTTTTTAAAATCGCTATCATTTTGAGTGCATCAGGTGTCATCTAATTTTTAAATTATCCCCAATTTCCCAGTGATAATCAGGTTGATAATCCTGATTCTTTTTAGCCTAGTTTAGCTTTTCTCCATGTGGTTGTCTTTTCATGTGAAATCAGACCAATACCATCTCCAGGGATAAGAAAGACACATAGCTACCAGCATCAGACCCAGATTGACCTCTATCAGTCTATCTCTGGAAAGTATATTCAGTATGTGAGCACCAAACCAATTCCTCTTAATCATATCAAACAAAAATGATTGGATTTTTTTCAAGTAGCTTCCATGTTCTTTTTCATCTACATAACTGCAAATAGCACAATTCATGCATACAAATAAGCTTTAGTGCACCGATTTGTAGTTAGGTGTCCCTTCATAATTCCTGGAATATTTTCACGAACGTCTGCAAGGAGTGGACAAAGTCAGGATGGCAACTGAGATACTGAGTTCAAAGCTCCACTATTTATGTGCATTACATACACAGAGAGAAGTGGGGGAGAGGGAGGGAGGGAGGGAGGGAGGGAGGGAGAGACTGTTGACTGCAAAACTGTGGCTACCACCTTGGCTTTTTTTATCAGACCCTACAGACATAACCAATTCAGGAAGTCACCTGCCAATTATCTAATGCAAATAGTCCAAATTAAGGGTGTATTTGGGTGATATGGTTGATTAATATTCTAATTCTCAAGACCAGTGCTTCTCAATTTTGGCAACTTTTAAGATGTATGACCTCAACTCACAGAAATCCTGGGAGCTGAACCCCACACATCTAAAAGCTGCTAAGGTAGACATACAATGCTCAAGAGGATTGTCCAATTCAGCTGAGTGTATTTCAACACAAGACATGTGAATTGTGTATTTCAATACATTTCAGCACAAGAGATCCAGCCTATCACTTCCAGATGCAGGTTTGAATCCATTCAGTTGGTTTTATCTTGCGACCTTGGTTCCTACAGGTATAATAGAGAAATTTCATTTGAATTTAACCAAAGAAGAAATTCAGCAGCTGATAACAAAATATGATTTTAAGAGTGTAGGCAAATTTGCATACTGTGACTTCCTTCAAAGCTGTGTGCTGATGTTTAAACAACAGGAAGTACCTCCCCTGCAGAGACTTCTGATCCAAAACTCACGGGTCCAGGTAAGCACTCCATGGTGAAAAGGGGAACTTCTATGCTAAAAGGGGTGTGGGGTGCTTGTTTTCCCCAGTTACACATCTTTCATCTCCCTAAGTAGTACAGCTGTTCACACCAACCCAGACCCAATCCTGATTGCAATGTAAGAAATATATCCCCAGGAGAATTATAACTGCAAAATTGAAATGGACCCATGTAGGCAACTAACCCATATATGCACACAAATGTCATATGCATAAAGATGCAATGACCTGCAGTTTACAAATACCCCTGCCATTCAATAAAATGTGTCAGTTGGAAGAAACTTTTTGTTACCCTTGACTAATCCAGCTCTCCTCGTACAAAAATCTTGTTTTAATAGATCTGAAGTACATCTTTGTCTGTGCTAGTGGTGTGTTGTTTTTTTTACCTTAGCAATTTGAAGATGGGTAGATGGGTAGATGGGATTGGGCATGCTGGCTGGGAAATTCCAGAAGTTGAAGTCTACCGCCCATCTTCAAATTGCTACATTTGAAGAACGCTGATCTATCCAATGAAAGCGGATCAATCACTGACTTTTTGTTATGCTCCTGTCGGCATTTGATTCAGAGGAGGAAGCCGAACAGCTGACAAGGAGTGGGATTGTGGCTCCGTTGGCTGTGGAAGAAACTGGGAAAGGGCAAAATCCAGCTGAGCAGAGCAGGGGAGAGGAAATTCAGAGAAAGACCCAGATCCACCCCCTCTTCATCCTAGGGCATGCAGGGAGGAACAGAGAAGGGAGTTGTATGGCTCATGAGGGAGGAAAAGGCCCTGATTCCCTTCATTAGCTACAGCTGGGAACACTGTTTAAAAAAGGAAAGCTGCGCACAGCAAGCTGTTGAGAGCAAATGTGAGTTTATCTTGTGTCGTTGTGGCTTATCTGTGTTCCTGGCGTCTTCCCAACTCTGTGAATTTTGCCATGCTTTCAAGTCTGAAATTCCTGCTCCTGCCTTGCCAAACTAATTACTTGTTTGGTTTGTTTGGATTTTAAGTTACAGTTCGTGTGTACCTTATTTTGGACTGAATTTTCTACAGTCAAAGGCTGTTTCTGGGAGAGTTTTTCTCCAGCCTGAAGGTAACCTGGACACTGGGGGCAAAGTTGGAGATAATAAAGGGACTCTTATTGCATATCTGACTGTGTTGCCTTTGTGTCACACCCTGGGTCATCACACTTCTCCACATCTCTGCCAGAATATTCCTGGACCCCAGTCCCCTACCTTTCTCAATGCAATGATGAGGATTCAACCCCAGATCCTACACTGCTGGCGGCCAATGAGGCGGACGTTTAAGTTCTATGATGAAAATGGGACCGGCCTTCTCAGCATCCAAGATTTCCGACAGGTAGTGTGTTTATTGCTAAAGCTTCCTCTGCAGAGTTGATGACTTCACAGGCATATCCATGAAGTTACCATGGGAATTATTATATGGAATGGTATTCCTTTTCTTCTGCAGCTATTTTGCCCAGACTAGTCTACTACCCTGGCATTCACTGGTGTCTCCCTTGCAAGCCCAGACCTGTTTCACTTCCAAGCATAGAATAAGGTGAGCTAGGTGGTATCACCAACTGCTGAGACTAAATGCCAATTTTAACACCTTCACTTGTGTTTATGTTCTAGCTTCCAAGTGAAACAGGCATTGGAGGAAATTGCCATTTACAATAGGAAACTCCCTACACACATTAGTTGCAAGATTTGAGCAGTGGATTGCAAAGGCACTTTTCCATGTAAAGCTTTTCGTCCCATGGAGAGGGATATTTTGTTGGTGTGGCATTTGAAGTTATATTTTATGTAAGCTTGTGTGAAGGCACTAATATCTCATGGTTGTCTTGATATTTAACTGCTTACTCTGATTGGTTTCTTGGTTTAATTGGTGGCTTTAATTAGATGTTTAAAAATTACTATTTACTTTGTTATAGCTTTGCTACACCAACCGCAGGAGGGATGTTGGGACCAATTTATGGTGTAAACATAGAAAGACAAAGGCTCCCTCAAGTCAAGTTCCACTCTTAAGCCATGTCCTCATACATTTTCTTGACAACAATATGAAAATACTTTTCCATTGTCTTTTCTGATATGAAAACATTGAGATAAACGTATAAGAATCAACTCCTGTCACTGACACAGCAAGAAATAACTCACCCAAATCCCTTTTTTAAAAAAATAAATTGTATTATTTTTCTATTAATTACATTTCTTAGTGCTTAATAAACATCGCGTGTCTGGGTACTTAATTTGCTTAATAATACAAATTCCATTCTTATTTTCCATCCCTTTTATCTAACCACTTTCCATATTTGAAATATTCTACCCAAATCCCATTTTTTTTAAACTGCCTTCATTCAATAACTAATGGTCATCCTATACAGCTCTCATGTTCTTTGTTTTTGACCTGGTTTGTATCTTCTGCTAAGGGCAGATGGGTGTGTTAATAATGCCAACATTTCTATTCATTACTATTTTACTAATTACTAATAATAATTGTTGCAGTTTTACATTTGTGGGATTGAAGGAAAATAGAGAGAAGCTGCCACTTAATTTCTCTGCTCTGTGTTCGTATGTTTAATCATTGTGAAGTTTGATCTCCCAGAGCAATTGGAACGTGGGTGGGTAGGGCTTGCACAGAAGCCTTCTCAGTTTCTCTCTGCCTCGTTAGCAGCTTTTCAGTCATCCTAACAGATATTCCACAGCACAATTTTTTAAATAATTGTCCAGCAATAAACTGGACCATATGATTTAAATACTACAGGTAGTCTTCAACTTGTGACTGTTCACTTAGCAACTGTTTGACGTTATGATGGACCCTGTAAAAACAACAACACAAGAGCAAACAATAGATACAAACTCAAGGTTAATCGCACCAAACTTGATTGCAGGAAATACGACTTCAGCAACAGAGCGGTCAAGGTCTGGAATCCTCTACCTGACTCTGTGGTTTCTTCCCCAAACCCCAAAAACGTTAACCTTAGACTGTCTACTATTGACTTCACCCCTTTCCTAAGAGGTCTGTAAGGGGCGTGCATAAGTGCACCAATGTGCCTACCGTCCCTGCCCTATTGTTTCTTTTATTTTTTATTTTTCTTATATGTATCCATGCAACATGGTTTTCTAGACCTAGAAAACCTTGAATTACGCCGTCTTCGGTCTGATCTAAGTATGGTACATAAAATCATACACTGCAATGACTTACCTGTCAATGAATGCTTCAGCTTCAACCATAACAACACAAGAGCACACAGTAGATACAAACTCAAGGTTAACCGCACCAAACTTGATTGCAGGAAATACGACTTCAGCAACAGAGTGGCCAATGTTTGGAATACCTGACTCCGTGGTTTCTTCCCCAAACCCCAGAAACGTTAACCTTAGACTGTCTACTATTGACCTCACCCCTTTCCTTAGAGGTCTGTAAGGGGCGTGCATAAGTGCACCAATGTGCCTACCGTCCCTGTCCTATTGTTACTTTGATTTTTTATTTTTTATTTATTTTTCTTTTATGTATCCATGTATTCATAACTATGTTTTTACTTATACCTGCCGTGTTTCTCATATAATTAGGCCAGGTTTTATTTTTTTTTGAGCCCTGAAAAAACAGCTGGGCTGTCTTTTTGGGGGTGACTTAATTCCCCCCCTTGCATCTTCGGGCGGGCGGGCGGCGACACCTTGGATATTGACCTTGGCGTTGATGGAGCACTTCGTATCGGGGTCAACACAGGCAGCACCATATCCGGGTGTGCAACAAAAGTACTTCCTAATGGCAAGCCCCCCCCACCATTCCCCCCCATTTTGCATATTTTTATATAACAGGCCTATAATATAGGGGGGAGAGCTTAATTTCATTTCATACCTATAAAACATGCTGGGACTTCCCATTGGGAGAGGCTGTATTGTTGGAGAAATGGTATTATCTTGTAAGCAATTGACAAAGGAAGGAAGGAAGCAAGCAAGCTACTTATCACTTACTTGCACTTGAAGTTTGGATGCCTCTCCCAGTCCCTTAACTGCATTTTAGATGTTCAGCAACTAGCTGCTGTTAGCAGTGTCCCACTGCTATGTGACTGTGATTTATAACAATTTTTTTTTGCCAATTTCCTTCATTTTCAGCAAAAAAATGCCCCCTAATGAACAATGGATTGGCTTAATAACCATGGCATTTGTTTTACAATTCCATATTTACTTAACTGGGCGCAAAATAATGTATCGTAAAATCAGGCATGATCATGTGATGACCTGCTTAACAATATCCATAACTTATGACCATAATAGCAGGCTCAATTACAATCATAAGTTGAGGACTGCCTTTAATTTAAACCAAAAAGAAAATGCCTATCTTAATATAGCAGCACAGATTCCTTCTTGGGGAAGTAGAGGTGGATTTGAGATTGAAAAATGAAAGTGATAGCTTCCAATGTTTGGGAAACTGCCTGGGTTGTGTGTGGCTGAACGATTCTACCCACTGCTGTCTTAGTCGTGCTTTTGTTAAAGAAAGCTATCATTTCCAAGGAAAACCCATTTTAATCTATCATTGAGACATGGGTTGTCAGAGTCATTGAATTGTGATACCCCATGTTGGCCTAATTACCAAATTAGCTGATTCTCTGATCAGAACAGCAACCATAAAGCCAAGTTGTCTCCCGAGTGGAAATTATGTCAAATGTTCTGAATTGGTTGTGCTTAAATAAATAGTGTTCCACTTTGATTCTCTGCTACAAAATTTTCTGGATGGTAAATAAAGATTAGATCTATATCCTGTTTCTATCTCTTCTGCAGGTGCTACGAAAATATGGAATCAATCTCTCTGAAGAGGAATTTTTTCACATTTTGGAATATTATGACAAAAACTTAACTTCCAAAATCTCCTACAATGAATTCCTCAGAGCATTCCTGCAATAAGAAAAAAAAAAGGGGGTGAAGGGAAATCAACCTTCAACTTGAAGAATCATTAGCAAAATCTATTAATTTTGAAGTTAATAAAACCATATAAATTCATCCTATTGGTGAACACTTCATCAGCAATCTTCTAAAACTGATAGTATGGAAACTAGTGGTGTCTGGTGAAGACAGTTTTCACTAAGTTGAGGCTATTAATTTTCTCAGCATCCACTTAGCTGTGAAAACAGAAAACAATTACAGTGACAGTTCCAAGACCCACACAAACAATGGATTATTAAGAACAGGAACTGTTAATTTTGATTTTAAAAGCCACCGTACTCAATTTTGTTTGCTTCAATTTTCTAAACGGATTAATATGTTATACTCCATTATTCAGAAATTGGATACCTCAGAATCCAGCAGAAGAGATAGCTGTGCATAAGCCTGTGGAAATTGTCTATGCGTACATTCTAAACCTAGTTTTGATGTGTCAAGTTTGTTAAAAGTGGGCCCAGCATAATTTAAAAAATCCTGCTGTATCCAAATGACATTTCCAGAGCTAGAATAATGCATTCCCTTGGGGGATGTGTCTCCGCCTCACATCGGCCTGAAATAATTTGAAGGAACTTGGTGGCCAACTGAAATTTTTCCACCACCCTCTGTTTTTTCCCTCATGCTCTCTCATCTTTCTCCACCAGAGATGACCCTAGGGATATCAAACAGTCAAAAAAATTAAGTGGGGGGCCACCAAAATACTGCGTTCTTAATACACGGATGTGTCAGGGCTCCATTCAAGAGCCCCATTCTAATCATGAGTCTCTAGTCACATCTCTCAAGAGTTTTAAAAAATCAATTATTAGGAGTGAACATGCCAGCGTTACCTGGGTGCAGCTGATTCTGAAACACATCATTCATCACACTCTTGACTCTGGTCTTTACCTACCCCCTGGATGTATACTCTCCAATGGGACACATCCATAGCCAAGAGTCCTCAATCATGCTCTCCAGTAATAATCTTGCGCACCAGAAGCTTCGGCTACCTAGCAATTATCTATGAAAGCATTTAAGGAATGCACTACTTCTCCCATTCCCTTTCCCGCTGGTCGTCTCTAAAAAACCAGAGAAATATTTTTGAGTTGACAGGATGTACATCAAAGCCAACTGGAGGTTCAATCCCATTATCAGGGCTGCCATCTTGACTTTTTGATATATGCTAATGACACCAAGGTCTTTGGCTGTTTTCCAGCATGTTGCAAATGCAGGGATCGAACTGCAGTTTGTGGAGGGTGGATAGCATTCAACAATTCTCTTGAATTTTCCCAGAATAAAATGTCCTTTCTTCAAGTTGACCTGTGTTAGAGGCTAACAACTGACCTTCGGGTCATCCTCCTTTATACTCATCGTTGTCAACTATTCAGTTGTGTCTGACCCTTGGCCACTCTGTGGATCGGCACTGTCCTTGCCTTTCTGTCTTGCACCACTTCCTCCTTCCAAAGTGGGTAAAATGAGCCAAAATCATTGGGGGCAATATATACTGACTCTGTAAACCACTTAGAGAGGGCTATAAAGCACTATGAAGCGGTATATAAATGTAAGTGCTATTGCTATTTCTCTCCCTGGATACATTGGGAATATATCTGCTATATATATCGGATACATTGGGAAAACTCTGCATTGGTGACAGGAAGGGCATCTGGCCATTAAAACACTGCTACATCCATTCAGTTACCCAGACTCCGCCCCACAAGGGGTCATTAAAAGAATATGTTGATTGACTTATCGAGTGAGTCAGACATGACCAAAGTATGACAGCCTCTGTTTGGTGACCTTACCTTCAAGTGATATTTTTTGTGAGGTTTCGTCTTGGACTTCTTTGTTATATTTGCAATCCATGGGGTTTGTAATAGTCACCTCTAGCACCACAGTTCAAAGGTGTCTAACCCTTCTCCTATCTTCAGAGTCGAAGTTTCACAGCCATAAGTAGCAATTTGAAAAAAAATTAACTAATTTAAAAATCAACTAATCTACATTTAGTTGTGAGGCTGATGACTTTACTCTTCTAGATGTTATTCATGCTGGATGTTGTAGTTCTTCCAAATGTATAAATCTGTTCTTAGCCTCAACTGCAAATGCCGGGGGAATCTTCTTGGCTTCAAATTTTTGAATCATGTGTTGTCATTTGACACTGCAACCCCTGAACCTTTCCTTGGCAGCTAATAGTTCATGGTCTGATCTACAATTTACACCAGGGAATGTTTTCACAGTGAGGATGGAACTTTTACACTACTTTTGATGTAATGTGTACTTGATTTGGTTCCAATATTCTCCAGTTGGTGAAGTCCTAGTATATAATCTCCGCTTGTGTTATTCAAACCACATGTTTATTGTGCTTAGCTGAATCAAATGTTTTCCTGTCTCATTTGATTCACCAAGGCCAAACTTGCCTGTGATTCCTGTTTCTTCCATTTCTCCCAGTTTTGCACTGAAGTATCCAACAATATAGATAATGTCTTTTTGTGTGTTTGTTCCAAAGTTTCCTAAATTTTAGCATAGAAGTCCTTGATGCTGAGTCCGCAGTGGGAGTATAAACTTGCAGAATTATGTTGAAAGATTTTCCATTGATATATATTGGTATTATGCTACTGACTGTTTGAAAATGTTCTATAGGTTCTGCCCATTTCTTCACGGCATCATTGCTAGAGTAACATACAAATGACCATCAGAGTTGAAGAAGCCACAGCTTTATAAAGTGTGTGGGGGCTTTATACTACTGTTGGAATTTTTGTAGTATGGAGAGGACCATGTGATAATGTAAAGTAATAGAAGTTATTTGTGAGACTCCAAATTACAAGATCTGAGTGCCCTGTTGGAAGAAATGTCCATCTGGATTCAGTTCCAAGTGGGGAGAAAGACACTGGAAATATGGAGACTGCTTGGAAGGATGGTTTAATGGAGAAGCAGAACTACCAAGCATGTGTGATTCTGGGTAGCTGAACACATAGAATGGAGAGAGATATATATTCATTACCCCTCTTGGGCCTTGCCCGAGAGCTTCCTATTCCTGTGGAAAGGGCAGGTATCCTATTGGCTGCTGTAGAGGTCATGTGCAAATCCTAGGAGTTTGTCTGAGATAAGCTTGGTTGAACTGTGCTGGGTGATGCAATGAAGAGGCTTATATTTTGAAAGGGTGTTGGGCAATTCCTATTATGGCTTAATGGCTTTGTCCTGGTTTGGATCTTGAGTGAGGGCTAATCCTATCATCCTGGAGTTGAAGGCCTTTTGTTTTGTAGACAGGATAGCTCAATCTTTCTGGGGCTATTAAAAAAGGGGAGGGCTGCTTTCCAAAATCATGTTTCTCCTTTTCTCATCCAGGGAGGTATAATATTCTGCCTTTTTAATATTTCCCAGAATAGGGGTCACCAACCTTTTGGACTTCAGGGACCACCAAACTCATAATTTTAAATCCCAGGGACCACTAACCAGTTATGTAGGTGTGGCCTAGTTTGTGGCTATGGTTTGGTGGTCATGTGACAGGCTGGGCATGGCTTGTATGTAAATATTATACTTATATAAATATTGATTTTTTTATAAAAAAAGAGCAACTTTTACCCAAAATCAGGCAAAGCAGGTAGGCAGATTGAATTGCTCACAGAATCACAGATTCATTCAGAGATCTATCTATCTGCCATTGCCTAGCTCAGTCTGTCACATAAAATTTGCTTGCAAGCAAACTCACAAAATTAACTCACAACACGCCATGTTGAAATTGTAAATATTTTAAATATTGATATTGATATTGTAAATATTGTAAATATCGATATTGATATTGTAAATATATTTACACACCATTTAAATATTGAATTTTTTATTTAAAAAAAGAACAACTTTTACCCAAAATCCTGCAAAGCAGGCAGGTAGATTCAGTTGCTCATAGAATTGTTCAGTGATCTATCTATCTGCCATCGGCTAGCTCAGTCTGTCACATAAAATTGTCTTGCTGTGAGTCTGCACTGAATAATAAAACCTTCAGTCCTAAGGGAGATTTGGCTCTGCTTAAAAGCAGAACCAAAGTTCTAAAGACTAACTAGAAAGCAAGAAATCCAACCATTTTCCTGCTTTCTAGCTAATCTAAATCTCCCAGCACAGCAGAACAGCTGATGGTTGGAAAAAGGAAAAACAGCAATTTAGCAGGCAAGTTTGCCACGTGAGGGGTGGGCAGGGAGGGTTCCCGTGGGCCATGTGGGCAGCTCATCCTTGTGTTTCTGCATAGTCTGGATTTAATTGCTTTCTGGGGGTGAGATTTCTCTGCAGCTCTCCAACATTTTCTTGTGGCCCACCAGTTGGTGACCGCTGTCCTAGAATATTTCATTCTTCTAGGAGAAGGCTAGGTGCAAACTTTCTACAGGCCAGTATTGCTATGAAATAATTTAATATTTATTCTCCCATAAAACTCTCAGCCTTAGGGGTTTTTCGTGGAGGGGAGCAAACAAAGCCTGGGTTTTTGGACATGAATTTATCTTATAAGTTCTCAATCATTGTTGTTGTTGTTTTTAAAGAAATCTGTATTTGAGACATTTAGAGCATCCAAAAGTGCTCTTTTTCTATAAGTGCAGCAGTCAGAGGTGCTTCTGCACTTCCAAGATAGGCATTTAATATCCACGGACATAATAAAATAGTCAGATACTGTAAGTTTCTTCACGATTCCACATCATCGTAGCAGGCAGGCAGACATTTATTTCAAAAGTGTGACTGCATCTAACACAGTATTACATTTCTTTTTGTACAATAATTTGTGAAAATTCATCAGACTTGTCAGGAATATGTTTTTCACCTATGCAGTGATTTTAATTGTTAATAAAGCAGCCACTGCTGCAGATAAAAGAGCACATGAAGGTTGCATATTGCATTGGTTAGTTTAGCACTTATAGCGAAGAATGTCTATGGAGATTTTCAGTCATGTCCCAAAGGTTATTTTTTTAAGAAGCAACTGAACTTTTGGGGTTTTTGGTTTTTTTTCTTTCTGCTCTGAGAGCTGAAGAAGCTTCCTTGGATGAGAAGCGAAATGTCTTCAAAGAAAAACCAGAAAATCCAGTTGCCTCTTGATAAAAGCACCTTTGGGTTATGGCCCAAGAAGTTTTCCAGCAGGACTCTTGTCTTAGAAAATTGTATCTGTAGAAATAGGAAAATGAAATGGCATGGCAGATCATTGTATAGAGCCTTGTGTAAGTAATTAGAATTCTGAACATTAATAAAAGCTTTTAGAATCCTTGTAACCTTTTATATTTAATCCCCGCTTGAAAACAGCTCTCAAGTTATTTCTCATCCTAAAATGTCTAATATTCTTTGGTCTCTGAAAATGCTGCACTTTAACTACAGGATGCTTGTTCCAGGTTCTGAGATTACATAATACCAATAAAGTAATAAGTATTCCAAAGTTGGTGCGTTTGTTTTTTTTTTTTTACTTTTTCCGCAATTAAGAGCACAGCCATGTTGGTTGCTCCCTTTCCCCCATATTTAAGGCTATTGTGGAGAAGAAAATTAAGCCCTTCTTTTCCAGTTCTAATAATGAGATTATTTTTTAAAAAAAAATGAGATATTTTTTTTCTCCCCCTCCTCTGCCAGAAATGCAATAATTAGAACAGCTGGAAAAGAGAAAACACATGTCACATACTTCCCTAGTCCCTGCTCTGCATATGGCATGTCTTGCAGCTACTTTAACTTATCCCCAATTGTCAAGATCCCGAAGCTGCCTCCTTTCTTTCCAATTGTCTTCAGAACTTGAACTGCTGTAAGAAGAAACAAGTCGGGGGGTGGGGGTGGGGGGAAGAGGCATCTCAGATCCTTGTCTCAAATTCTTGATACACCACGCTAGCATGTTTTTCATTAGTGCTTCTGGCAGGAGGATTTGACTCTGACTCTCAAATGAATAAAAGAAGCAATCCTCTCTTCCCCCCCCCCCCCCATAAAAACAAACCTTACTGCTTCTATTAAAAAAAAAAAAAACCTGCTGTAAAAGGGAGTGGGAGGAAGGCAATTCATTCAGACTGCAGGGACATTGGCAGGAAGTACCCACTGAGTTGCAAGCGGGAGGTTAAGGCATACTCCAGACCATGCAGAAGACACAACCATCAAGTCAACCTGATGATTGTGTGGACACCCTGATTTATTTTTTTGTTTTGTTGGTATTTCCGTGTGGTTGTGTGGTATTTCCCAGATGGCTGGAGGGTGTATGGGAGGGGGGAGGCTGGTGTTGTTTTCTTGGTGTCAGCAGAAAGACCCTGCACTATTGTCTTCTTGCAAGATGTTTCTTCAACTTCCCAGCCAAGTCGGCTTTTCATCCTAGTATTAACAGGAGTGAGAACAGGCACTATTGCATAAATAATAGTGCATCTAAAATACACTCCAGATACACTGTCAACAACAGTCATGGCACATGTCAAGAAGGGAGGGAGATACAACTCTTAGCAGCAGGTGCCTTCTCAGCCTTGTCCCCATCCCTTCCAATTCTCGTCCCACCAGGCAGAAAGTCCCAATGAGATTCTTTCTTGAATTTCTTTTATTTAATCTGCAATCCGCCACCTTCTTCTCTGTAGGCCTTCTTTGGGGATATAGCTCTTGCCCTCTCTCTTAGGCAAATTCACTGGCCTTAGGTCAGGGGTTGGCAACCTTAAAACACCCAATAGCCACAAAGGTCCTAACCGGAACGCCCCGCCCCCCATCTGTTCGATTTTGGAACCAACCAGAAGTCTGGTTCCCCCACCATTGAATCTCCTCTTACTGCGGTGTCCTTTTTCCTTTTACCAACCAGCAACAGGGAACCACAGCAGATGGATGAAAGAGCTGCATGCAGCTCCAGAGTCTGTGGGTTGCCAACCCCTGCCTTAGATCAACCTCTTGGAACAAGTCCTACAGACACCTTTCATAGGGGAAAGAAAGAGGGTCTGGTCCCACAGAGACGTAAGGCTATTCTATAAGCACAAATATATATTTATTTATGGGCTTGGAGTACCATCCAAATCATTACAGTTCATTAGTACCATCTGAATCATTACTATTCATTACAATTGATTCCACATCAGGGCTGAGATAGAATCACAAATCTGAATTCTTTTTTTTTTTAATCACTGCAGGCAGGGTCGGTATGAAACTTTTGGGAGTGCAAACTGAATGATTTCAGGTGGCTGGACAAATCTGGCCAACCTATACTTTACATACCAGGTTAGAAGGGGGTCCTCCAAATTTCTTACTTGCTGAGGACTAAGGTTAGACAGAAACAACACATTTGGAAAAAGAGTTTTAACTTTTGTGGAATCTTCTCCAAGGTTTGACTGGGTTCATGTAATATTTTCTGTTGTGTTGTCTTCCTGCCCTGGGAAGGAAATTCAGGATGGTCTGCCAGGTATAGTATAAAATAACAGATGGCAGTGCCATCAAAATTCTGCCAGTTTGTTATAGGTTGTTCTCTGGTCCCACAGTCTTCTTTTGCCACAACCTGGACACTCAAACTGGTTTGAACTCTGCTTCCCAGAACTGCAACCAATCTGAAATGGTTTGCAAGAATTTCCAGGCTGTAAAATTTTCTTTAGAGCCTGAAACAAACCCACCTTTCTCATCTTCTGCCTGTCCCTGCTCGAGGCAAGTAATTCATATATCAATATATCTAAAGGCAGAATAAAGACCAAGTGCCACTCTCATTATTCGTGAATTACTGTACACAAAAACAGCTGTCATTGCATGGTAGAAAAAATATATATATATATATATATATATATATATATATATATATATATATACATTCGCGGGTACTTACATGTGTGCTGTTTAGCTTCCTTCGGGTTGCTACAACTTTAACAGATGTGTGTGTGTGTGTGTGTGTGTGTGTGAGAGAGAGAGAGAGAGAGAGAGAGAGATATTCCTAGAAGATACAAAAAGAATTGTGTATTATGTTTAGTACTAAAATATGCTAATGTGATGTTTTCATTATATGTTCTTCAAAAGTAAGCTGGGCATGAAGTCTTGGAAACAATATAAATAATGGTGCTTTTAAATAATCAAATGCATCATGCCATTTGAAGAATGACTGGCTGAAGTAGGTGAGCAGTCAATGAACAGAAATGTGGATTAAAATTTTCTACTAAACTTGATGCATATTTAAGTATCTTCAACAAGGATTTTACCATCACATACACAGAAAATTATTCAGTACTAATTTTGAAGTATTGGTGCCTGAAAACAATACTTTGTTTAGTTGTAGGATTGATTTAGAAAATCCAGATGTATTTCTTGATTATCTTGGCAAACAGACACTGGGTTTAAAATAAATAGCTGACTTAACAATTGAAAGTGCTGCAGTTTAACATTCAGCCCAATTAGACCCTTGTTAGACTTAATTGTTTGCAAGCATTTGTTTGGTTGCTTTTTATGTTTTATAGCCATGAACTTCCCCAGGGCCAGGGCATACACAGCTGTGGGAGGGAAAATCTGGACTTGGATCTCCTAATGCCTTTTTGAAAACTTAAAAGAAGCTGGTTGTATTTGAACCGGGATGGTTAATCATATCCTTCTCAACATATCTATTGTCATGGCAACTTGATAAACTCTGAAAAAGGAAATGATGGTGGATTTTTTTCCATTTCATGCAGCCATGTTTTGATTTAGTGACTTTCCAAAGAGGGGCAATTATATTCTGAGTGCCTTTTGCATAACTCTTTGGGCCTGATCTTGGTTCAATTGGGTATGGAGAATATGGAGATCATCTTAAAGTTCAGAAAGCTTAGTTCAGAAAGAGAGGAGGGGGTGAAAAAGAAATTCAAAATCAGCCTGCCTTGCTTCTCTAGAGCAAGGATAACAAACTGGCTACCCTTGGGGTGGATGAATCATGTGTAGGTCATGCCCACCCCAGTTCTGCAAAGGGGGAAAATGTCACAAAATGTCATGTGATAGCAACGTGACGTGGCGAATTTGACACCTGTGCTCCACAATGAGAAACTCTTGTCAAACCTTCAAGATCCTGTTATTGCGTCCTGCAGCAATAAATTGGAGTTCCTCTAATTATTGGAAGTGGCTCAGTGACTAAGACGCTGAGCTTGTCAGTCAGAAAGGTCGGCAGTTTGGTGGTTCAAATCCCTAGCACCGTGTAATGGAGTGAGCTCCCATTACTTGCCCCAGCTTCCGTCAACCTAGCAGTTTGACAGCATGTAAAATGCAAGTAGAAAAATAGGGACCACTTTGGTGGGAAGGGAACAGCATTCCATGCGCCTTCAGTGTTTAGTCATGCTGGCCACATGACCAGGGAGATGTCTTCAGAGAGCACTGGCTCTTTGGCTTTATAATGGAGATGAGCACTGCCCCCTAGAGCCAGAAACAACTAGCACATATGTGCGAGGGAAACCTTTACCTTAACCTTTAACCTAGTCTACCTAGAAGACCAGAGGTAGGCTGCACTTATGTTAGTGATATATGGAAAGGATAGCGCAGCGGCAGGTGGGTGGACCCAGCCAGTGATCACAACTACCGGTTCACCCAAACTGGTCCAACCAGACAGCAGCCCACCACTGTGGAAGACTGATAAAGTTAGCCCAATGGAAGAATTCCACCTTGAAATGTTTGTTGAATGTCATAAGGAAAGGAACAAGCCTGGGGTTAATAGCAGGGATGGGATTCTACCGGTTCGAGCTGGTTCGGGTGAACCGGTCGCTCCAAGGATCAGCTGGGAGTGAACGGGTTCAGTTTGCTCCGACGATCAGCTGTTGGGCCCACCCAGCCACCCAGGCTCTAGGCTGTGCTTTATGTTCTGTTTTTCAAGCTCAGCTGATTCATTTGGCACAGCAGATTGCTGCACATCAGATGTTTAACACACAAGTATTTCTGGAGAAGGTCAGTAGCAAACATTCTGCATGCGCACACACTGGTTGTTACAACAGTTGAATCACACCCCTGGTTAATGGGGAGACTTTTCCAGAGGTTGACCTGCAACAGAAAAGCAGCACCTCCTGGTTACAGTCCCCTAAAGTTCTTGAAAGTGGGTATCACCAGCAGATTCTGTGGAGATGGTCTTGTGGGCCAGGATTATTCTGTCTGGAGATCCCAGGCTCTGTGGGTTAAAACCAACCCTTTGAATGGCATCTAATGCCTAACAAGCATTTCAGAGTCCAAAATACAGGGGTAATATATTGCTGATAGTAAATTCTGCTGAGAATCCGTGTCACTGCATTCTGGTTCAGTTGTAGTTTAAGCCACCTTGAAACACAGAGCTTTGTAGAATCTGCAGTTGCAAGCGAGGCATCGGTGTAGGTTGGCATGAAGTGCAATGGGGGTCTGGATGGGCCTATTTGTAACAGTGGAAAAGGGAAAACACTACATTTGATGAGTTAATGAAAATATGAAAAAAATATGAAAATATGAGGGGAAGTTGCCTTTCCAGAAGGCTAAAGGGTAGGTTGAGGACAACCTTTGCTGATCTTGCCCTCTTGAAACAGTAGGTGGTCTTATTCTGGAGCAAACAGGATGAAAGGGATCAGCCCTCTATCCTATTACAATACTTTAAGGACTGCTTTTTGCTCTGATAAACCTTCTAAACCCAGTTTTAGCTCTATAGTTTTTAAAGCATGTAATTATAGTCATTTTATACAACAGATACTTTCTTGGGAAAAAAACACACACAAGAGACAGCATTTTTTTTTTTATAAATTAGAACATAGAACAATACAGCTGGAAGGGACCTTGGAGGTCTTCTAGTCTAAACTTGTGCTCAAATAGGAGACCCTATACCTGTGATGGCTAGCCTTTTCAGGAACTGAGTGCCAAGGAATGCACGTGCATCCCAAAAATGCAATTCGCACACAGTCTTGCGCATGCACACCATGCATGTGCCCTGTGAATGTGCCCCACCCCATGCATGAATACACATTCCCGGCACATGCATCCCCTGCACACGTCCCCCACCCCCGGCACGGCCCCTCCCCCTGCACATGCGCTGCAGAAACCCAAAGAACAAGTGGCCAGCAGGAGGCTTGCGTGGCAGAGCTGAGCTGGGGCAATGGCTCGTGTGCCCACAGAGAGGGCTCTGTGTGCCACCTCTGGCACAGGTTTGCCATCATGGCCCTATATCATTTCAGACAAATGGTTGTTCGGTCTCTTTGCAAAAGCCTCCAGTGATAGGAGCACCCATAATTTCTGAAGGCAAGCTCTTCTTCCAGTGATTGATTGCTCTAACCCAAGGTTCCCAATCCGTGGTCCATGACCCACAGTTGGGCTGTGGCCTGTTGGAAACTGAGCTGCATAAGTGGCAGGTGAGAGTGCAGGTGCACAAGGTTGTACCTGTCAACAGTGGTGTCTCCCAGGCAGTGTTCTAGGACCAACTCTCTTCATACTCTACATAAATGACCTCTGTGATCATATCAAGAGCAACTGTGTTCTCTTCGCTGATGATGTAAAGCTATTCAACACCACAGACAATACTGCTACCCTTCAAAAAGACCTTGACTATGTATCAGAATGGTCGAACAAATGGCAACTTCAAATCTCAACAAATAAATGCTCTGTCTTACATATTGGCAAAAAAAAATCAGAAAATAAAATACAAGTCAAGACTTTGTTGATGATCCAAGCTCTGTCAAGGACCTTGGAGTACTCATCTCTAATGATCTAAGTACTAGAGCCCACTGTAACTACACAGCCAAACAGGCATTAAGAGTTGTGAACCTAATCCTAGATAGCTTTTTCTCTGATAATATCACACTACTAGCCAGAGCATACAAAACATTTGCTAGACCAATACTTGAATACAGATCATCAGTCTGGAACCCACATTACATATCTCATATTAAAATAGTCGAGAAAGTCCAGAAATATTTCACAAGAAGAGTTCTCCGCTCCTCTACTCATTGCAGAATACCTTATGCCACCAGACTTGAAATTCTAGACCTAGAAAATCTAGAACTAGGCCGCCTTTGGTCTGATCTAAGTATAGTATATAAAATCATACATTGCAATGTCCTACCTGTCAATGAATACTTCAGCTTCAACCATAACAATACAAGAGCACACAATAGATACAAACTCAAGGTAAAGCGCACGAAACTTGATTGCAGGAAATACGACTTCGGCAACAGAGTGGTCAATGTCTGGAATACTCTACCTGACTCTGTGGTTTCTTCCCCAAACCCCAAAAACTTTAACCTTAGACTGTCTACTATTGATCTCACCCCTTTCTTAAGAGGTCTGTAGGGGGTGTGCATAAGCGCACCAATGTGCCCATCGTCCCTGTCCTATTGTTTCTTTTTTATTTTTCTTATATGTATCCATTTCATGCATTCATAACTATGTTTATACTTATACCTGTTATCTTAAAATCGCTTGACAAAAAAATAATAAAATTTTTAAAAGGCTGCATTTGGAGAAGCAGTGGGTGCAGATGTGAACCCATCTCCCTTTCCCCCACTGCTGTTGCCACTGCCACACCAGTCCCCAAAAGTTGTGGACCGCTGGTCTAATTGTTAGGAATGTTCTCTTTAGTTCTAGGTTGTTCTCTCCTTTGTTAATTTCTATCCATTGTTTTTTGTTTTGCCTTTTGTTGCTTTGGAAAATAGTTTGACCCCCTTATCTTTGTAGGAGCCCCTCAAATATTGGAACACTGCTATCATATCTCCCTTAGTCCTTCTTTTCATTAAACATGCCCAATTCCTATTAACATTCTGTATATGTTTTAGCCTCCATCCCCCTAACCAACTTTGTTGTTCTTCTCTGTGCTCTTTCCAGAGTCTCAACATCTTTTTTATATTGTGATCAGAACTGGATGCAGTATTCCAAGTGGGGTCTTACTCAGGCTTTGTAAAGTGGTACGAGAACTTCACACGATCGTGATTCGATTCCTCTATTAGTGCAGCCTAAGATTGCATTAGCATTTTTGCCAGCTGCTGCACATTGTTGACTCACATTTAAGTGATTGTCCACCATGATTACTCTCAGAGTTACTGGGATTAAGCCAAAATTCACCTAATCTGTACCTATACCATTGGTTTTTCTTGCCTAAGTATAAACTTTACTTTTATCTACATTTAATTTCATTTTGTTAAACTGTCAATATTTTTGGGGATCTTCTGGGGGATCTTGAATAGTCCTGGCAGCTTAGTGCCATGTGCAAATTTGATGAATTTCCCTTGTATTCCTTCACCTGAATTGTTTATGAAGGTACTGAAAAGTACTGGGCCTAACATGGAACTTTGGGGTACCCCACTGCTTACTTCCATTCATGTAGATGTAGTTTTGTTCAGGACTATTTGTATGATTTAAGCCAGTAAGAAACCCCTCTGTCTGTGTGTCACATTTTACTAGCTTGCCAAGAAATAGTGTTGGAAGAATTATCCTTCTGGGTTCAGTTCCAAGTGTGGAAAAAAGATCCTGGAAACATGGAGGCTGTTTGGAAAGATGGTTTAATGGTGGACAGGACCACATGACTTGGAGCTCCAAAGTGAAAAGGATGATCACATGCTTCAAGATGTCGGGTGGAAAAAAAAGGAGAAAGGGAAGAGATGCTGAGAGTCCCTGGGTTTTATGCCCTCTGTTGGACCTTATCTTAGTGTTTCCTGTTCCTGTGTAAGAAATGTATCCCATTGGCTGTCAGACTCTCAGGGGCGGGCGTCTTTGCTAACTTTGTAGGCTTTGTCTAGACCACATGGCTTCACCTGAGTTCTGGCTGACACAATCTTCCCAGGCCAGATGGTGAGATGGGTAGAGGCCTTTGTTATGTAGAACTCTGCCCCAGGCCTTAATGGCCTGCGTATTAACAAAGGTGGGGGTGAGCTTCTGCTTCTGAGTTTCTACTCTTTTTAGGCAAAATATTCTGCCTTTTTAATAGGATATTTCATTTTTCTAGGAGAGGGATGGGTGCTAACTTCCTACAATAGGTTGTGGTCTACTTTATCAAATGCTTTACTGAATTCTAAATATACTATGTCCATAACTTTTCATTGCTGCACTAATTTAACATTTGTCAAAGAATGAAATAAAATTTGTTTGGCATGATCTGTTTTTAATAAACCCATGTTGGCTACTGGTTATAACTTGATTTGCATCTAGGTATTTGCAAATTTGTTGTATGACTATCTTTTCCAAGATCTTCCCAGATATTGGTGTTAGGTTGATTGGTCTGTAATTTACTGGATCTGGGGTTTTTGTTGTTGGTGGTGGGTTTTTTTTTCCTTTTTGTGAAAATGAGAATTACACCAGCTCTTTTCCAGTTCTCAGTTGGTTCCCCAGGGATCCAAGAACTCTGAAAGATATGTTCCAATGGTTCTGAAATCACACCTGCTAGCTCCTTCAGAACTCTGAAATATAGTCCATCAAGACTCAAAGATTTGAACCTGTCTTAGAGATGACAGGTGTTCTTTTACTTTGTTTTGCATATTTTAATTTGCATCCCTAACCTGTCATCTGCAGTTCTTTTTTGGTAAGTTGAGTATTGCTTTCTTTTTGTCTGAAGACAGATGCAAAATATGAATTAAGTAGTTCTGTTTTCTCTCTGTTGCCTGTTATTGCTTTGTCATTTTCTTCCATTTCTTATTTTTTATATGTTGAAATAAACATTTAAAAGTGTTTTTGATATTCATTGCAAGGCTTACTTCATTCAAAGTGTTAGCTTTCCTAACTTTGTCTTTGCTATTTGTTTATATTTTGCCTTAGTTATGTGTCCCTCTTTCCAGGGGTGGGATTCAATTTTTTTAACAACCGGTCCTGTGGGCATGGCTTAGGTGATGGGCATGGCTTGGTGGTCATGTTATTGGCTGGGTATGGCCAACTCAATATTATCGAGGCACGGATCTCCTCGCCTGGCCTCTGATCACTGTGGGGATGCTGCAACAGTCGTAAGCGTGAAAAATGGTCATAAGTCACTTTTTTCAGTGCCATTGTAACTTTGAATGGCCACTCCCCATAAGCAAAGTACCAGCAAAGGAGAAAAAAGAAACTCCACAGAAGTTCCAGAGACAGGAAGTCTAGTCCTGCCAAGAATGTAATAAGGGTTAATGGAGAGGCAGTTTCTGTAAGCAACACCAGAATGTTTCCTTCCTGCCTTCCTTACAGGATTAGGCCAGTAATTTCTTCTTACAACCAGCTCTCCGAACTGCTTAGAATGTTAACAACCGATTCTCACAAATTGGTGCAAACTGGTAGAATCCTACTGCTGCCTCTTTCCATTTTTTTGTACTTATCCTTTTCTGTCCTTTCCTTCTTTTAGTTGGTCTGAGAGTACTTTGTGCAGCCATGCTGGCTTTTTCTTTGTTTTCTTGTTTTTCTTTTGAAAAAAGAATTGAAGTAGAATGGACAATCATATTTTTCAGAGCTTCCCAAGCTTCTCAAATTTTGTTTCCCCTTTAAGATTTTTATCCATGGAATCTTTCCTAGGCTTTCTTTATTGAAATAAGCTCCTTTAAAGTCTAAGACACTGGTTTGATTAAGTTCTGTTGCTTGTGTCTGTTTTATATTTAATTCTAATATGACATGGTCTCTCTCTCTCTCTCTCTCTCTCTCCCCTAAAGTTCCTGCAGTTTCAATCCCCTCTATTACTTCCTCTTTGTTGATAAGAATAAGATCAAGTATAGCTGACCCTCTAATTCCCCCCTCTAGTTTTTGAGTGATGAGTTGTCAGCTGGGTAAGGAATCTGTTTGATCTCCCATTTGTTGCAGAGTTTGTCTCCCAGTTTATGTCAGAGTAGTTAAAGTCCCCAATGACTGCTGTGGTGTGTTTCCTACATGTACTGGTTAACTGACTAGCAAAAAGTTCATCTATTTCTTCTGCTTGGTAGGGTGGGCTATAGTAACATCATTCTTTTTTCCTTTTATGTTGACCATATGCATTCTAGAAGGCTTTTATGCTTTGTTGTGTGCATTTCTGTAGAGAGGAAGTGATATATTATGACATACTATGCAATTATTACTCCTATTTATTTATTTATTATTTTATTTTGTCAAACGATTATAACAGGTATAAATATAAAAATAGTTAGGAATATATGAAATGGATACATATAAGAAAAATAAAAAGAAACAATAGGACAGGGATGTTAGGCACGTTGTGCTCTTATGCATGCCCCCTTCAGACCTCTTAGGAATGAGGTGTCTTTTGTTAGGTCTGTTTCTTTTGAATAGTTTGCATCCTTCTATAACAGGACATTCCAGTCATGAGTTTCATCCCACCAAGTTTATGTAATGGCAACTCTATCATACTTGCCCTCTTGTGCTAGTATTTAAGCCCATGTCACACTGAACCAACGGATGCAAAGAGGATGTAAAACGGACAAAAAACCTTGCCATCCGTTCGAAAACGCGATGTACTCACTGCCTCCATTTTGCTTCCTCTCTATCCGTCCAGCATCCATTTATGGACGTTTCATTCGCTCAGAAAGTTTTGGGCTGCCTAAAACTTTTGCGCGGAAAATGTATCCAGTTCGTCCGTTCTGCATCCGCTACGCATCCGTTACGCATCTGTTACGCATCCGCTATATCCGCTTGGCGTCCACTGCGCATCCACGCAACTCGCATCTGCCCGGACGCAGGGAGGAAGCGGAACGGACGCGGAACAGATGCAGAACGGATGCAGCATGGAAACAAAGCGTTTAAAGTGGAAAAAACGTTCGCAGAGAGGATCTATCTCGGATATTAAGGATGTCTAGAGGATGCCTAGAGGATGCCTAGAGGATGCAAAGGGACACCAATACTGCCTATAAAAAGGGGGAGCAACTCGTCTGCATCTCACTTTCAGACCAGCAGCCCACCTGTGCAGACCTCTGCAGCCTTCATCTGCCTCTTCCTCTTCCACAGCATCCAGTCATGTCCACCGTGGATCGTACCACAGTCCTTTTGGCAGCCACCATCCTTCTGCAACAGTACGAAGCCATCTACAGGCTCTGTGAACTCTACTATGGGAGAAAAAGAGGCGGCCAAGAAGCGTCTGGGTCCGAAAATGGATTGGGAGAAGAGCAGAGTACGGACTGTACAACAAACTGATGGTGGAGCTCCGGAACGAAGACACTCGGGCATTCCAGAACTTCATGAGGATGCCTCCAGCCATGTTTGACGAAGTTGTGCAGCGGATGACACCCAGGTTGACCAAGGCAAACACCAACTTCTGGCCCAGCCTGGACCCTGGGCTCAAGGTGGCACTCACTCTGCGCCATCTGGCCTCAGGGACCACCTACAAAAGCATGCAGTATGGCTGGAGGGTGCCACACAACACCATCAGCATTGTGGTCAGAGAAGTGGTGCAGGCCATCATCGAAGAATACAAGGAGGAGCTCCTCCAGTGCCCCTCCACTGAAGAAGGATGGAAGAAAGTTGCAGAGCAGTGGTATCAGAGGTGGAACTTCCCACACACCGTTGGAGCCATCGATGGCAAGCACGTGGCCTGCAAAGCTCCAGCCAAGTCGGGGTACACTTATTTCAACTACAAGGGCTTCTTCAGCATCATCCTCTTCGTCATGGTCGATGCTGACTACAAGTTCATGTACATCGATGCTTCAGGCTACGGCTCATCTTCAGATGCCCAGGTATACAACGCCAGTCACCTCAAGGAGGAGCTGGAAGGCAACCTCATCGTGGGCTTCCCAGATCCAGACCCCCTGCCCAACGACACGCAAGATGTGCCCTACTTCATCGTGGGGGATGACGCCTTCTCCCTCAGAACCTACCTCATGAAGCCATACACTTCCAGACTTCTGACCCGTGAAGAGAGGATCTTCAACTACAGGCTGTCCAGGGCAAGGTGGGTGGTGGAGAACGCCTTTGGCATCCTGGCCAACAGGTTCCAGGTACTTCTCACCACCATGCAGCATCGCCCAGAGACCGTGAGGAGGATCGTGGAAGCTTGCTGCATCCTGCACAATCTCATGCGCACCTGCTACCCAGTCTTGAAGAACAGGTTCGTGGACCGTCAACAAGGCAATGGGGACATGGAGCCTGGGGAATGGAGGCAAGGGCGAAACCTGATCAACACTCAGGATGTGCAAGGCCACAACAGAGCCTCACGTGAGGCGAAGAAGCAGCGCAACCTCCTGAGACACTGGTGCAACTCCCCAGCTGGAGCAGTGGAGTGGCAAGACAGGATGATAGATGCTTAATGAATGCTTCCTTCAGCCTGTCTCATCACACAGATGAGATTGGGCCATGTATGTTGGGTGGGCCTACAATAAACAGGGCATTTAATAAAGAGTTGTGTTTATGTTGACATGTGTGGATGATTGATTACATTATTATTGATAATAAAGGGCCATAGGTGTGGCACCTGGGAGGGTGGACCATACAGTCCCACATGCTTGCACTGGAGGTTTATCTATCCCACAGCTATTAGCCATCCCAAAGGTATCCCTGCTCATTCCACAGGTATCCCTGCCCACCCCACTGCTATCTTAACCCATCCCACAAGCATGCAAAAGCTTAAGCCAATTCTAAGAGTTTCCACCAAGACTTTTAAAAAAAAACAAATGAAGCAAGTGTGTGAATCAAAGATAAACTTTATTGAACAACAAGCTGAAAAAAAAAATTACCCAAGTCAAGTGTCCAAATAAAGTCCACAGGTAGCCAGCTACCCAGTCTCTGGCACTCTTCTTGGTCACTCGGAGGTGTGCCCAGTCTCAGGGGTGAAGGGTCCAGGTGCTGTGGTGGTGGGTGGTGCTGGAGTGCCTGGCCTCGAGAGGACAACAGGGGACGGTGTGTTGAGAAAGCTCTCAGACAGCTGGCTCAGCCCCGTGATGCTGAGAGGTCCTTCCTCCATGCCATGGGGTGTCAGCCCCAGTACTGATGACAGATGTACTGAGGCCGGGCTTGGCTGTGGGGTGGAGGAAGGAGTAGTGTAGTGGGGCTGTCTGCTCTGCAGCTGGGTGAGGACTGGCATGGGTGGCATTGCTGTCGTCGGTGGCATCATTGGCATGGGTGGCATGGGTGGCATCAGTGAAACAGGTGGCAATGGTGTCATCCGATGACTCTGCATCTGGACTGGGAAGGGCTGCTGCCTGTGCTGCTGAACCTCCTGGTAGCCGTAGCCCTGGTAGGTGAGGGGCTGTGGGAAGCCTTGGAATGGGAGGGACATCACCTGGGGTGGAGGAGCAAGCCTGGACTGGGTGGGAGCAGGTTCCTCTGGGTCTGGAGGGTTGTGAAGCAGCTTGGTGATCCAGTCCTTCACCTGCTGGTACTGTGGATCCGCCATTTCCTTGAGGGTCTGGTTGACATAGGTGAGGAAGGGCTTGCGGTTGGAGGATGAGGAGTGGGTGTGGACCAGCTGAGAGAGGAGATCTATGCTGGTCCGGATGGTGTCCCTGATCTCCAGCAGGACATTGTGGCTCTGCCCCTCCAGCTGTCCGGCCCTCTGCCTTTCTGCGGAGGCGGAGCTGGGGGGGGTTGGATGCGGCTAGGAGTGTGGTGGACTCGATGTCTCCTTTCTCCCACCGCACCAGGGAGTCCTCTATGCACTCCACCATGCTTACCACACCTGTCCGTGGGTTCTCCGCCGTGGCACGCTCCACAGATACCTGCCTGGAGACAGGGACTGACTCTTGGCCGGAAGAGGACTGGGTGGCGGCAGGCTGCCGGAGAGAGAGGGTCGTGAGAGGGGCTGCTCCTCAGTGGCGGATCTCACCCTCCAGGAAACTGCACCTGGCCATGACGTAGGTCTCTCTGTCTGTCAGCTTCACAGTGGTCTGGCCAGATTTCTTCAGGTGCAGCTTCCCGTACCAGGTGTGCATGTGCTTCCACCAGCCGAGGAGCACCTCCGAAGTGTAACCCATACTCTCCGCCCTCTCTCTCCAAGCAGCCTGCTTCCGCTTGGCGTCCCTGTACAGCCCTTGGTGTCCCTGTACAGCCCTTCCGCCACAGATAGTCGTTCTCTCTCAGCCACTCCAGCACCTCATCCTCGTGCGCCTCCTCAATGGAGTATTGCCTGCTCTCCCGTTGTCGCATACGCCTCTTCCTCCCTTTGACTGGACCAGATGGGCCCTCATGAGAGGGGCTCCCAGGTAGTAGGGGCTGCTCCTCCACACCACCACCAGCAGCAGCAGCACCAGCAGAATCATCATCATCATCATCATCATCATCCTCACCAGCAGGATCATAATCAGCATCATCATACTCACCAGCAGGATCATAATCATCATCATCATCAGCAGCAGCAGCAGCAGCAGCAGTGGCAGGAACAGCAGGACCAGGATCAGCAGCAGTAGAGTAAGCACCAGCAGGGCCAGCAAGTCCAGGAGCACGAGCAGGACCAGGAGCACGAGCAGGACGAGCAAGACCAGGAGCACGAGCAGGACGAGCAAGACCAGGAGCACGAGCAGGTTGAGCAGGACCAGGAGCAGCTTCAACAGAGTAAGCACCAGCAGAAGCACCAGCACCAGCAGAAGCACCACCGCCAGGAGCAGCTTCAGCAGAAGCCCCAGCAGAAGCAGAGTCAGGGGCAGGGGGCGGGAGGTTGGCCCTGTCCCTCTTGCCAGGGATGGCGGCAGGTTGCTGAGGCTTTCGCTTCCTCCCCATGGTTGTGGGGTTGCTGGCTGGCAGGGAGGCTGGCAGGCACCAAGGCTGGCAGGAAGGCTGGCAGGAAGGCTGGCAGGAAGCCAGGCACCAAGGCTGGCAGGCAGGCACCAAGGCTGGCAGGTAGGCTGGCAGGAAGCCTGGCAGGAAGCCTGGCAGAAAGCCTGGCAGGAAGGCTGGCAGGAAGGCTGGCAGGAAGGCTGGCAGAAAGCCTGGCAGGAAGGCAGGCAGGAAGGCAGGCACCAAGGCTGGCTGGAAGGCAGGCTGGCAGGGCAGGCAAGGAACTCGAAGTGTCCAGCAGCAGGTCTTTTCTCGGAATGCTGGCCATGTGCGAGCTGCTTTCCTTTATATCCGGGGGGCTTATGTAATACTTCCCCCCCGCATGCGCAATTAACGGTTGGCATCCGTTCCGCTTCCGCTGTGCATCCGCTAGGCTTCCACTGTGCATCCGCTATATCTGCTAGGCTTCCGCTGTGCATCCGCTTCATCCATTCGGCGTTCGCTCTGCATCCGCTGTATCCGTTCCGCGTCCGCTTTGCTGAGGCCCCCCGGAAGCCGTGCGGTTGCGCCATCCGCTTCCATCCGCTTCCATCCGCTGGGCTTCCCTTCCGCATCCGCTTTGCATCCTCCCCGCGTCCGTGTTATCCGCTCCGGTTATGCAAATTTTTGCCCCTTTTGAGAGCGGATAATAACGGATGGAACATTTTGCTCGTCCGCTGTGTCCTTTTTGCATCCGTTGGCCAGTGTGACATGGGCTTTAAAGTTCACTCAGTTTGTTCCCTACGTTTTGAGTGTTTAAGTTCTTTATGGCTGAACATGGATATGCTTCCTACATCTTCCACTTTGCATCTGGATTTTTTTTTTCTTTCTCTTTACTCACTATCTCCATATTTTTTAATTTATTGATTTGATTTGATTTGTCAATCACTTACAAGATAATAGGTATAGCTATAAAGTAAGAATGAGTAAGAATACAGGAAATAGGTACAAATAAATGGGGACAATAGGACAGGGACGGTAGGCACGATGGTGCACATGCAGGCCCCTTAGGAATGGGGTGAGGTCAATAGTGGATAGTTTAAGGTTAAAGGAGTGGGAGTTTGAGGATGTAACAATAAAGTCAGGTAGTGCATTCCAGGCATTGACCACTCTGTTGCTGAAGCTGTATTTTCTGCAATCAAGTTTGGAGCGGTTTATTTGATCGGTCTGCATGAGAACATCCAAGAGTCAGGGCATAGCCACTACCTGTGAAGTCCCCATTTATAGATGGAGCTTCAATTAGCAGGTTGCAACTATCTTGCTCTTTGGCTGTCCCTGTTAAGTTCGGTCTTTCAAATTTGTAATGAGTATTCTGAAAAGAGATAACTGAAAGAAAACTTGGATGAGAATACCAGCTCTATGTTCCCAGTCAGCTTCTGTGGGCTTCTCCATGGTGGATTAGATATGTGCCCTAAGAGACAAAAGATGTGGCAAGATTGGAGGTTCCAGCTACATCTGCAGCTCTATATTATTTATTTATTATCTTTAGCTATTATATACCAAATTTAGATAGCCACCCAACTGCATTGCACTAGAACCATTGTATACCAATATCCATTTTCAAAGTTGTATTGGAATTCTCTTTCTGATTAGGAAAATATTTATTTTAGTACATGAATAAGGTTTGTCTTAGTACAGGGTGAATTATATAACAAATTGTCTTGAATGGCTGCCAGTGTTCTTGTTCTCCTCAAAGTGTGAAACAGCTTTCCAAGGCATAGGTAAGGAAAGAAAGAGGGGGAGAGATACTCTCCATATTTTATACAAAAAGCTGTACAGATTCATGAGCTGGCTTCACACGGATTTTAAGATCTCCAAAATAGAGTTCTGCTTAAACTGAACCTGAATAGAATCCAATCTTTTTATTGCATTACAATGGTCATTGTAGTGGTTACAGTGATTATATGTTTTATAGTTATATAGTATATAACGTATAGGATATCAAAGCTCCTCAATCTTTCTGGCTCTGTGGAATGTGAGGGGAAAAAAAGATGGTTTAGCTTGAGTGGCGGGCAAATGTGTGCACAATTCCATTTGCACAAGCAGCAGGCATGTGACCTGCCGCTTGTGCAAATGGAGCATGTGTGCATGAGCTCACCCGCTGCTTGTGCAAGGGCGAGGCACGCATGCTCGCCCACCACTTCAGACGGCCCAATTTTGAACAGTTCACAGCCCAGTAGTGGGGACCCCTGCAGTGTATAGCTGTTGTGTTTCCCCCAAAATAAGACCTGGTCTTATAATTTTTTACCAAAAAAAAAAAAAAAAAGGCACCAGGTCGTATTTTCGGGGAAGTCTAATTATTGACACACCTTGCGGCGGTGGCACCAACAGCCCCACCCAGCAGGAGCCTACTGCTGGCCTACTTCTTCTGCAGCCGCTAGTGGCTGTCCGTGCGTATCGCCTCCGGCCTCCGTTTTACATAACTTCTGAATGCCTGCGATCCCTAGCTTGTACCTGAAAGTTTATTTGAAAATACACATGGTAGAACTCAGGGGCGGGCTGCCGGGGATTTACAGGGGTTTAGGAGAGTCCCAACTAAGATTCTGGGCAATTTGGAGAACCCCCAAATCCCACTCCTGGCTGGCCCCACCCACCCTGCCCCTCCCCTCCCAGGAATCCCCACGTGGCCCATTTTGGATGCAGGAAAGTGCAGGGCACACATGGAGGCTCAGGGAGGGTGAAAAACAGTATCCCAGAAGTTCAGGAAGGATAGAAATGAGTCAGTTTCCGGCTTCCAGAGAGCTTCTAGAGTCTGGGGAGGCCGATTTCACTTTCCTGGAGGCTCAAGGAAAGCCTCCAGAGCCCGAAGGGGACAAAAACATCCCTCACTGGGGACACTTAAATGAACAGCCAAGGGTGTTTGTATGAGGTCCTGAGCACTTGTCAAAATAATTTTTGTAGTTCTAATAGATGGTGAAAGCCAGACTATTCAGAAAGAGGATGCAATACTTATATTCTTCCACAGTTGTCACCCTGAAAAGGATCTGGAGAAAAATGGTTGCCCACGCAAAGGGGAAGGGAGAATGTGGTTCTGAGGAGCTCATGATCTTCCAGATATTCATTGCCTATAGTTAGTTTCATCTGCATTAATGATTTCAGTTCTGCAAATGGCATCTCTGTTTCAATTTACAGCATTTGTAAAAGGGAAAGCCATTTCTTGCAAACACTTGGGTCTTGCTGAAAACCAGATGGGGTATGTTTAAGATTGGGATGCTTTAGCCTCATATATCTTGATACACCCTGGTGATATACAAAAGCACTTTTATATATCAAGATGGAAAAGCAACAAAGAGTATTAAAATTGTGTATTTATTATTTATCCAAAGCATGAGGAAAATGTGCCATGCATCTTTAATGAGAAGAAATTGAGTTATAATTTATTTGTTTGGAAATATGAACTATTGGCCTGATTTTTTTAAAATTCAGTTGTAATGGTGACCAAAACCACATACTTGAAATTAAATGGAAATATTTCTTCTAGACATAAGTGCTGCTTGGAGAACAATCTTGGCCAAATAATATCATTTAAATTTCCTAATCATTTATAGATGGCCATTTTAAAGGCAATTATTTTGAATAAATCATAGCTTCCTATAAATTAGAGATAGACAAGCACTAAAGTTTTTACATGTTGTATTAAATTCATCAGAACTGTTGTGTGAAGTTCATTTTTTTAAGGAAAGGTAAGCTCTAGACGTCCATTTGCATAGACACTGAAATACCAGAATCTTAACAATTTCACGATATCCTTTAAAATCCTTTGAGGGGGGGTGTTATATTTTATTGTTTCCTGTAACACATTTCTGCATTATGTCCATAAATTATATATTTTAGTATATTGTTATAAAAAGTACAACATCCTGTAAGAAAAGCAAACTAGATACTCTGATATAAAAATGGCTTCTTCTCAGTTAAAAGCAAAGCCATAAATTCTTTTTGACTGCAGTTTAATTCCACCATATAACATGATTGCTAAATTGCCATATCCATGACTATATCTTTCAACCCATTTTTAAAGTTAATGAAAGGAAAGGAGGGAGGGAGGGAAGGGAGGAAGGAAAGAAGAAATTCTTACCAGTTTTAGTCTCAAGGCAGTCAATGCTGGGGCTCGGCCCTTCTTCCTCTGGCAGGTATAGAAGAAACCCAGATCTGCAGCTGTCCTGTTCTAAGGCCCAGCTTCCCCTGGTTACAGAGCTTCATTGCCAGTGCAATACTATGGTTGTGTTCACATGGTGGACTTAATCATAGTTTAAATTTAATTCAAGCCTTGGTGGCACAGTGGTTAGAGTGCAGTACTACAGGCTACTTCTGCTGCCTGCTGGCTGCCTGCAATTTGGCAGTTCAAATCTCACCAGGCTCAAGGTTGACTCAGCCTTCCATCCTTCCGAGGTCGGAAAAATGAGGATCCAGATTGTTGGGGGAAAAAGGTTGACTCTGTAAGCAGCTAGAGAGGACTGCAAAGCACTGTGAAGTGGTATCTAAAATCTAAGTGCTATTGCTATTATTGAATTAACCTATGTAGGCCACATTTGCACATTATCATGAACCCTCACTCAGCTTCCCTAAAAAAGGTTGTGTTCACACAATGCAACCAGCTGACAATTTGTGATTGTTTTGTGCCCCATACAATCACAATCTGGGTCCCATCGGAGCAAGTGTTTCTTTTAGTAGTAGTGCCACATCCTGAAGACTGTTCCGGTCTCATCAAGAGAGGCCTAGACAGGCATCACTCTAGTGATATCCAACTGCAGGCTGCCATTCTCCTGAGCACATAGATGCCAACTTGCTTCTAAAGTGGGTCTGCAGGCACAATCTGGTTAGTTTGGGCACAATTTAGCACAGTTCTCATAGATACCTTCAACTGCTTATGAATTATCCATGGAACACCCACTGTTCTTTCTGTAATTCATTGTCATGATATAGTCAAATCCACTAATTTTGAATGCCCCAAGTATACTCCACAATTGCTAGCTTTAAAAGGCTTGTTTATTGTTCTAACATGCTTGAGAGAAAATTACAACAACGTTCCAAAGCATATATATAAGATCAAGCTGGCTCGGTTGGTTTATGAGGAGGGAAAAATTCAAAATCCATAGTTGGGAAATATATTGGCAAAAACTAAAACATTGCCATGTGTTCTCCAAAATTCTTCTTCAGTTTCTGGCGTGTTTGGGCTTTAAGGCTCATCCACATAAGTATCCTTTCCTCAGCTGGAAGACACGCCAGTTCACATTAATTGAGGATTTTTTTCTTGCAGCAGCTCATAACTAGGCCCTCCTGGGGCAGAGTAAAACTAGACCAAATTGGTGAGGCAAGGAATTCATGTTATACAGGGGTGGGATTCAAAAATCCCAGCAACTAGTTCACTGCCTGGTTGCTGGGTGGGCGTAGACATGATGGATGTGGCCTACCAGAACTTCCTGTTTCTGGCTTCCAGTGGGCCTCCGGAGCCCAGGGGAGGCCACTTTCACCCTTTGAAGGGTCTGGAGGCCTCCCCTGGGCCTCTGGGAGGGCAAAAACAGCATCCCCTGGGCTCTGGAGGTCCTCCAGAAACAGGCCCGTTTCTGGACTTCTGGAAGGCCCGTTTTCCGCCCTCCCCTCAGAGCCTTCATGCGGACCCTTGAATCGCATGGAGACTCCTGGGAGGGGAGGGGTGGGCAGGGCTAGCTGGTCGGTTGAAATAACAGTTCAGTGAACCAGATGTAACTTTAACATCCAGTTTGCCGGAACCAGTCTGAACCAGTAGAATCTCACCCCTGATGTTATCCACGGACAAGCAGAAGGCCTTCCATACAAGCATTGTAGGAATCCTCTTTAGCGATCAGAAACTTGCAACAGTTGTTCCTCTATGGTTATTCAAGGTTCAGCTGCTGAGGAGAATAGCACCTCATCCAGCTACCCTATATACTTCCATGAGGCTTACATTCCCCTGGGAAATCTGGAAGTATAACCACACCCAGCAAATGTTTCCACTCCTCTCTCTCCTGCTGCTAATGACCAGGGCCAAGAGTGGCACTGTATCACTTTTTGTGAAGGCATCAAGACCACCTTCCTAAGATATGGTGAAAATTAAGGTTAAGAGAGTAGCTCTTCTTAAATAATCCAATTTTCTTCCAACTCAAGGATGGTAAATGAAGGGCTTTAAATTAAATTAAAATAAAATGATTAAGATAAAATAATTAAGGTGAAATAAGATAAATTAAAGACTTGAATATGTAAAAAAGAAGTCAGGGAAACAACTGGTCCAGTAACAAGAGAAGATGACAAGGAAGTAATAGGCAGTAGACAGAAAGTAGAGCTGTGTAACTGATTCTCCAATCCACACAAAATGAAAATATAGCCCAAACCTACCAAGAACATAACCTTAAACAGCCAGACTAGAAATAAAAATTAAAATAAGAAACAATACAATGAAAAGAGAACACCTTTCTGATCTAGATGAGTTCAAATCATCAGGATTTGAAGGATTACATCCCAGAGATCTTAAGGAGATGGCAGATGTGATCTCGGAATCGTATCTTTCAAAGATCCTGAAGCACTATCTGAGGACTGGAAAAGAGCTGATGTGGTTCCCATCTTCAAAAAAGAGGAAAAAACAAATCCAGGACACTATAGACCAATCAGCCTGAAATCAATACCCAGGAAGATACTGCAAAAGATAATTTTAAAAAACAGCTATAAGAACACCTAGAAGAAAGTAAATTTATAACCAGAAGCCAACATGGGTTTATCAAAAAGAGGTCATGTCAAAGCAATCTATTTCATTCTTTGACAAAGTGACTAAATTAGCAAAATGCTGTGGACATAGTATACTTGGATTTCAGTAAGGCATTTGACAAAGTAGACTACAACTTACTTCTTGGTAAGCTAGAAAAATGTGGGACAGACAGCATCATCACTAGATGAATTTGTAACTTCTGAAAACTGCATTCAATGAATAGTCCTTAATGGTACTACATCTATATGTAGAGAAGTAAAGATTCTGTCTTGGGCCCAGTACTCTTCAATATCTTTTTGAATGACTTAGATGAGGGAATTGAAGTTGAACTCATCAAATTTGCAGATGACACTAAGCTGGCAGGAATACCCAACACCCCAGAACACAAGCTCAGGATCCAAAAGGATCTTGACAGATTGGAATACTGGGTCTTATCCAACAAAATAAAATTTAATGTAGAGAAAAGTAAGATTTTACACTTAAGCAGGAAAAACTAATTTTTTTTCAAGTACAAGGGTGTCAAAACTCTATTTAATTGAAGGCCGCATCAGGGTTGTGTTTGACCTCGAGGGGGCAGGGTGGGTGTGGTCAGGGTAGGCATGGCTAGCATGACATCACTCATGTCAGGGGCGCTTGTGGTGGCCCAAGTGCTCTGTCAGTGAAAACAGATTCCCGGGCTCCATTTTTGGCTGCGATGGCCTCCTGCAACCCTCTGTCAGTCAAAATGGAGCTCCATTTTTACTGGCAGAGAGCTGCAGGAGGCAGTTGCAGCCGAAAATGGAGACCTGGGACACAGCTGCATGTGGCCCTCCTGAGCTCCATTTTTGCTAGCAGAGACACCACGGGCTGGCCTTTTGCTGTTTCCAGGGCAGCCCTGTGGGCCAGATCTAAGCATCCCACAGGCCAGATTTGGCCCATGGGCCTTGAGTTTGACACCCCTGAAGTACAAGTTAGATAAAACATGGATCAAAAGCAGTAACTGTGAGAGGGATCTTGGAGTCCTAGTGGACAACCACTTAGATATGAGCCAATAGCGTGTGGTAGCAGTCAAAAAAAATGCTAATGCAATTCTTGATTGTGTAAACAGAGGGATAGAGGTCAAAATCATGGAAAGTATTAGTACTGCTAAATATAACCTTAGTAAGACCACATCTGGAATACCACATCCAGTTTTGATCACCACGTTATAAAAAAATATGTTGAGATTTTGGAAAGAGTGCAGAGAAGAGCAACTAACATGATTAAGGGCCTTGAGACTAAAGCATAAGGAAAAAAGGCTAGTATGACTAGTTTAGTGAAAAAAAGAGAACTAGGGCTGACATGATAATAGTGTTCCAATATTTGAGAGGCTGCCACAAAGAAAAGGGGCTCAACCTATTTTCCAAAGTGCCAGAAGACAAGACAAGAAACAATGGATGGAAACCAACCAAGGAGAAAAGCAATCTTTCACTAAGGAGAAACTTCCTGACAGTGAGAACAATTAATCAATGGAATGGCTTTCCTTCAGAAGTTGTAGGTGCTTCATCACTGGAGGCTTTTAAGAAGAGACTGGATAGCCACTTGTCGGAAATGGTATAGGGTCTCCTCCTTAAGTAGGGGTTGGACTAGAAGACCTCCAAGGTCCCTTTCCAACTCTATTATTCTGTATTCTGCATGGATGAGAGAGAGTTTAAGAGAATTTGAAGGTTTGCAGTTTTGGCTACTTTTTGGTCCATCTTAATATCTCCCAACTTTGGAACAACAACAGTTATCCTAAAAACTATGAAACTGCCAAAGCATCTCAATACAGTGTTCCTTTTAAAGATTATAACTCCTTTCGTAACATTCTCACTTAAAAATACATAGCACTTTGAAAGAAGTATCATCTCATGGGAATATTCAGATAATATCTCCTGATTGACATAGAAGGAAAAAAGGGACAAAGGGGCTACTTTTTTCAAAATATTCACTACATTTTGAAGTGTTTGCAATGTGCATGTAAGCCTTAGTTTCAGAACTGCACTTTTTTTTCCCCCTCATGATCTTCCCTATAAAATCATGATTTTCACTGTAAAATCTATGTTTTAAAAAAGCCACGTGGATTCATAGCATAAAATTCCTCTACCTGATTGTTTACAATAATATGTAGCAACATGTGGACACATTCTGTGCTTGGGGTTCCTATAAGAAATTCATCTTTTTTTGTTGTTGTTTTGCTGCTTTTACCTGTCACCTGCTGGCATGCAAACCTTAATTTGCATTAGTTGTTTGATCAACTCACATACCTGCATACCAAAATTAGGAGTAGGGGAAGCTAATCCATAAAAACAAATTGTTTAAAAAATAAAGTGTTACCATACAGTGAGAAATCTTCTTCATGACTAAAAATGTTGGTCTGTTTCTGAACAATATCATAGATCCAGTTAAACGGAAGCTGTGAATGATAAAACCAGACAAGGTTTAACCCCTTTCCTGTTCAGTTGTGACATAGTGAGGAACAGATATGTATATTGCATTTATCACTTTTCCTGGGCTTGACCTGTGAAACAATCTTCAATCATTCTTCAATATGGAAATGCTGCTTTTCATATCTGGAAACCTCTGTATTCTTTTTTACAGAACCGGCAACTGTGCTGAATTTCTTCTATGCTAGTGATCACTTTGAAGTGATTTTTAGTGCTTGATGTCAGTATTGCTATGACTGTTTTATCAATTATGTGCTATCTATTCAGTGCTGATTTTTTTAAATCTTGCCATTTTTTTTTATAATTAACTCAAGGCAGTGAACATATTTATTTCTCCTTCCTTAACTCCTATTTTCCACACAATAACAATCTTGTGAGGTAACTTGGATTGAGAGAGACTGACTGGCTCAAAGTCATCCAGCCAGTTTTCATGTGGGACTAAATGGGACTAAATCTCACAATCTCCTTGTTTTGAGCCTGGTGCCTTAATCACGAGGCCAAACTGGCTTTCAGTCTTAGTGATCATACAAATAGATCTTATCCAGGATCACTGCTATGGCCAAATTAAAGCAACAATAGGACCTGACAATCTGCTTCATTGGCTTTAGGTGACTGTGGATTCTACCTGATGCTTCCACATCATTGTTCAAGAAAAATCCAAATGAGGCCACTGCTATCAGTCTTAAGATTACAAAACCTAAAAGTTAGTCGATAAGATTTAAAAGTAGCAGAATATCTTACTTATCAGGAGGGAAACTAATTCCTGAGTTTTCATCTGATTTTAAACCACTTAATTCTTAAAATGTTTCTGTTGTGCACAGCAATTCAGTAATTCATATTATAACATTTTTTTCTTTTCACGTTCATTCCCTGTTGCAAACAAGAGGGTTTTTTTCTCTACACTGTAAAACTGAAAGAATGTGTATAGATTTGAAAATAATGTTGAATCAGATTATTATTCTTTTGGCGATTAGATGGAGATACTGTTTAAAGAAAGCGTATTTCACACAATTACAAATTTTGACTCTCAATGTGATTATTCCATATATAAATGAAGAAGGCTGTTACTGAACACACATATAAAACTGCAAGCATTGATAACAAATCCTGTTGCTGAAGAAACATTCCTTTCATAAATTAAATACAGCATATGGAATATACAAAATGCACCAATGTCTATAATGCACGTTGTTTCCTTGTTCATATTAACAATTTTTTGAAAACAATGAAATGCTAAATCCAAGAATACATTTTCAAAAGGTTGTAATGCCAAATGCCTTTGTTACTTGTCCATTTCTATCTTTCCATATTTTCTATAAAGAACAATAAAAATAATGCCACAATTTCATGGTTACTTGGCTCTTACATTGGCATCAATTACATATTTCCATTCTGGCACAATTATGTGTTCCTTGGAGTAGGTAAATCAATTACTATAGGTGGATTCAATGGCTGGTAATTCATAGTACAGACAGAAGCATTCACATAGGTAGTTGTTCCATCAGCCATAACACCATAACCTAAAAAAAATAAAAACATTGTTATAAATAAGCTTGTCTTCAGTACACTATTTCTGTTATCATACACCAAGGTTTGGCCATATAGAAATTCTTATCCATCCCATTGAACATCAATAAATCACAGCACTAAACTTGAATGCCTTCTTGAATCCAAGCAAACAACACTTGGTGTCCTCTTTTTAGAAGAATAGTTTCAAATCCCTACAATTTAAATAATTCCATGTAAAATTTAGGGCCTCTCTGAAATTGAATTCTCTGTCTCTAAAACTTTAACATTAAACCTGAATTTAGATTTGGCCTCTCCAACTGAATGCAGGATTCTACTTGGTTCTTCAGGAAGAAAATGGAACTCTTCTAAGAAACCATCATTCAAATGAATGGATATTAAGTCTCAGGTCATGGAAGGGTCTTTGCATGTTGGATCTAAAGGTCTCCATCAAATTTGGATTCCTTTGAGATATTCTGAAGCCAAATTGAATGTACATCCAGAGTGAGTTGAGAAGAAGAAAGGAAAAAACATGCCAACTATCAAGGCATTACCATTTTTTTGCTCCTGTTTCTTGCCCTTTACCCCTATAAAGATATTTTCAACATTAAGAGCTTTTAAATAGTATTCAGATGTTGAACATCTGTTACTTCTATATAAATGAATGTCACAATGACCCCGTCTCCTTTTTAAGTTGGCTTTGTTGCTACTCTTCATATACGGAGTTTGAAAACAACCTATTAATTGCAGCAGGTTCCATATGCTACGGTATTTGACAAAGTGCAAATTATGGAGACATTTCCATGGAGCAAATCAAAAGTAAAGACTGAAGGAAATTTATTTTACAGAGAAGCAAAATACAGAAAACTAAAATATGTGGTATAAGACAGCTGATGCTAATCATGGTTCTGGAAGATCCAAAGTTTCAGAAAATTACTCTTCTCCCATTATCTTTGAAAAATATATCAAATTCTAGCAAAAAATGTTGCAGAAAATCTTTCTAGCACTTTTTTCATATTCGTATGAAAAATCCCGAGATGCAGAGATAATAATGTAGATGTAATAAATGTATGCCGAAAAATAAAGCAGTTTGCAGAGAAGATAATGAAGAACAGCTTTTTTACTGAAAGTAATAGAATTCTGTCACACTAGGAAGAATTTTAAAGAGGGATGTTTTCACAAACAACAAGATTTTCATGAAAATAGACTGGTGGTACAGTAATTATTTCTCCTGGAAATTCAGAAAACAAACACTTGCTTTTGTCTCTTTAGTTATCGTAACAGATATCAGCAGCAGCCATGCCATGATGGAACATTCTAGTACTTAGTTTTTTTATATCACCATTTTTGAATAACTTGAGAAATCCAAGGTAAAAATCTACTCTGTTATTTTAATTACTATCACCTGCTGTAAATATATTCATGTTCCCTTTACTGTGCTTATTACTTAATACATGCTGGTATGAAAAAGCATTCCAGTTTCGTGGAATGAGCTCCAACATAGTGCCTGAGCAAACACTATGCAGGTAGTCCTCAGTTTATGACCACAATTGAGCCCAATTGTGAATCACTGCAGTTGATAAGTTAGTAATAAAATAGGGACTCTGGCTTCCCCACTAACTTGTCAGAAGGTTGCAAAAAGTGATCACATGATCTTGAGACACAGCAGCAGTCCTAAATATGAACCAGTTGCCAAACATATGAACTTTGATCATGTTGGATACTGGAAAGGTCGTAACTTGAATAATGATCATAAGTCACTTTTTTCAGTGCTACTGTAACTTTGAACAGTCCCTAAACTGTTGTTAAGTCGAGGACTAGTTATTTTTTTACCAGTCTAAATCCGACTAGACTTTTCATTACTAGTTGGTAAAAAGTAGGTCCTTCAAGGGCATCTGTAGGATGGACTATATGCATGGGGAAAAAAGTCAGCATAGTGGCCATGATTATACAGTTGCCTTATAGACTTTTTTGTCCTCCTCTATGGACACAATTACTCACTCTTGCTCCTTGCTGTGCAAAGACTGTTTTTTAAGCTTATCCAATGCAACAGAAGTTTTTATAGCCAAAAGCAGAGGTGATGGAAGTGCAATTAATCAGCATATCTCTTACCCACTACAGTTAATATATCAACAACTTTGTATTATTCAATTTTTTTTTTATCATGAAAGTAATACACACATATACAATTCCTGACCTTCATGAATGTGTCCAAAAACATGAAGTCGTGGTTGTATTCGTCTCTGGATTGTATTCAGCAGCTCAACACAGCCCACCCTTTGCATTTTCTTAGGCACCCAATCTAGAAAACCTTCAAAATAAGAAACAAATACAATTTTTAAAACAATGAACAACTTTATATCTCAAACTTAAGACTCTATTTCATTCAATATCTAGCTCTTCTAGCATTAAGAGAATATCTAGACACTTATTTTTGTTCATGTACAAAATTAAAATTAAATAACAATAATAAAACTGAATAATGATTTATACAAGCAGGAGGTATCTACCCACTAAAAGCTGCATTCATTGTGTGTAAGAGAGATGGTTCTAATAAATGAAAATATATAATTTTGGTTAAAAAAAATGCAAAAGAAAGTCTCAATGAATCTCTCAGATAATTTTATTATTCTTTTATCTTTATTTTATTTGGTGTGATTTATTGTTGGGGGATAACACAAGTAAAAATATAAAATCAGCTCAGAGGCCAAATGCTCAATTTTGTTATTTGTAATGGAGCTAAAATAATTGCAATTTCTTAAGATTTTTAGGAGAGAAAGAATTCACTTAACAGTTTAGCATTCAACAAGAGAGTTGTCAGCCAATGACAGTAACTTGTAAGAAAAGGGTCAAATCTAGGCATAAAGGGTGCAGTTGACTCTAGTTCAGGACAGTGAATATAATTATTCTTCATGGATTTAATATTTGCTTTCTGGCATATTAAAAATTATAATTTGGGGGCAATGTTTGGAAAATCCTGGGAATCTTATTCAAGATCTTTGTTTTGGGACAAGCGTTTGTGACCCCATTCAGACTGAGATTACTTTATCTCAGAGGAAGCTTCGTTCTTCTCCCAGTCTTGCCCTTTCCTTGTACTAAGTGGATGCACAGCTTCATTTGACAGGATTAAAAACAAATAAAAGCCACTCTTTCTGTAAAGAGTTACCTTAAAGCAGGGGTGTCAAACTCAAGGCCCGCAGGCCGAATCCAGTCTACAAGGTGGTTAGAACTGGCCAGTGGGGCACCCTGGAAACAGCAAAAGCAGCAACCTGCAGTGCCTCTGCCAGCGAAAATGGAGCTCAGGAGGGCTGCGTGTGGTCCCACCTGTCCCTGAGCTCCATTTTTGGCTTCGATGGCCTCCTGCAACCCTCTGCCAGCTAAAACGGAGCTCGGGACGGCCACGCACAGCCCTCCCAAGTTCCATTTTCATTGGCAGAGTGCTCAAGCCACCACAGGTGCCCCTGACACCAGTGATGTTGAGCTGGCCACACCCATCCTGACCACGCCCACCCAGTTCCCCGAGGTCAAATTCAAGCCTGATGTGGCCCTCAATGAAAATGTTTGAAAAATGTCAAAATGTCGATTTTGACACCCTGCCTTAAGGCATATCTTGAAACTTGTAGAATTCCCATTGAGGCAGAAAGCTTCCATTTTGAGACAGAGGGTCCAATTTGAAAAACAGACACATATTCAAGTTCTCTCTGGCCTGGAGAAGCAGGAAACCCTCTTGTTTTCAAGATCTGCTATGTCTATGAGAAGTTAGTTTAAGGCATATCTTGTATTTGCCAGATTGTCACTCATATTTAATACCCGGCATACTTTACCATTAACTTATTGAACATTTGCCCCTGAGAGAATGAATGAATGAATGAATTCTTTATTGGCCAAGTGTGATTAGACACACAAGGAATTTGTCTTGGTGCAAATGCTCTCAGTGTACATAAAAGAAAAGATACATTCATCAAGAATCATAAGGTACAATACTTAATGATAGTCATAGGGTATATATAAGCAATCAAATCATACTAGGAAACAGTCAATATAAATCATAATAAGGATACAAGCGACAAAGTTACAGTCATACAGTCACAAGTGGGAGGAGATGGGTGATAGGAATGATGAGAAGATTAATAGTAATGCAGACTTAGTAAATAGTTGGACAGGGTTGAGGGAATTATTTGTTTAGCAGAGTGATGGTGTTCAGGAAAAAACTGTTCTTGTGTCTAGTTGTTCTGGTGTGCAGTGCTCTGTAGCAATGTTTTGAGGGTAGGAGTTGTAACAGTTTATGTCCAGGATGTGAGGGGTCTGTAGATATTTTCACAGCCCTCTTTTTGACTTGTGCAGTATAGAGGTCCTTAATGAAAGGCAGGTTGGTAGTAATTGTTTTTTCTGCAGTCTTAGTTACCCTCTGAAGTCTGTGTCTGTCCTGTTGGGTTGCAGAACCAAACCAGAAAGTTATGGAGGTGCAGATGACAGACTCAATAATTTCTCTGTAGAACTGAATCAGCAGCTCTTTGGGCGGTTTCAGCTTTCTGAGTTGGTGCAGAAAGAACATTCTTCGTTGTGCTTTTTTGATGACATTTTTGATGTTAGGTGTCGATTTTAGGTCTTGAGATATGATAGAACCTAGAAATTTGAAGGTCTCGACTGTTGATACCATGTTGTCTAGTACTGTAAGAGGTGGTAGTATGGGAGTGTTTCTCCTAAAGTCTATAATCATTTCTATGATTTGGAGTGTGTTCAGTTCCAGATTGTTCCGATCACACCACGAGGCTAGTTGTTCAATTTCCCATCTGTATGTGGATTCATCGTTGTTTTGAATTAGACCAATCATTGCTAGTTTAACAGATGGATTGTTTGAGATGCAATGATTGGTATATCGGGAAAAGAGAAGTGGAAAGAGTACACAGCCTTGGGGAGGCCCTGTGCTAATTGTACAGGTATCAGATATACAATCAGAGGATCCCACAAACATTTCTCAGAATTCACCTTGAGGAGAGGACCCAATTCAGAGCATTCATAAAAACTAAAAACTAATAAATGGGGATGTCCAAACTACTGGAGATGAAGGTATCACAATGAATATGACAGAATTGAGATGAGGTATCACAAAGAGCAGAGGAAAGTAACCTTGAGAACAGGGGACTGAAGAAAACATGATATTATATTATTTTTAAAATTCCAGCTGTCTGTGTTGCCTGAAAAAGATGGATGCCAGTCAGTGATCTTCAACCCACAGAAGGCAGATTCTAGTTCAGTGTCAGGTTTTTTCACAGCAGGACAAGTTCAGATATTGTTCTGACCCAAACCCTTTTCCAATAAGACAAACAATAACCAAAGGGAACAGAAACCTTTTAATGAGTCTTACGAATCCCTGGTTAAAAGACTGCTGCAAACTAATTAACTTTGATAAGCACAAACCTTGTCAAAACTGTATGAGACTGCCAAGAATCACAGATAAGAAATATTTCACAACACAAGCATCTTCAAATACCAAATTAAGATACTGTAATGTCCACGAGGCTGAGTTTCAAAACGTCTTTGCTTCCTGCAAAAAAGTTTGCTTCACAGCTGACTTTTATCTCCTTGAAGGAGGGGCCATTACCTTGCAGCCTTACTCCTGAGTCACCCATGTTATTGCAGCTGCTCTTTCCTGCAAGCAATCCTGTGTGCATGCACACTTGGCACAGGTTCTTCGGGAACGTCCTCATCGCTGCTGCCAGCCCCCACAATCTCTGAAGGCAGCAGTCCACTCCCTAATGGTCCTGGCCCCTCATCTGAGTCCTTGCTCTCCTCAGCCGTCTGCACCTACTGCCAGCTGACCACAACAGATATGGAACAAAGCTGTGGGAGCTGGTGAGTTCCCATTCATTAAAACACATTCAAGTAGAGGTTGCAAGTCTTCCATTGGTTCATTATGGATTTCTGTACAGAACAATAGGTTGAACTCAATGGCTTCAGCAGCTCCTTTCATGTGGAGCTCTGACTGGGGATAATGGCTGAAGAAATCAAGATGATGCATTCTGAGAGAATAATAAAGCTTCACACAAATGGCAGAATCCAGCTTCAACACACTTCCAGGTGGGATATGAACAGGGCCAAAGGGTCTGTGAGGTGAAGGGTCAAAAAGTCAAGATGCCAGCCATAACAATCACCATTGTCGTCTTTTAATGACCCCTTGTGCAGTGGAGTCTGGGCAATTGAATGGAGCTAGCAGAGTGTTTAATGGCCAGATGCCCTTCCTGTCACCAATGTGAAGTTTTGTTCAGCAGATATATTCTCATTTTGCCCAAAGAGTGAAATATCTGCCTCTTCCTATAATCAAACTCACAGGTGCCTGATTGTGAGCCGAGAGCTCCACCTCTCGGCCACTGCACTACTCCCATAACAATGTGATCAATGCCCAGCCCTTTTGTATGTACAAAAAAGGAGTGGGGCCTCAGTCATGTAGTGGTACTGGAAAGTTTTCACATGCTGCACCCCTCACCACCCTCGCCCCAGGACAGTCCTGGAAATAGTCCTTGACAAATAAGTGAATTATTCCAAAAGCTGGAGGAAGAAAAGGGCAACTGCAATTTCTTCCGTTTCCATTTCTTCCTAGTTATGATAAGCTTTCTGGGGTGAAAATTACTGAATTTAAAGCAAAGATTGAATTCTCTAGCTAAGGAAAGTTCAGCTGGATATTGGGAACTGTAATTACATGTATTTAACTCAGATGAACAGAACTGAACACTTGCTTTACGTGAAAATTAGCAAGTGTTCCATAGTGCTCATTTTAAGAACTTGCTGCTGCATTACAGAAGCAAAACTCTGATTTTCTGTGAGATTGAGGGTTTGTTAAGTAGGGCAGTGGTTGAAAGTCTTAGTGTAGGGGTCTTCAAACTTTAAGATGTGGACTTCAACTCCCAGAATTCCTCCTCCAGTCATGTTAGATCAGGAATTCTGCGAATTGAAGTCCACAAGTCTTAAACTTGCCAAGTTTGAAGGCCCTTGTCTTAGGGTATCATTCAGAATGGATCCAACCTGAATGGCCATCAGAGACCTTTCATGAACCATGTGTCAGGTAAGGCCACAGACCCAGCTTGAGTAAATAGCACAGATAGTCAAATTGTTCCTGCATCTAACTCTAAAATTGCCTGCAGTTGCTTAAACCAACCCATCTTCATCTTTCTGTCTCTTTAACTTTTATAGTAGTTCCATGTTTCTCTTTGATGTCAGGCCAATGAATGCTCTCTGTAGTTTCATAAGCTCTTCATAGTGTGCAAGGTTGAAATGCCCTACCTGGCAGATGGCAGATATCTATTTCCACATGTGGCTCACCAAGAGACGAGCATCTCTGTTCTGTGCAACTTGAGTGTTTGTTTGCCATGGGAAAGATGGGATGGCAGTAGAAAGGGATGGAGTTTTATAAGGATATCTCCCCTCGTGGAAATGAACATGAAAAGCATTTGACTTGTAAGGATGCCGGATGGAAAGAAGAAGCTGCTTCATCCCACCAGGAAAGTTGCAATTATGGGAGCCTCCAAGCTCAGGATGGGACCTCGTGGCATTTGTTTTATACAGAGAAGCCATGTGGCTCTTTGTGAATGAACAATTTAGCCCTTCTGCTAGGAACAGTTTGATGTTACCAGGAAAATGTCCTCCATTATGTGTCTATGGAGATTCTCAGTCATCCAGGTTATGGTTGTCCCAAAGGTGTTTTTTCAAGAGGCATCAAACTCATCAGGACCAGATTCAGCAGTCCATCTGCATTTAAAAGACACAGGCCAGTCTTTTGAAGACAGCAAACTCCACATTTTGGACAGAGAGGACTGCTGGTTTGAAAGAGGAGTCAAAGAGGCCATCTATGTCAAAGTTGAACAGCCCTCTGTCAATAGAGGCAGGGCTATGACATCATCTATCTACAGTCTACAACACGGGTGTCAAACTTGCCGTGTCACATTGCTGTCACGTGATGTATTGCGACATTTTATCCCTTTGTGGGGTGGGCATGGCCTGCGCGTGATACATCCACCAGTTTGACACCCCTGGTCTTCAACAGTTTCAAGAAGACTCCATACCTATTTGCACAACTCAGGTGATCTTGACAACACAGACAAATCTACAAGTGGCCTTAACTCGCTAAAAGAATGCAAATGTCCAGCTGTCTGCAAGGAGTATAAATCCTTCCATTCCTCAACAGTCAGAGCTGAAGAAGCTGTTTGGAAGAAGTGAAACATCTTCAAAGAAAAACCAGAAAGTCCTGTTACCTCTTGAAAAAGCACTTTTGGGACCTCGATTATCTGATTCCCACAACAGATAGGTCGACTTCTACTTTATCTACAAGTTCCTAAATTCACTCATTAGAATAACTTTAAGACTAGGAATGATTGCAGGAACTGTGCTTGGCTACTCTAGTAAAGAGAAGGACAAGGGGAGACATGATAGCAATCTTCCAATATTTGAGGGGCTGCCACAGAGAGGAGGAAGGGAGTTAAGCTATTTTCTAAAGCACCTGTAGGCCAGACAAAGAATAATGGATGGAAACTGAACAAGGAGAGATTTAACCTGGAAATAAGGATAAACTTTCTGACAGAGAGAACAATCAACCAATGGAACAGAAGTTGCCCTTGGAAGTTGTGGGAGCTCCATCACTTGAGACCTTCAAGAAGAGATTGGACTGCCATCTGTCAGAAATGGTGTAGGGACTCCCGCTTGGGTGGGAAGTTAGACTAGATGACCTATAAGGTCCCTTCCAACTCTGATTATCTGTTAACTTGTGGATTTCAACTCCCAGCTTTGCTGGCTGAGGAATTCTGGGAGTTGAAGTCCAAAAGTTGCCAAGCTTGGAGACCCCTGCATTAGAAGACTGAACCCAAACAGGGGTTAACCTATTCAATAACCTGTTAAGCACTATGCTAGCCCAGGATCACCATACCAGAAATATGAAGTTCTACGATCTTTTTGCCCCAGTGATTCAGGGAATTACTTGAAGAAGAACCATCTATAGAAGCCTTTGAGTTATAAAGAATTTGTTAGTGAGGAGGATGTCTTCACAGGCTTTAAGGGACTTGGAGATGCTTAATGCTTCTTCTGACTGATGGCACTTCCAAGGAAGTTGCATCTTCTTGCTTTCAGGGGCAGAGGTGGTTTTTAGCAGGTTCTGACCAGTTCTGGAGAACCGGTAGTGAAAATTTTGAGTAGTTTGGAGAACTGGCAAACCTCTGATTGGAGATTTTACAGTATCCTTCCCCTGCCATGTACACCAAGCCATGCCCACAGAACCGGCAGTAAAAAAAATTGTATCCCACTACTGTTCAGGGGGCTTTCATAATAACAGGCCTCATGACCCAATCCCTTCCCCTTCAATCCAGACTGCTATGGCTGATCTGGTGGGAACCTGTATGAATTGTTCAGTTGAGAGAATGAATTGTCTCCTTCATTCGTCTTTCATCTTTTAAAAATCCCTCTATCTTACCCTTCTGGTTTGCCTTTCTGTTCACATTTTGTTCATCTAGCAACCGCCTGTTTGCACTATGTGCTGGGTCTTACCCTTGTCGTTGTTTCATGTTCTTGCACCACTATTAACTAGTGATCCTTAGCAATAGCATATGGAACACTTGCACAAGAATTCACATAGATTCTCATGGACATCGTACTGTCCAGCAATTTGTCAACTTCTGCTTTTGCAAAACTTTGCTCAAGCAAAGAAAGACTGAAATTCAAGTTGTTGTCACATGACTGGAAATAATTAATTGTAAATGAGGTGGTATATAAAGGCAAAAAGTATTTCCACTTCAAAAATTTTGTAAACTAAAATCCATGAAATTAATTTCTTCATTAAATTAAGCGTTATTTATGTTGAACATGTTTTTGTCTGCATGCAATGTCAACCTTCTGAAGCTTTCCCATATGTTTGCAACTTATTACGTATACCTGATTACACAAACTAAGAATAATTTATTACACTTAGTGAACACTAAGGAGACTGCCTTAAATATTCTTTTCTTTCCCTTCTTTTAACATTTGAGTAAACAGTCATCTGCAACTACCAGAAAAGTATAAATCACTGTTGCCAACAATCAACTAGGTAGGTTCCAAGTTAGAGTTTGTTGGAAAATTATTGTGGCTAATTTCCTCTTTAGTTTGTATCTGGCACACACCTATACAAATATCATATTCGGATCAGATATGGGCACACCACACATATGGACTATATAGCAAAGTGTAGCTCAATATTTCTTTAATAAACATCAGTAAACATCAAAAGCAAATAACTGGCAAAACAGGACAAAAGCAAGGCAAAAAGAACATTAGCAACAGGCAACAATATACATATCTATCTGTATTCTATCAAAAGGTGCAGAAGTTCCAATGGGCATTGGAAACAACCTTGTGGACAATGATCTCCCAATTTTTAACTCTCTTGTACACAAAACAGCAGCAGATTAAAGATGGAAAGTAAGACACCAGGTTGATACTCCCAGAAGGTCACAAGGAAAACAGGTTGTGAAGAGGATATGTAGTGTCCCAATTTATTTATTTATTTTATTTGTCAATCGCTTACAAGATAATAGGTATAAGTATATACATAGTTATGAATACATGAAATGGGTACATATACGAAAAATAAAAGAAACAATAGGACAGGGACGGTAGGCATGTTGGTGCGCTTATGCACACCCCCTACAGACCTCTTAAGAAAGGGGTGAGATCAATAGTAGACAGTCTAAGGTTAAAGTTTTTGGGGTTTGGGGAAGAAACCACAGAGTTAGGTAGAGTATTCCAGACATTGACCACTCTGTTGCTGAAATCTTGCAGACCCTGCTCAAACATTGCTTATATGCTACGTCCTGGATAGAAGGACTACAAAAAGACAGGGAGTGAGAGTTGGGTATGAGATAAAGGATCTAGGGCAGAGATCTCCAAACATGGCAACTTTAAGATTTGTGGAGCTATGTTGGCTGAAGAATTCTGGGAGTTGAAGTCCACAAGTCTTAAAGTTGCTGAGTTTGGGGATCCCTGATCTAGGGGCATCTGCAGTGTGGAGTATAAAAAAAAGTTAATAGCTGGTCTGAAGCCCCAGCCATGTTGCACATAAAAGAGTCAAAGCTTCAAACACTAATTATGGCTGCCATCTTATGCCTACCACTGGCTGTGAATGCCCTGGATAGTATCTAATGGTGCCCTGATAACTTGAGAAATATGATAATTAACTTGTAGAAACTTTGAGTTGGGAGACATGGTGTTCACTTGCAAAGAGATGCATTTTAAATATTTGCAATGCAAATTTAACTTAACTTTAACTTTGAATTATTTTATTCCCAAGGATGAACGAAGGATAATTCTATCGAGAGAGTTTACTAATGTCATGGCAATAAGCAGACAGGGGCTACCAGTGTATTTCAGCAAAAAGCACCCCAGAAACACACCAATTTACATCTGAAGAGCTGCATGGAAAAAGCAAAGACTCAGAATTGTTATCTGTCCCCAAGGACACAGCAGAGACATATAAACTGAACCAGAGAAGCATTTTTTAGTGTTTTCTTACCAAGAGGTGGTCCGTGTGTAATAAGAATGTCTATTCCATCTGGAATTAGGTTCCATTTCTCTAAGAGCGCTTGGCCTCGTGGAAGATTAAAGCCCCAGCCATAAAACCAAGGTTGCCTGCCAAGAAAGGAGGAGATAGTCTTCAGTGCTTCACACATACTGTGGTTAGCCAGCTAAACTCCAGGACAAGAGGAGAAGGCCCTGAATCTACACAGCCAATGTGTCTATTAGCCGGGGTGGGCTTCAAAAATGTTAGCAAAGGGTTCTCTGCCTGGTTGCTGGGTATGGTGAGTGTGGCCTAATCAGCCTCCTGCACCACAGCTGGGCAGATTTTTGCCCTCCCTAGGCTCCGGAGGCTTTCCACGAGCCTCCAGGAAGGCGAAAATGGCCTCCCCGGACTCCGGAGGCTCTCTGGAAACTGGAAACGGGCCCATTTCTGGCCTTCCCGAACTTCCAGGAGACCCATTTTTCACCCTCCCTGAGCCTCCGCGTGCATCCTGTACTTACCTGCATTTAAACTGGGTCGTGTAGGGACTCCTGGGAGGAGAGGGGTGGGCGGGGCGGGACCAGCCAGGAGTGGGATTTGGGGTTCTCCAAATTGCATAGAATTTTAGCTCGGGGCTCTCCCGAACCCCTGCGAACCCCCAGCAGCCCACCCCTGCCTGAATCAACACAGCCAATGTGTCTAATAGCTCCACTCAAATGTTACAGAAGTATGCATGTGCCACTGCAATTCTGAGTTTATTTATAATGCATGGACAACTATGTAATCTGAAAAAAAAATTACCATATCTATTTTCAGAAAATATTCATTAATAAGCAATGAATATTACGTTTTTACTAATTTTAGCATGCTTGAGCCAATACAAACTACCTCTAAAATACTGCAAAATGCCCAGTTCAGGATGCCTGCATTTATTCTCCTATTGTCTTTGGATAATCTCTTTATTAAAGTAAGTTCCATCCTGCAAAATACCTGTGAAAAGTCTTGTCTCCTTGACGGAAGCATTTGTACATGATAAGGGCCTAACCTGAAACACATAGGAGAATCGATGCAGACACTTAACACAAGAGGTACAGGCAGTCCTCAACTTATGACCACAATTGAGCTCAAAACTTATGTTGTTCAGGGAGACATTTGTTAAGTGAATCTTGCCCCATTTTACGACTTTTCGTGCCACAGTTGTTAAGTGAATCACTGCAGTTGATAAGTTAGTCACCTGGTTGTTGTGAATGTGGCTTTTCCCATTGACTTTGCTTGTCAGAAGGTTGCAAAAGAGGATTACATGACCCTGGGGCACAATAAAGGTCATAAATATGGACCAGTTTCCATGCATCTGAATTTTGATCTCATGATCATAAGGTCGTAACCAGGAGTGGGATGCTACCGGTTCTGCCCAGCTCTATAGAACCGGTAGCTCTGAAGAGCAGCAGCACAGAACTGGTTCTGTGTTTGCTGATGTTTGGCCCACCTGGGCTCTTATCTGTCCTTTATTTCCTGCTTTTTGAACCTCAGCTGCTTTGCACGGCACAGCTGAGGTTGAAAAAGCAGGGAAAAAGTGGCTTTTTAAATGCTGTGCACCTGCATGCAGCGCTTTTCAGCTGTCCAGGTGGCACAGCTTAAGGTTTTTTACACACGGGCGCAGCAAAACCTAGCAAATCGCGCATGCAGCAAAACGTGGTCACCGAACCGGTAGTAACACTGGTTGAATCCCATCCCTGGTCGTAACTATGAAAAACGGTCATAAGTCATAATTTTCAGTGCTGTTGTAATTTTGAATGGTCACTAAATGAACTGTTGTAAGTAGAGGGCTACCTGTATTAACTTTTTTCTTATGATCTTTGTAAAGCTGTTTACATGTCTACCTGTTTGTTTTATATCTTTCCCTTTTTGGCTTTTTTTAAAAAAAATAAACTAGGAAAATATAATATTTTTCACAGGGTAAAATTATTTGGAAAGCACCAAAAGGAAGTTAATTTTGGAATAGATTCATCTAGTAATGGACTATATCAATTGCATAATAATTACCATTCAATTCATCAAAATCCCAAAGCAGCCCAGCCTCTTTTAGCATTGACACATATAAGAAGGGGTTGATGTTTTGATGACATGTTTTGAACCCCTGCCCCAAAGAATGCAAGGTATGTTTTAATCAAATGAGTTATATCTTGCCCACTGACAGAGCAATTTTGACAGACAGTTTTACTTTTTTTTTTTCATAATGTGGAATTCATATTTCCCTTCCGAATGTGGCTGCTCTATTAATGCAAACCTACTTAATGGCTGTTGTGGTTTGGCCGCATCCTGTGCAGACGGCAGCAGAATCAGACAGTGGGGAAGAACAGGAACCAGTCCGAGAGTCTGGCAAGGACTCGGACAAAGGTCCTGCGTCAAATGCAGAGATGAGGACAGGACCATCTGGGAGTTATGTGCTGACTCCGGAGCCTACAGAGTCTGGCAGCAGCAAGGCAGAGGAACAAGGGGAGCCTGTTTCTAGTGCGCATGTGCACAGAGCTGCCAGAAGGCAAGAACAACTAAGACAAAAGAGGCAACTTGGGAGTAAGGCTTGGAGGTGATTTTCCCTCCCCTAAGGTATAAAGGTCAGGCCAAGATGATGATAACTTTGCAGGAAGCAAAGTTGTTTGCTCTGTTCCGATTAAACCTTGAAGCTCTGTGTGGACGTTGTATGGATGTTTTTTTACAGTTAATTCGGCATTTTAGTTGTTGGCAGCAATTCAAAGGAGATAAAGGTGGGTGCTTATCTCAAGAGACTGTTTGGGACTCATTAGGGGCTGGGAATGAACAGCATTGAAATAAAACAAGAGTTGTTTGGACTAAGCATGTGCTTAATTATGGGCTTAGGAAGCCTTGGTCAAAACAATGGCCTCATACTAGCCACCTATCATACTGTATTAGAAGAAGAATATTAACATAGAATTTGTGGATCTATGACTCATTTAATATGAAAGCAGCACATCAGCAAACAAATTGTGGAGAATGAATGTGGAGAGATTCAGAGCCTGGCCCATCTGCTGGTATGTTAGCTACTATCAGAAACCTGTACCGATAATGACTTATTTTTGGCCAACGACAAAGCCAAGAAAGTGGCCTCATTCTTGATGTAGACACGGAAGAAGCAGCAGCAGCAGCAAATGAAGTAGGCAAGACTCAAAATATTTTTATACTTATAAAAGATAAAATGCAAGATGCCTTAAATTTACATGTATTTTATCACTCTTTTAATTACAGTGACTTGGTCTATTACATAGTAATTATTTAGCAGCAATTCCCTGTAAAAGAAGCAAAACAAGTACTAACAACATTAAAGAATTCCATACCTTTGCTTTTCAGAAAGAAATATTAAAAACCAAAATGTGTTAATAAATTATATACAAAGTAATCCACAATTTAGATGTCTACTCTCAATTAATCAATTGTTCTGGTATTCCTTAGTTAACTTAGCTTAACTTAGTTAAAAGTAGATACTTTCATTTAGGATGTTTAATGAACTGCACAGCTTTCCTGGCAAATAGCCTGTTCCACTGAACTTTAATAAGGGAAATCATGTCAGGGCAGACCTTCTGACTACATCTACAATTAGGATCTGCAGAAGACCCTCTCACACAAAAAAAGCTACCTGCTCTGCTTGAACAAAGAGTGTGTGGAACAGAGTTGGGAGGGCAGGAAGACCTTTTTTGCCAGTCCCCCCAATCCAGGTTTGAAATACACTGCTAAGTAAGATAACACTATTTGAATATCCATTCAGTTGCAGGCTGGGAAGGGGCACATTCTTTCTATTTCCAGTCCAAGTTGTTGGACTGTATCAGATCCAAGAAAATTGTTGGGCTGATCCTTTTTAACCTTTGGATCAGGGCAATGGTGCGGTTCAAATTTTTTTACTACTGGTTCTGTGGGTTTGGCTTGGTGGGCGTCACTTGGTTGGCATGGCAGGGGAAGGTTACTGTAAAATCTCTATTCTCTCCCCACCCCACTAACCTGCTTTCCAGCTCCATTCTTCTGTGCAGGGCAACCAAGGAAGACCCAGCCAATCAGCTGGGACTCAATGGGAGGCAGATAATAGATGAGGACAGGGCCAGCCAAGAGGTGGTATTTGCCAGTTCTCCAAACTACCCAAAATTTCCACTGCCGGTTCTCTAGAACTGGTCAGAACCTGCTGAATACCACCTCTGTATTAGGGGTATCAAACTCAAGGCCTACGGGCCATACCTAGCCTGCAATGTGGTTGGATCCAACCCACAGAGCCATCCTGGTCTACCCAATGCGAATGGAAAGATCGGGCCAGCCTGGCCTTGGCCCAGTCTATCCAATGCAAAGAGGAAACATGCCAGCAGTTTGGGGAGTGGCGTCAAACTAGCCACACCCACCCAGTCGACCACACCCACCCGGCTCCCTGAGGTCAACCCCAGCCCTGACACAGCCCTCAATGAAATTGAGTTTGACACCCTTGCTCTAGATTACAAAATGTGAAATGTATCATTAATAGTTTTGGTAAATTAATATGTGCCACATTCTCCTGCTATGAGATCTATTACTCTCATTTTTCACATTCACTTTCATTCCTGCAGTTGCTATTTTGATTTAGTGTTCATTACATCAAGGGCCAGGATGTTAATAATAAAAACTGTATCAAAAATTGAATGTGTTGGTTGTCATATCTAGCTAACAGCCTGATGCTTTTGCTCTGTCCAATAAGGAAAGAATGAAAAGCTGGTATTATTTTATAAGCTTTATAATAAGTGCAGCTTAAAGACTGTTAAATATCAGCTACTCGTTCTTCAGAGAATGCTTCTTTGGAGTAGCCTGAAACCACTCCTTTTCTGCATTAAAAAAAAGACAATTCTTTGAAAGTCTTTTGAACTATTACTTGTATATCGCTTGACAAAATCCAAAGAAACCACCCTCCTCAAAGCTGTAATGACAGTTTCCGTGGTACTGATGCATTAATAGCATTTTCAGAAAATGATGTTATCTGCCCTTTTTCTGATTTTTAAATGTGTACCTTTGAAATTCTATCAAGATTACACACAAACTTAAACATATGTAAAAATATGCACACCAAGAGCTATTTTGAATACAAACTATTTTTCAGAGAGAATCCGTGTCATCTAAGACACGAATTTACTGGGACAGTTGAATGTAGAAATCTTTAAAAAATGTTCTTTCCTGTTTTTTAAAAGCTAACTCCCTCAAGGATCTTTCTCTCCCTCCCCAAGATTTATTTATTTCCCTATAGTTGTTCTCCCTACCATGTCCAAGTCTTCCTCATCTGAGTATCAGAATGAGATGCTTATAGAGATCAGATATATATGCTTCTGACCCACAAATTACCTTTTTTTATACTATGGACAGAAAAAGCAATGGGCATTTCTACACAGGCAGTTAATACTGGTGCAATTAATACAGTTAATTTAGCAGTAGAAGCAAAAAATAATATCCCGCTCTTCTGTTATTAAGCAGTTTTACGGGAAGGAAGAACATAACATGCATGTCTCTCCTTCCTAACCTTGAGACTCTAGAAAGAGTGCAGAGAAGAGCAACAAAGATGAGTAGGGGACTGCAGGCTAAAACATATAAACAATAGTAGCTGGAACTGGGTATGTATATTTGATAAAAAGAAGGACTAGGGGAGACATGATAGCAGTCTTCCAGTATCTCAGGGGCTGCCACAAAGAAGAGGGAGTCAAGCTAGTCTGCAAAGCACCTGAGTGCAGGAAAAGAAGCAATGGGTGGAAACCAATCAAGGAGAGAAGCAACCTAGAACTAGGGAAAAATTTCCTGACAGTTGGAACAATTAATCAGTGGAACAACTTGCCTCCAGAAGTTGTAAATGCTCCAACACTGGAAGTTTTTAAAAAGATGTTGGACAACCATTTGTCTGAAGTGGTGTAGGGTTTCCTGGTTGGACTAGAAGACCTCCAAGGTCCCTTCCAACTCTGTTATTCTATTCTATTCTATTCTATTCTATTCTATTCTATTCTATTCTA
>BLBF01000022.1:3930071-4030202 GCA_015471245.1 Laticauda colubrina | reverse complement strand
CTATTCTATTCTATTCTATTCTATTCTATTCTATTCTATTCTATTCTGTATTTTCTATTCTGTTCTGTTCCATTCCATTCCATTCCATTCTAATCCTGTATCCTTTGAGTAAGGATGCTGTCACCATCTACTTTCTTTTAACAGTCCAACAAACAGGATTTCTGGACTTTGGCCACATCATTCTTTGCATGAAGCTTGTAAGCTGGTGCCTCTTGATATGTGGTTCAAAGCAGGAATGTCCTCAGGATATAATTGCTTAATGGAAAGAAGAACTTGAGGGGACATCATAGCAGTGCCCTAATATCTTAGAGGCTGAGATATTTGTCTGAAATTGATATAGGTCAGGGTTTCCTGCCTGAACAGGGTGTTGGACTAGAAAATAGGGCCCCAACCTTTTGGGCACCGGGGTCCAGTTCTGTGGAAAGAGGTTTTTCCGTGGACCGGAAGGCATGTGGTTTTGTGTGCTGCTTGCATCCCACAAATGGGGTTTAGCTTGTTTGTGTTGCCCAGTTTCTAGCATGCCGTGGACCAGCACTGGTCCATGGATCCCTGGACAAGAAAACCTCCAAGCCTTTTCCAACTCTCTTATTTTGTTCTATTATTCAATTAACTTTAAAAAAAAAAAAAAAAAGGCAAGATGGTGGCTGTGACTGTGTGATTGTGATTGTGCCTGTTTTTTCTATGTCTCACGTGCGGTGATTAAAAAAAATAAGATTTGACTGCAGCATTAAAGGCACAGTTTTAACTTCTTAAAATTATATCCTGCTGGGATTACCCTGTTGCAGGATATTGCCTTTCAAGCAATGAGATCAGGAGTTTGCAATCTGGAAGACAGGGTTAGAAAGAAAGAAGAAAATTATTTTCAGAGAGGCAACATGTGTCTAGTTGTGTGCAAGCGACTGTTTCATACAGAAGAGCACACACGACCATAGCAGTTATTTAGGTAAATGGTCCTCAAAACATAATCTGCAGTGAACTTCCTTGGGTATCTTCAAGAGAAGGTGGCTTGCTTTTATCTAGGTGGTGGGTGGCTAAATGACGGAGGTCATAACCTTGTGGGCAGCGAAGGTCACTCAAACTCCAAGCAGAGCCCTGACAGGGGTGGCTGAAGGAGAGGGAGGTCTCCCCGCCTCAGCCATAAGGTCAGCAGGGCCAGTGGTTGGCTCTAACTGCAGGAGTGAAGGATACTATAGACATGCTTGCCCAAGACTAACCAGACCCAGAAGCTAGACTCATCTGGAAAACTACAGAGGGACCCAGGGAAGGAGCCACCGGGATGCCCAAATATAGCAACCAGCTCCAGTCAAGGGAGTGGCAGACACATCTCTCCCTTATCCTCTCCTCCCTGTGTGCCCTAGGATAGAGAGGGAATGGGCCTGGGCCCTCCTTTGCCTGCCCAGCCAGCCTCTGCCCTTCCCCAGCCTCTGGAGCCACCTTTCCACTCCCTGTTGGCTGTTCATCCTCTCCTTCAGAGTCAGTCTCCACCAGGGGCATGACACCAGCAGAGCTGGCAGCAGATTCGGACAGTGAGGAGGTTGGGGAGGAACATGGGCCAGTCTTTGAGTCTGGAGAAGGCTTTGACAAGTGCTCTGCATCAGAGGAAGAGATGAGGCCAGGGCCGTCTGACAGTTATCACCTGCCTTCAAAGTCGGACATCAGTGAGGCAGAAGAACAGCTGAAGCCTGTTCCCAATATGTGCATGCACAGAGGTGCCAGAAGAAGGGAACAGCTAAGTAACAAGGGTCAACTTGGGACTAAAGCCACAGGTGGATGGTGAATGGCCCCTCCCATAGGGAATAAAAGAGGAGCGAAAGGAGAGTGTGGTTTTGCAGCAGACAATTTATTCATTTTGGTGAAGAACTGTTCCCGCATTCTTGCCAAGTATTGTCTGCTATAGTGTGGCATCTGAAAGATATCTGCCTGGCAACTCTCCAAGACTAATAAAGGTCTCTAATTGTGAAATATCTTAAAAGACTGTTGGCCAGGATTTTGCTGGAGAGGAATTCTCTGTAAACTAAATAAAAGGAGTTTATCAGGATGAGGAGTCAGCTTCGTGCTGTTGAAGAAGCCCAGGTCAGAACAGCCCCATGGACAGCACATTGCAGTAGTCCAACTGTAAGGTAATTAGGAAATGCGTGACTATCAGGAGTGAGGTTACTGACACTGATCTTGGAAGAAATTCATTCCATTTTAGTTTTACCTTGGGGGAAGAAGTGATTCCTATCTCTCTTCTTTCCCTCTTTTCAAGCAGGTTCATTGGATAAACCTTGGTGCTATAGTCCTATCTGGAGAAAGGCAGAAAATGCATCCTTGCCCACTTTATCCAGGTCATGGAGGGTTTTATATGCATTAATAAGGTTTACCACTAATTAGCTTTTTTCCAAACTAGAGTCCTAAAAGTTCTGACATTTTCTCATATGGAAAAACACAGGTTTAAAATATAAAAATGTACCTATCAAATATGCAAATGTCTGTGGCCATTTGTATAGTTCAATACTACGCACTGGAACCTCCTACAATGAGATGGCCATTATAGACATTACATGAACTGCTTATGGAAAGGACATGAAGAAAGGATCTGTCTCATGATTGATGCATTGGATGACTAATTAATATTGGATTTTAAAATAATATAAAAGCTTATCTGAAAGGCTTTAAAATAAAATTGAAGGGGGAGGGCAGACAATCTTTAGGATTTAGGACTTAATCCCAAGTCTAAACCCCAAGACAACCAATCAAACAACAAGCAATCAAACAACAAGCAATCAAGCGATGAGGTACAGAATGGTGGGAAGGAGGGAGAAAAGGAGATGCGGGAAGCAAATGCAAAATCTGCCATAAAGAACTCAAGATGCTCAAAGATTGAGGAATAAACAAGGTTAACTTGAAGTTCGAGTACATGAAAGTAGGTATGACAAGAGTTGCCATGATCAAAATTTGGTGAGATGAAACTCACAAAAGCAATGTGCATCTCAAATACGCTGCTCAAAAAAATAAAGGGAACACAAAAATAAGATATCCTAGATCTGAATGAATGAAATATTCTTATTAAATACTTTGTTCATTACATAGTTGAATGTGGTGACAACAAAATCACACAAAAATTATCAATGGAAATCAAATTTAGCAACCCATGGAGGTCTGGATTTGGAGTTACACTCAAAATTAAAGTGGAAAAACAGCTATAGGCTGATCCAACTTTGATGTAATGTCCTTAAAACAAGTCAAAATGAGGCTCAGTAGTGTGTGTGGCCTCCCGTGCCTGTAAGACCTCCCTACAACACCTGGGCATGCTCCTGATGAGGTGGCGGATGGTCTCCTGAGGGATCTCCTCCCACACCTGGACTAAAGCATCCCCCAACTCCTGGACAGTCTGTGGTGCAACGTGAAGTTGGTGGATGGAGCAAGACATGATGTCCCAGATGTGCTCAATTGAATTCAGGTCTGGGGAACGGGCAGGCCAGTCCATAGCATCAATGCCTTCATCTTGCAGGAACTGCTGACACCCTCCAGCCACATGAGGTCTCGCATTGTCATGCATTAGGAGGAACCCAGGGCCAACTGCACCAGCATATGGTCTCACAAGGGGTCTGAGGATCTCATCTCAGTACCTAATGGCAGTCAGGCTACCTCTGGAGAGTACATGGAGGGCTGTATGGCCCCCTAAAGAAATGCCACCCCACACCATTACTGATCCACTGCCAAACTGGTCATGCTGGAGGATGCTGCAGGCAGCAGAACCTTCTCCACGGCGTCTCCAGACCCTGTCACGTCTCTCACATGTGCTTAGCGTGAACCTGCTTTCATCTGTGAAGAGCACAGGGCGCCAGTGGCGAATTTGCCAATCTTGGTGTTCTCTGGCAAATGCCAAATGTCCTACAAGTGTTGGGCTGTAAGCACAACCCCCACCTGTGGACATCGGGCCTTCATACCACCTCATGGAGTCTGTTTCTGACCGTTTGAGCAGCCACATGCATATTTGTGGCCCGCTGGAGATCATTTTGCAGGGCTCTGGCAGGGCTCCTCCTGTCCCTCCTTGCACAAAGGCAGAGGTAGCAGTCCTGATGCTGGGTTGTTGCCCTCCTACAGCCTCCTCCATGTCTCCTGATGTACTGGCCTGTCTCCTGGTAGTGCCTCCATGCTCTGGACACTATGCTGACAGACACAGCAAACCTTCTTGCCACAGCTCTGATGTGCCATCCTGGATGAACTGCACTACCTGAGCCACTTGGGTGGGTTGTAAACTCTGTCTCATGCTATCACTAGACGAAAAGCACCGCCAGCATTCAAAAGTGACCAAACCATCAGCCAGAAAGCATAGGAACTGAGAAGTGGTCTGTGGTCACCACCTGCAGACCCACTTCTTTATTGGGGATGCCTTGCTAACTGCCTCTGCTTTCCACCTGTTGTCTATTCCATTTGCACAACAGCATGTGAAATTGATTGTCAATCATTGTTGCGACCTAAGTGGACAGTTTGATTTCACAGAAGTGTGATTGACTTGGAGTTACATTGGGTTGTTTAAGTGTTCCCTTTATTTTTTTGAGCAGTGTATATAAACTGTTCAAACAAAACAGACTTAACAAAAGAATTGCATTTTATGTAAGAAATCGCTACACCTCTATAGAAATGCAGAAAACCAAGGATGATAGCCTCCTTGAATGCATATGGTTTGATATGAAAGGAGAAAAGAATGACATTGTCATAGGTGTATACTACAGGCCGCCCAGCCAAGCATAGGAAATAAATTATCTCTTTGCCTATCAGTTAGCAGGAACACTCTATAGTAGTACTGCGATTTTAACTAACCTGACATTAACTGGGAGACAAACTCTGCACCAAGTGAGAGAACAAACAATTCTAAATGAAACTAGCTTTGTCATCCAAAATGTAGAGGAGGGAACTAAAGGATCAGCTATACTGGATTTAATGCTGACTAATAGAGATGAAATGGTAGAGGAGGTTGAAGTTGCAAGAACCTTGGAGGAGAATGACCATGTTGTATTGGAATTCAACACAATGCAGCCACAAATAATTGAACAAAATCAAACTTCTGTCATAGACTTTAAGACAAGAAGTAATGGGCGGAAGATCAATAAAGAGAAATCCAACCTAGAATGGAGAAATTTCCTGACAGTAAAAATAATTAATCAATTGGACAGCTTGCCTCCATAAGTTGTGGATGCTCCAGCGCTGGAGGTTTTCAAGAAGAGATTATAAGGCCAATTGTCTAGAATGATATAGCATTTCCTGCCATGGCAAGGGGGTTAGTTTAAAAAACCTCTAACATCCTTATCAATCCTATTATTCTGTGTTCTATGTTGTAATTGTGGAGGCACTCTTCTAAAAGTTTAGGTCTGAACCTATTATACTTTTCTATACAAAATCACACATTTGGCTAGGTAATGAATATTAGAGCTCATCACTCCACTTGTGGAAGTCAGCCAAAATTTTCATATTTGAATGTAGAAATACTAGAAGCTTCTAAACTTCAAGGGGAGCCTCGCATAAAATGGAATCTAACCTACATTGGATACTAACAGATAAGAATGTTAAGAGTTAGAATTGCATGGCTCTGTCCCTAGAGTTTCCTTGGCTTGGTTTTTCAGAACTGGTTTGCCATTGCCCCTTCTTAAGTCTGAAGGAAGTGACTGGCTTAAGGTTACCCAGTTGGCTTTTGTCATTGATCCACCCCCCCCTCCACCCTCCTCTCTAGATGCGAAGCTCAGAGAAGGAGGGTGAGTGTGAGTCTGCAGAGGAAAGTATGGAGCTGAGTACTGGTCAGGCTTGGATCCCTGCTAGCCTGATGGAGCAGCCTCAGCTGGGTTGGATGAGGGACAGGCTGAAGCTAAGGAAGGGAGCCACAGCTGCAGCAAGTTGGCCAGGAGGCTCCAGACAGGACCAGGAGCAGCTGCCACCTGTTAGCAATGAGGAGGAAGTGGAGTCCAGGTAGAGCAGAGAGGAGACAGGCAAAATGTCTGTCAGCTAGACTACTCATAAGGAGGCAACCTCGCCTCTCATGAAGGGCTGCACTGCATTGCCTACTTAACCCCACCCTGAGGACTTGAGTATTGTGAGAGCAATGTGCCCAGTTCAGTTTATCCTGGCCAGAGGTGGGATTCAGCAGGTTCTGACCAGTTCTGGAGAACTGGGAGCGGAAATTTTGAGTAGTTTGGAGAACTGGCAAATACCACCTCTTACTGGCCCCGTCCCCATCTATTCTCTGCCTCCCGAGTCCCAGATGATCGGCTAGGTCTTGTTTTGTTGCCCTGCACAGGAGAACAGAGCTGGAAAGCAGGTTAATAGGGTGGGGAAGAAATAGGATTTTGCAGTAATCTTCCCCCAGGAGTGGAGAGGGAATGGAGATTTTACAGTATCCTTCCCCTGCCACGTCCACCAAGCCACACCACGCCCACCAAGACACATCCATATAACTGGTAGTAAAAATTTTTGAATCCCACCACTGATCCTGGCCAGTTTGACTCAGACTGCTTTCCTGGACTTTGTGCGTGCCTGTAACATTCGGTCACCCAGTGACTCTTACCGTGCTGAGCTTGGAATCTGGACCTATGAAACAGGGGTGCTTTCTGAGGACGTGTTTGAGGGATTTGAATAAACACCTGTAGAACTCTTACCACATATGTGGAGGGTATGTGTGGAGTGTGGGGCAGCACAGCTTTGTGCCCAAGGCAGAACTTGAACTCTCAGCCTCTGTTACCTGATACCTATTTCTAATCTTACGCCTTCCCCACTATACCAAACTGGCTCTCATATCTCAATATTAATATTATTCCAATCATTTGTAGTAAATGATTGAATATTCTACTGATGCCCAAATATTCTTTGAGCCTCTTTATCAAAATCTATACTTTATGTAGACCTTGCCAGAAATTTCTATCTAGAAGCATATTGTCATGTATTTGAGTTAAGCTGATTTTTCTAAATGAAATGGACATATTTATCTGTTTCCAAAAATACAGGACAGTATATATGATCCTGTATTGTACTTTAAAAATACATGTTCTTTTTTATTGGCTGAACAATTTATTTATTTTTTTAAAAAGGGAATGTTATTCAGTAATATTTCCACGGCACTGAAAATAAAAAACTGTATTGCTCCTAAGAAATGAAGAAATATATTCATAAGTCTATTGTTATCCTTAGTCCTAAAATTCTTAAGACTTTTTCTGTTCTTCGAAAATGCTTCTTCCTTTATGGAAAAAAGACATTTACTTAATTTGAAGGGAAATTCTCTTTTCCCTCTTGTTCTTTGTAGCTGGAGTTAATATCTGCCAGACTATGCATCCTGAACATTTTTTTTTTTCAAACAAGCACCACACTAAAACTTGCACATTTGCAATTCTGCTGTTTCTCTTCTGACAACCTTGAGAGTGCCAGAAATCTGGCAGAAAAAAATGAAGCCTAGAAAAGGTTTGATTTTTAAATCTCCAGGTTTTTTTTCTTGACATTTCCAAAGCTTCTGCTCATTTCTCACTGTGTTTGACACCAATAAATTGAAAATTCTGACTCTTCACTGAAAAACATCTTTGTTTTCTATTTACGAAATTATATCACAGACATTTAATATTTCCTCTAGGTGATTTTTTTTTTAAAGTGCCATTGATGATTCATTCAATTAAGAACTAAGATTTCAACAACTGAAAATAAGTGCTTTTAAAAAGATATACCTAATATACTAAATGCACATGAATTTTTTCACCTATGAAACTTATTAATGACAAAGCACAAAAGTAATGAATCTCATAGGTCATCTTTCCCAAAAAGGAACCAATGTATCTCAGGATTCCACCTTCCATATTATTGCTTACCAGGAAGAATTCTTGCTCTGCGAAAGACTCTTGGGAGAAAAATGCATTGCAACAGAAATTGTTTACAGTGTATGGACAACTTTTACAGGTCAAATACAAAAAGATTGAATCTCTACTCACTCTTGGATGCTGCTTTATGTACTCATTTTCTGCCTTTCTATGGTAAAATAACTGTTGGAATAATTTTCCTACAGAATGATAGTTGCTATGACAACCATAGCAAAATTTCCTTTTCTGAAACAGATGTCTCATTTAGTTGAAAATTAGAATGTGAAAAACCCATGGGAAAAATTAATTGAAACTTTAACAGAACACTGACTACAATGTAATCTCTTATGTGTTAACCCTTTAACATCTCTTTGTACTCCTATGTAACCTTCAAATAAATTCTAATTAAACCATTTAACCTCATATAAATGACCTCTTTAGCTATAATTAGCACTTCAGCTTTCTGTGAAGTATTCATTTCTGTTACTACAAGAGCAGAATGAAGTGATACTAGAGGAAAGAAGTCAAATACAATTGACTTATTAATTGGAATTCCAAATCAGAAGGAGCCTGATAGCACCTTTCTGACCAATAAATGGAACGAAAGGCCCAGTCCCACTGGCCGATGGATGCAAAACGTATGCATAAAGGACACAGCAGACGGGCAAAATTTCGGGGGTGGGTCCATCCGTTGTCATCCACTCCAAAAAGTGGCGAAAATTTGCATAAACAGAATGGAAAAGAACGGACGTGGGTAGTATGTAGCGGGGATGTTAAACAGATGTTCATAGGAAGCCTTGTGGATGAAAGCGGATGGAAGCGGATGAAACCTCCGAAGGGGTTCCGGAGGAGAATTTCAAAGCGGACACATAGCGGAAGGGGCAGACGCATAGCGGAAGGGGTGGATGCATAGCGGATGAAGCAGATGCATCACAGATGCTTATAGGAAACAAAGGGGATGCTGCGCGGATGTATATTGGATGCAAAGGGTTCACTGCGCATGCGGGGAATATGAATTGTGTCAGCTCCACGGATATAAAAGGATGCAGCACGCACGCAGTCAGCATGCAGGGGAAAGAGGTGCTGCCACATACATCGAGCTGGATCACCATGGTTCATCAGTCAGGCAAGAAGAGGAATCCTGTGCCTACTCGTTCCAGCCCTGGCAAAAAGGCCAGAACCAGCATCCCACCAGCTGGCACTGACTCTGAAGCTGCTGCTGCTGTTGCTGCTGCTGCTGTGGTAGACCAGCCCCAAGGCTGCTGAAGACCCTGCTGCTGAAGCCCCTGAAGGCTCTGCTGCTGAAGCCCCTGAAGGCCCTGCTGCGGAAGCCCCTGAAGACCCTGCCGCTGAAGGCCTTGAAGGCCCTGCTGAAGCCCCTGCCAGAGGAAGGAAGAGGCAAGGGAAGCAGAAGGGAGAGAGGAAACAGTACACCGTTTCCAAGGAGCATGAGGATGAGGTGCTAGAATGGCTGAGGGAGAACGAGTATCTCTAGAGAAAGGGCCACAGACTCTATCACAACACCAAGAAGAAGCAGGCAGCTTGGAGAGACAAGGCAGAGAGCCTGGGGTACACTGCAGAAGTACTCCTAGGATGGTGGAAGCACATGCACACCTGGTATGGCAAGCTACACCTCCAGAAATCCGGACAGGCCGCTGTCAAGCTCACTGACCGGGAGATGTACATCGTGGCCAAGTGCAGTTTCCTGTAGGGTGAGATCCGCCACCGAGGAGCAGCCCCTCTGACGCCTCTCTCCCTCAGACAGCCCACAGACAGCCAGTCCTCTTCCAGCCAGGAGACAGCTACCGTGTCCAGGCAGGTGTCTTCAGAGGGCCCCACAGCAGAGACGAGACCTCCCCGACAGCTGCACTCCCCATGCTGGCAGACTTGGAGGATCCCATGGAGGATGACGCCCTGCTGTCACAAATGGAGGAAGAAGCAGCAGCCACCAGAGGCCAACCCACCCCCACCCCCAGCTCCAGAGGATGCAGGCAGAGAGGCACACTGGAGGGCCAGGACCACAGTGTGCTGTTGGAGATCAGGGACACAATGCAGACCAGCACAGAACTTCTCTCTCAGCTGGTCCACAGCGACATACCATCTTTGGACCGGAAGCCCTTCATCATCTACGTGAGCCAGACCCTGAGGGACCTGCCCGAGGCCCAGTACCAGGTGATGAAGGAGAAGATAACAGCACTTCTGCACAACCCTCCAGGCCCAGCTGAAGCTGCTCCTACCCAGTCCAGGTCTGCTCCTCCACCCCAGGCGATGCCACAGCCCTTCTACAGCTTTCAACAGCCCCTCACCTACCAAAGCTACGACTACCAGGACTTCCCACAGCAGAAGCAGAACTTTCCAGTCGAGGCCCAGGTTCATTGGACATCACAGACGCCACTCCTCACCCAGCTGCAAACCAGACAGCCCCACTACACTCCTCCTTCCTCCACCCCACAGCCAAGCCTGTCAACAGACAATCTGTCATCAGTATTGGGCCTCACATTTCAAGTCCTTGATGAAGGGCCTCTCAACCTCATGGGACTGAGTCAGATCTTGGAAAGCTTCCTGAACACACCATCCCCTATTGTACCCTCGGGGCCAAGCACCCCAATGGTGCCTCAGACCAGCACTCAAGCCACAGCCACCTCCACAGTCCCTGCCCGCTTAACAGCTGAGACCATGAACATGACTCAGAGTGATTGAGAATCGTGTCAGAGACTGAGTTGTTTACTTGTTAAGTTTATCTTTGCTTAAGACATTTTACTTGGTTCATTTTGCTTATTTAAAACAGTCATAAAGTTTACCTAAGAATGTTAATAAAGGTTATCTTTGCTTAAGACACTTAATACAGTTTACTTGGTTCATTTTGCTTATTTAATAAAGTCATAAAATTTACCTAAGACAGTTAATAAAGGTTATCTTTGCTTAAGACACTTAGTTTACTTGGTTCACTTTTTTTACTTAATAAAGTGTTGGTGAAAACTTTGAAAAAATGGTTAAGCCTTTGCATGCTTGTAGGATAGATAAAGATAGTTGTGGGATAGACAAACCCCCAGTGCAAGCATCGTGGGACTGTATGGTCCACCATCCCAGCTGCCACACATATGGACTTTTATTATCAACAACAATTTATTCATTGATCAACACATTTTAAAATAAACAATCCTCTTTATTAATGCCTATTCATTGTAGGACCACTCAACATACATGGCACAATCTCATCAGTGTAATGTGACAGCTTCAAGGAAGCATCCATTAATCATCTATCAGCCTGTCTTACCATTCCATTGCTCCAGCTGGGGAGTTGCACCAGTGTCTCAGAAGGTTGCGCTGCTTCTTCCCTTCACGTGGCCTTGTACATCCACAGTGTCTATCAGGTTAAGTCCTTGCCTCCATTCACCAGGCTTCATGTCCCCATTCCCTTGTTGACGGTCGACAAGTCTGTTCTGCAACACTGGGTAGCGGGTGCGCAAGAGATTGTGCAGGAAGCAGAAAGCTTCCACGATGCTCCTCACAGTTTCTGGGTCATGTTGCATGGTGGTGAGAAGTATCTGGAACCTGTTGGCCAGGATGCCAAAGGCTTTCTCCACCACCCGTCTTGCCCTGGACAGCCTGTAGTTGAAGATCCTCTCTTCACGGTTGAGGTATCTTGAAGTGTAGGGCTTCATGAGGTAGGTTCTGAGGAGAAGGCGTCATCACCCACAATGAAGTAGGGCACATCTTGTGTGTCATTGGGTAGGGGGTCTGGACCTGGAAAACCCATGATGAGGTTGTGTTCCAGCCCATCCTTGAGGTCACTTGTGTTGTATACCTGGCCATCTGAAGCTGACCCGTTGCCTGAAGCATCGATGTAGATGAACTTGTAGTCAGCATCAACCATGGCAAAGAGGATGATACTGAAGAAGCCCTTGTAGTTGAAATAAGTGGACCCTGAGTTGGCTGGAGCTTTGCAGGCCACGTGCTTCCCATCTATGGTTCCAACGGTGTGGGGAAAATTCAACCTCTGATACCACTCTTCTGCAAGTTTTCTCCAGCCTTGTTCAGTGGTGGAGCACTTGAGGAGCTCCTCCACGTATTGTTCAATGATGGCCTGTACCATTTCTCTGACCACTTTGCTGATGCTGTTGTGTGGCATCCTCCACGCATACTGCATGTTTCTGTATGTGGTTCCAGAGGCCAGGTGCCGCAGAGTCAGTGCCACCTTCAGTCCAGGGTACAGGTTGGGACAGAAGTTGGTGCTAAGCTTGGCCAACCTGGGTCTCAGACGCTCTACAACTTCATCAAACATGGCTGGTGGCATCCTCATGAAGTGATGGAATGCACGAGGGTCTTCATTCCTCAGCTCCACCATCAATTCATCATACAGTCCAAACTCCATTCTTCTCACGATCCATCCTCGGACCCACACAGCTCTTGGATGTCTCCTTCTTCTCCTTCTGTATAAAACTTGAAACAGTATGAACAGATTTTGGTTTTGGTGACGAATCAGCGCAGCTATCATACGGACTGTGTCATCATCCATGGTGGAGAACAATTGATGATGTTGAAGACCAAAACCAAGGGTGAAGAGGTCTGTACACCACGGCTGCTGGACTCATACTGAGATCCAGATGATTTTCTCCCCCCTTTTTATAGAAAATATCGGTAGTCCGCTAGGTGTCCTTTTACATACTCTGAACATACTCCAGACATCCTAAATATACGAGATACATCCCAGATACAAACGTTTTGTCCATTTTGAATACTTTATATATGAGATGCATACACTTACATCCTTTCTATTTCCGTGCTACTAATGCTGTGTACACGTTCCATGTACCTTTTATTTCCTCACTCTTTCCATTTTTAGCTGCAGCGGATGTGAGTTGAGGGGATGGCCAGAGGATGCAGAGAGGATACAGCGGATGTTTAACAGATGATAATGGACATTGAACGTTTGTTGCCCGTATATGTCGTGGATGTACATCGTATGTGGCGGAAAGTTCATTCGTTCACAAAGTTTTGTGCAGCTCAAAACTTCTTGCACGGATGAAATCGCAGTGGACGGATGCTCGAGGGATAGAGCGTATGAAACACGTATGCAGTGAGTACACAACGAATGCATAGCGTTTTCCAACGGATGGCAAGCTTTTTTTAACGTTTTACATCCTCTTTGCATCCCTAAGTGCAGTGGGACCGGGCCTTAAAAGGTATAAGCTTTTAATCCCTTTTAATATAATTTCTCATGCATTTTAATACAATTGGATAATCAGATTTGTTACCATGCTCCTCCTAATTTGAGATGCGGCAGACTGAAACAGATCATCTCCTGATAAACCCACAATATTTAAGGAGGAAGAGTGTGGTGAAAAGGCTACCATATACATAGTCATTTCACCTTTGTGCATGGGATTTATTTTAACAGTAAATTTGATCATGAACTGTCTTGAGAATTGAAGTTTTTGCCCTCATGTGGTAACCCAGCCTGAAGAATCAGCTGGATAACTCTTTCAGGAAAAACAGTGTGAAACAGAACTACTGCTCATGTTGCATCTCTAAAGAAAATAATGCACAAGTCTATTCAGCTGCATTGCAGAACTATTCTCTGAATACCTTTCTGTCACCTACAAAAGGTAAATACACCCAGGCAGTAACTTATTAAGGCATCTAGCAGGGGTGTCATACTCAAGGCCCAGGGGCCAGATCGGACCCTTGGAGTGCTTAATTCTGGCCCGCGGGAGAGTGGTGGGATTCAAGTTTTTTTACTACTGGTTCTGTGGGCGTGGCTTGGTGGGTGTGGTAGGGGAAGGAGACTGCAAAATCTCTATTCCTTCCCCATTCCTGGGGGAAGGTTACTGCAAAATCCCCCATTCCCTCCCCACTCCACTAACCTGCTTTCCAGCTCCATTCTCTTGTGTAGGACAACAAAAGACCCAGCCGATCAGCTGGGACTCAATGGGAGGTAGGGAATAGATGGAGGTGGGGCCAGTCAGAGGTGGGATTTGCCAGTCCTCCAAACTACTCAAAATTTCCACTATCGGTTCTCCAGAACTGGTCAGAACCTGCTGAATACCACTTCTGCTGCGGAGCTGCCTGGAATAAGTGAAGGACTGGGCCGCAGTACCCGTGCCAGCAAAAACAGAGTTCAAGAGCCCATTTTTTTCTGGCAGTGCTCGGGTCATGACAGGTGCCCTCAACTCGAGTGACATCGAGCTGGCTCACCCTGGCCACTCCAGCCCCCCCAGGTCAAACAGCCCCGATGCAGCCCTCAATTAAATCCAGTTTGACACTCTTGATCTACAGTAAGTTGTTGATCAAAGGAAGCAAGACAAAATACTAAAACTCCTTAGCTACCAACTTCCCATTGAGCTCGTAGGGTTTGGAGGCTCACATCTGGAAACAGGACAAGCCCAAAATCTTTTTATTTTCTTATTTGATGTTATTATTTCTACATATTTTTATTTTAATTATTGATCATTATCCATCTTAAAAAAAAAATCACTGGAGATACGTTATGTTCCTCCTTGCTTCAAATGATCTACTATCATCCCAGTGCCCAAGAAACCCTCCATCAAGGAGCTGAATGACTACAGACCAGTTGCTCTGACACCTTATAAAGAAACTTTCAAAAGGATACTGCAGGCCCAACTGAAAATCAACACAGATCTGCTGCTAGACCCTTGCAATTTGCCTACTGTGTAAACAGATTGGCAGATGATGCTATTAATGTGGCACTGCACTACATCTTACAATATCTTGAATCCTCAAGGATCTGTGCAAGGGTCTTTTTTGTAGATTTCAGTTCGGCATTCAATATCATCATTCCAGAAATTCTTCTCTCTAAACTGACTCAGCTACCTGTGCCTGTCAACACTTCTAGATGGATTATGAGCTTTCTAACAGGTAGGAAACAACAGGTGGAGCTAGGTAAAATTACACTGAATACCTGTTCAATTAGCATTACTCTTCTCCCTATATACCAGAAGTCTTCAAACTTCACAGCTTTAAGATTTGTGGACTTCAACTCCCAGAATTCCTCCAGTCATGTTAGCTCAGGAATTCTGGGAGTTGAAGTCCACAAGTCTTAACTTGCCAAGTTTGAAGGTCCTTGCTATATACCAATGACTGCATCTCAAAGGATATCTGTGTTAAAGTAGTGAAGTTTGCAGATGATACAACAGCCATTGGTCTCATTTGAGATGGTGATAAATTTACATGCAGATGGGAGTTTGAATAACTAGCCCTGTGGTGCAGCCAGAACAATTTGGAACAGAACTCTTAAAACTGTAGAGATGATTGCAGATTTTAGGAGAAGCTCTCCTATTCTTTGTCTTATAATATTAAGCAAAACACAATATCAACAGTAAAAACCTTCAAATGTGTGGGTTCTATAATCTCCCAGGACTTCAAATGGACATTTAACATTAGAACCACCATTAAAAAGGCACAACAAAGAATGTTCTTCTTGCGCCAACTCAGAAAGCTCAGACTGCCCAAGGAGCTGCTGATACAGTTCTACAGGGGGATTACTGAGTGTGTCATTTGTACTTCTATAATTATTTGGTTTGATACAGCAACTAAACAGGTCAGGTACAGACTTCAACAGCTAGTTAGGACTGCAGAAAAAACAATTGCAACCAGCCTGCCTTCCATTGAGGACCTGTACACTGCACCAACCAGAAAGAGGACTGAGAAAATATCTACAGACCCCTCACATCCTGGAGATAATCTATTTTAATTTCTCCCCTCAGGACGCTGCTATAAAGCATTGCAAACCAAAACAACTCGACATAGAGATAATTCCACCCCCCATCATCACTCTGTTACACACATAATTCCCACAGCGCTGTCTAAGATATGTAATCATGTAGTAGGACTGTATTAACATTATCCTTCTCACCTTTCCTATTGATATGACTATCACTTTGTTGACTGTATTTTATTATTTATGATTGTATCTTATGGTCTCTGATTTATTATGGTCTTGCCTGTATGTACACTTAGAGCTTATGCACTGAAAATTCTATTCTATTCTACTCTAATTTCTTTTTCTATTTTTATTCTGTTCTAGAAAACAGAGGGGAAATGACTCCAAAGTTGGAGAAAGTTTCTTTGAAAATGATGGTCTGTTTATGCCATGAAGATTGATTGAAGAAATCATAGTATTCTTTTGGCAATTCATCAGCATCTCATATTTTATTTAGTTGCAATTTATTGAACAGAATATTATTAGGTGAACTATGGTTGAACAATAAATTGCATGGTACATTAAAAACTTCAGAGACATTTCCATTGTCCTCCTTCTATCAAATTAAATTGCTTCAGCCCTGCACATTCTATCAAGTTACTTTCTATTATTCAGATTCTCAATGTATTAATAATAATTCTCAAGAATATTATCCTGCAGAAGCCCCACTCAGATAAATAAGGTTGCAAAGTCTCTTGTGAAGTTCCTGATTTAATGAAATGCATCCACCAAGAATGCCCCAAAGAGGCTGCTTAATCAGTAGCCAAATTCAGATAAATCAGAGTAATATTTTATTGCTTAAAGCATTGTGGAATAGAATCTGTAGAGAAAACTTCCATGAATATCATGCAAATACATGGCTTTTGACTGGCATAACAAAATTAAAACAAACATTTTATTAATATATACTCACTTCTTTTCTGTTTCTATTAGGAAGATACATCAATAAATTTGAATTATGTTTAAAAATAAAGATGTTTCAGTGGGAACTTCAATTTGCCCTTCAGACAAGGGTGGGATTCAAAAATCCCAGCAACCGGTTCATTGCTTGGTTGCTGGGTGGGCGAGGCCATGGTGGGCATGGCCTACTGGAACTTCTTGTTTCCAGCTTCTGGTGGGCCTTCAGAGCCCAGGGGAGACCATTTTCACCCCCCCAAGGTTCCAGTGGCCTCCCCTGAGCCTCTGGGAGGGCAAAAACAGCCTCTGCCAGGCTCTGGAGGCTTTCTGGAAGTCGGAAACAGCCCTGTTTCCCGATTTCCAGAAGGCCCATTCTTCCCCCTCCCAGAGCCTCCGTGCAAATCCTACACTTACTCCATTAAAAATGGGCCACGTGGAGACCCCTAGGAGGAGAGGAGGTGGTGGGAAGAGCCAGCCGGTCAGTTGAAATACCAGTTCGGCGAACCAGATGTAACTTTAACACCCGGTTCACCTGAACTGGTCTGAACCGGTAGAATCCCACCCCTGCTTTCAGGATATTATTACAGATTTCCTCAATGTGGTATCAAAAGCCAGACTGGTACAATATAGCTAGCAGATACTGGATTTACACTTAGGAGTGCTGCAGAGGTTGTGAGCTCAGTCCTAGGTAGAGGCAGATATTTCTCTCTCTGGGCACACTGATAATTTATCTGCTGAACAAAATTCCACATTGGCGACAAGAAGAGTATCCGACCATTAAAACACTCTGCTAGCTCCATTCAGTTGCCCAGAGTCCACCCCACAAGAGATTATGGGGTTGTTAAATAAAAATGATACTGGATTTACACTTACACCTTAACCATGCCATAAACATGCCCCCATAACAGATTTTTCTGTTATCTCTTTTGTTCATCTCTGACCACCGAAGAGCCAGTTTAAGCTCATTTTCAGTAATTCCAGATTTAAAATATTGTTTCATTTTTCTCCTGATAAAGGAGCCTACAGTAACTAATTTAATTAAGAATATGGCCAGGAGCTGGGAGATTCCCAGCTCTTGTACTCTAAATTGCTGTGGATGTGCCCTTTCAACTCCATTTGCCAGCTCTACCCTCTGTGGATCTTAAGATAGAGGTATCCTGTGTAATGTTCTACTGGCTCTTTCCAAAGCACACAACAATACTTATGTGAGGCTCTAAGTCACATGAACTCAGTTGGTCTTTGAAGCAACAAATTAATGCTCATTTTGTACTATTCAGAAAGTTGATTTAACTGGAAAGGAGAACCACGTGGGCCCAGCAGTACAATTTTGCTTCTTCTACTGCTACTTCTAGCTTCTGATGGTTACAAGGAATTGCTACCAATACCGTCTTTCTCTGAAGGGTTTTTCCCCCTCTCCCCCTCTCCAAACAAAGATTGTTTGGAAAAATCTTTAATTCTTCTTGATAACTATTTTCATATTCATTCTGGGGGAAACTGAAGAAACCAAAATCATTTTAAGGGAAAATGTATCATTGCATTGGTAAGGGACCGTGCCCCGCTGACCCACCCCAGCTCGATGCCCCATCATCCAATATGCGCATAAGAGGCAGTGAGCACACAGGAGCCAGTGGTGTCCGGAAGCACTTGCAGTCTGTTGGCCCCTTAGTCAGTGCACTCTGGGGCTGTGTAGCCTTCGCAGAGCAGGCAAGTCCAAGTGGTGTGATTACCGGGCTGGCCCTCCAAGCAGCAGGCAGAGGGGGAGGCATGCAATCTGGCCCGCCGGACACACCACATGGCCACCTATCCCCCCCCACTGTCTGTCAGATTCACTGGTGCTCCATGGGCTGAGCAGCCTAAGTGCATTGGCAAGGGGCCAGTGGGCTACAGTTGTTGCTGGACACCATTGGCCCACATGTGCTCACTGCCTCCTGTGCTGGCCACATTCCCCCAAGGGCTGACTGAAGCTTTATAGAGTATTTAGTACCTCACATGAACTTGATTGACTCAGAGTCAGGGTGGACAAGTTGGCCTCCAAAACATATTTCAGAGTTTGTGGGAATGCAAATGTAACTTCTCTGTACCATGATGGGCAGGACCAGGAATCCCATTCTGATATGTTCCAAAGCCCTTTTTGGAAGTCAGATCTGAAATGTTGCACAAACTCATGTTTTTTTTTTAAATCAAAACCAACATTCAAATTAATTTGTTCCCTTTTTTTTCCAGGAAAGGAAAATGCAAAGATGGGGGAAAATCACAGCTTTTATTAGCTATTTGAATTTGTTTTTCTTTTCAAACAATACGTGGAATCATTCACCTTTTGTTTAACAGAATAATTCATGCATCTCAAACTAGAATGAAGAAAGAGCTGAGCTGTTAATAATGTGAAAAGATTATCTCTAAAAATTAATTTGTTGTAAAACAATGAAAAATAAAATTGAGTACCTTTCTAACTAAGAAAAGACAAAACCTGGCAAGGTGAATATATTACTTTTTCAGTCTGCCAAAAGGATATGGAGGACATAATTCAAATTTAAATAATGAGTCAAATTCATCAAACTCTAGTTCCAAACTCTTCATTGAGAAAGAGAAGACCATTCCCAGGGGAAAGTGATTGTGGCTGCATGATTAAAAAGCTGCCCCTTTTAAACATGTGATGCAATAACTGCCCCTGACCAATATCCATCCCGAAAACCTCTGAGCACAAGCTAGTCATATTAAATTCAGGCAAACCTAAAACTAAAATATTAAGGGGATATACAGTTTTAGTACTTACATTTCAGATGAGCTATTTCTCCATAGATTTAGAATGAGAATAAATAGTATAGATCTTGCCTGGAATAGGAATGGCTAAACTAACATAAGAATAATTATTCTAAAGTTAGAACACCTTTTCTCAACCTGATCCTTAGCTGGAGTGGAGTGATGTCCTCCTTCTATCCACAACCTTTATAGTCCAGTCAGCATCCTAAATAAGAGAAACCAAGCTGAGAAGAACATCTCATGTAATAATCAAAGATGATGAAAGATGATTAGGGAACTGGAGGCTAAAATATATGAAGAATGGTTATAGGAACTGGGCATGGCTAGTCTGGTGAAAAGAAGGACCAGGGGAGACATGATAGAGATTTTCAATATTTGAGGGGCTGCAACAGAGAGGATCTCTGGGCAGATGCTTCCAAAGCACCTGTAGACCAGACAAGGAATAATGGATGGAAAGTGATCAAGGAGAGATTCAACCTGGAAATAAGGAGAATTTTTCTGGCAGTGAGAACAATTAACCAATGGAACAGAAGTTGCCCTCGGAAGTTGTGGGAGCACCATCACTGGAAGCTTTCAAGAAGAGATTGGAGTGCCATTTGACAGAAATAGTGTAGAGTGTCCTCCTTAGGCAGGGGGTTGGACTAGCTGACCTACACAGTCCCTTCCAACTCTGTTAATCTGTTATCTCTACCAGTACTGTCGCTACCAGTATTGGTGGCTTTGAGAAGGCCCAACTGTTGCTTGCTTATTGTTGTTGACTAGCCCCACATGCAACTCCTGATGGGAAATTGGATGCTGCAACTCATGTGAAGTAGCAACTGATATAGGGTCTCCTGCTTGAGCAGAGGGTTGGATTAGAACAGGGGTCTCCGACCTTGGCAACTTTAAGACTTGTGGACTTCAACTCCCAGAATTCTTCAGCCAGAAGTCTATAAGTCTTAAAGCTGCCAAGGTTGGAGCCCCTGGACCAGAAGATCCCTGAGTCTTCTTCCAACTGTGTTATTCTGCTATCCCTTGAAAACTACAGCTATTATCAGCACAGTCACTCATTTCTCCCCCCACCCCTATTTTTCCCTCCACCCTGACAGCTTGTCACCAATTTATAGATGTGCTTAATACATGTTACATTCTCTCTTGCTCTTTTTTTATTCTGGCCAGTTGCAAGAAAATTTCAATTCGACAATAAAATGATGAAAACAATAAAAACAAAAGCAGGCAATCATCAATAAGACAAAAAAAAACCTCTAAACAACCCGAGTAATAACAATAGAACTAAGACAAAGTAATCAATGCTTAATGGATTCTACAAAGAGGAAAGCACAATTTTGCAGCACTTAAAAAGACAATGTCATTCAGATTACATGATAAATAGCGAAGATAAAATTCATCTGAGTGGCCCAGGAATTTAACTAAAAGAGGATTTATGCAACATATGCAAAAATCCTTATAAAAGTGAGTGAAGGATTCAGTGACATCCACTTGGCACAGACAAAGCCAGGCTATATATAGAGTTTTCTAAAAATCTAATTCCTTTTTATAAAATAAAAGCTTTTATTAAAATATTTAATATGGAATAAAAACTAACAGCGACTAATATTTAGAATGAAAAAAGAAGCTGTAAGAAGAGGGAAGACAAATATGCAAAAATCAGTCCAAAAGGGGGATTATAAAAAAGCTATTTCTGATTTCCTTGTAGTTTATCAAGACAAAAAAAAATTGAATTTGCAAATAAACCAAGGAAGTAGATGGCATATTTTTTAAAAAAAGAAAAACAAAACTATATTGAAACGGAAAGAGAGATACCATAATAATGGATAATATGGCAAGAGAAAAAGCTTTTAAATGTTTAATGTCAGTGCAGCTGAAGGTACCATTTTACAAAGCCACTGTAGAAAATTAGCATCCATCCCCTCCCCCCAGAAGAATGAAATATTTTTGGAAATATTAAAAAAACCAAAATATTATATTTCCCTAAAGGAGAAATTGAGAAACACGCTCTTGGAGACAGAAAGCAGCCTTCAAGTCTTTCTTAATAGCCCCAGCAGACCTGTCGGCGCCCATTAAAAAAGATTGGGCCAGTCCATTCAGAAACCAAACTGAGGAGGCCACCTTTTAGAAATGCAGACTTGGCAATCCATTCAAGACAAGATGGTTTGAAACAAAGGCAGAATGGCAGGATTAGCCCTCACTCAACATCCAACACAAGACAGAGCCATTAAGCCACAATAGGAATTATTGCATCACCCTCAGATCAATCCAAACTTCAACCAAACCTAGCTCAAACACCTAGGATTTGTACTTTGCTTATAGAGCAAGCTATGACTCCTACATAACCCTTACATGGCCCCATGGGAGTCTGACAACAGCCAAATAGAATACATGTTCTTGCACAGGAAAGGAAGCTCAAATACAAAGCAAAGGGAAGATTTTTTTAAAAAAAAACCCACTCTCAACTCCATGTGGTCAGCTGCCCAGAACTATATGTGGTTCTGCTTCAATAATAAACCATCTTTCCAATCACTCTCCATGTTTCCAGTGCCTTTCTCCCAGCTTGGAACTGGACCAGATGGATATTTCTTCCCACACCACGAATGGTCAGGCTCTTTTTGGTACCATAAAGTTGACTATGGAATGTTACCTCCAAATCTCCTTTTGCAGAAAGGGAACAAAATGAACGACCTGAAAGATGCAGAAGGCAAAGAAGATGAGGAGAAGACTGGAGATGTCTTGACTGTAATATATTGCTTTAGCAAGTGTTGATTTCAATAATTTGCATTAAAAGCAAAGGAAAGGACTTCTCCTTCTGCCCCTCCCTGGTCACGAAGGAGGACTGGGCCCAAAGCTATCATTTCTTAGCTGCAGTCTAATCATCTGGATCAGGGGTCTCCAACCTTGGCCACTTTAAGCTTTGCTGGGTGAGGGATTCTGGGAAGTCCACAAGTCTTAACGTAGCTAAGGTTGGAGACCCCTGATCTGGACCACTCATCTATCTAAAAGAAATATACAGTAACAAGATTTCATTGTGTTCAAGTTTCTGGAACAATAACTGCATCCAGTTAGGAGCTGTGGTGGTGCAATGGTTTAGAATGCAGTACTGAATATAGAATAATAAGAGTTGGAAGGGACTTTGGAGGTCTCCTAGTCCAACCCCCTGCATGAGCAAGAGTCTGTAACATTTCAGACAAGTGGCTGTCCAGTCTCTTCTTGAAAGCCTCCAGCAATGGGGAACCCACAAGTTCACTGGTTAATTGTTCTCACTGTTAGGGAACTTATCCTTAGTTTTAGGTTGGTCCTCTTCTTGTTTAGTTTCTACCTGTTGCTTCTTGTCCTGTCTTCAGGTGCTTTGGAGAATAAGCTGACCCTTTCTTCTTTATGACAGACCCTCAAAAATTGGAACACTGCTGTCATGCCATCTAGTCCAACACCCTGCATGAGCAAGAGAGTCTATACCAGTGGTGGCAAACCTTTTTTAGCTCCTGTGCCGAAAATTGCGCCCGCGCTCATGCACTTGCGCGCCAGCACCCAGAAGGCAATGTGTGCTGCCCATCCCCACCCCTCCCGCGCATGCCGAGCACCATGCACATGTGTATTCATGATTCTGTGCCTGCATGATTCCTCTGCCGTGCACCATGCATCTGTGTGCCTGCGCAAGTGATTCCCCTGCAGCGCACAGCATGTCTCTGCACCTGCGTGCCAATTCCTCCACTGAGCACGTGTCTGTGCATGTGTGTGAGATCACCCCCCTGTATGCGGCACATCTCTGTGCATGAGCTGGCAATTACCCCATGCACCATCCATTTGCACATGCATGCATGATCCTTCCACACACTGCACATCTCTGCACATGCACATGTGTCTCCTGTACCACCCACCCCACCCTCCATGCATGCGCTCCAGATACCCGACAATTAGCTGTTGGGTGGCTGCAGTGCACATGCATGCTCAGTGGGGCTCTTCAGGGTGAGCTCTCGTGTGCCAGGGGAAATGGTTCTGTGTGCCACTTCTGGCACGTGTGCCATATGTTCACCATCATGGGTCTATACCATTTTGGACAGAGGCTACCTCTACTGACTGCCAGCTGCCAACAGTTCAATTCTCACCAGCTCAAGGTTGACTCAGCTGTCCATCCTTCCGAGGTCAGTAAAATGTTAGGAACCAGATTGTTGGGGGCAAGTTGCTAACTCTGTAAACCTCTTAGAGAGGGTTGTAAAAGCACTGTAAAGTGGTATATAAGTCTGAGGGTATTGCTACTGTTTGCTGTGCTTTCCAGACACTTTAGAGTTAATGGGATTTGGGATAGTTAGTTAGGACTTGTGATCTGTCCCCTTAAGGGAATGCATCATGGTAAATGTAGTTAAAGTATCCTGGGAAATGTAGTCCATGTCATGTGGCCACATCTGTAATCCAGATTGGTCACTGAATTGACCCTTATTGGGTTGAGGGAGGCTTCCTCACTCTTGCCTGAACACAGCGTCGTGGTGGCAGCTCTACCCCCTGCCTCTGCGACTATGGGATAGAATGATTAATAGCATTTACACTACGATTTCAACTATGCAAAGAATTAGAAAGCATTAGATGCATCTCAACATAACTGTGAGTCACCTTGAGGATACCTAATATAATCCAATTAAGAAACTTTGTATGGAAGAATTTGTAGAGTTATTCTATCTGTCTTTATATTCAGCAAGTGAATCATAACACAGAATACTTGTTATCCATGCAGTCAAAATGAAAAGACGAGAAAAGTGCATCCCCTCAAGACCAGAAAAATTCTATATTCTTCTGCAATTTTTCTTCTGCTGTCAATGCCATCAAATGGCAGAGCGGAAAACATTTCAACTCTTCCAAGCTGGCTTTGAACTGCTATATTTCTCTGCACTGAAGGTGACCAATTCTGACGTCCGAAAACTAAAACTAAACTGCTCTCAGTTAAGCTTGCCTGTTGTAGCTATTCATAATTTATGGATTCTCCATTAAATAAAGCAGCCTGGGGAGAATGCTGGAAGGATGCTCCAGGATAACCCAGCTCATTCCATTTTCCACAACCACATGGAAAGCATTTAATGTGCAACTGTGAGACCTACTTCTGTTTTCATTCAGAGGAAAAAGTGCCTTACTAAATTGGAAAGTCTACCCAATCTAGAATAAGCCAAGTGGCATATGAGAAATATCTTTCTCTCCCTCAAGATTAACCTCCATGATTTTGCAGTTCAAGAATTTGATGGGCATCCAAAATCTGAAGGAATGGTGGATATTTATGTAATATACATCTTTAAAATGCAAAAGGAAAATCTTCATTGGATCCATTCTCCAATTTAATATCACTCGTAGAGCTTTTTCTTTTCTTAAAAAATACAAAAAGTAATTAGACCATATGGACAAGCTGCCTGCCAAGTTTTTCTTCTTCTTTTTTGTAACCCAGAGCTGGTTTGAATTAAATGAGCAAAAAATATATTTGAAGCCAATAAAGTTCATGTCTGATTGAATGTGTGCATGTATATGTACATGCATGCATACACACATACTGACGTATGAATGTATATACGAACGTATGTATGATTATGAACGTATATTTGCACAATAGCTAAAGAATTGAAGCTTCCATTGAAGGATTGATGAATCCTTTGCCGAGTATCTGTTTATAGTTGCAGTCTTAACCATACTATAAATAACTAGCATTAATAATTCACTTGCATTTTATATTCACTCATAACTGGAGACAAACACACACACATACTGTCATGCATCAAATTAAGACCTTCAAAACACTTTGTGGTGGCCAAGAGAGATTTGATGAAAGAAACAACTTGTAAAAATAAACTAACAGTACTGTGCAGGCTACAACATTTCATCCAAACTCTGGGGGTATTGTAGAATGATCAAGATGGATATCACTGCCAGGAATACAAATACCCTGTTAAGGCTAGGTCCCACTGGCCGACAGACGCAAAATGTATGCATAAAGGACACAGCGGATGAGCAAAATTTCGGGGGTGGCTCCACCCGTTGTCATCCGCTCCAAAAAGTGGTGAAAATTTGCATAAACAGAACGGAAAAGAACGGAAAAGAACGGACATGGGTAATACGTAGTGGGGATGTTAAACGGATGTTCATAGGAAGCCTAGCGGATGACAGCGGATGGAAGTGGATGACACCTCTGAAGGGGTTCCGGGGGAGAATTTCAAAACGGATGCATAGCGGAAGGGGCGGGGGCATAGCGGATGAAGCAGATGCATCACGGATGCCTATAGGAAGCAAAGCGAATGCCGCGCAGATGTATATCGGATGCAAAGCGTTCATTGCGCATGCGGGGAGTATGAATTGCGTCAGCTCCGTGGATATAAAAGGATGCAGCACGCATGCACTCAACATTCAGGGGAAAGACGTGCTGCCACATACATCTAGTAGGAAAACCATGGTTCGTCAGTCAGGGAAAAAGAGAAAGCCGGTGCCTACTCATTCCAGCCCTGGCAAGAAGGACAGAACCAGCATCCCACCCCCTGGCACTGACTCTGAACCTGCTGCTGCTGCTGCTGCTGTGGTGGACCAGCCCCAAGGCCCTCAAAGCCCTGATGCTGAAGGCCCTGCTGCTCAAGCCCCTGAAGGCCCTGCTGAAGTCCCTGCCAGAGGAAGGAAGAGGCAAGGGAAGGAGAAGGGAGTGAGGAAACAGTACACTGTTTCCGAGGAGCATGAGGATGAGGTGCTGGAATGGCTGAGGGAGAACGAGTACCTCTGGAGAAAGGGCCACAGACTCTATCGCAACACCAAGAAGAAGCAGGCAGCTTGGAGAGACAAGGCAGAGAGCCTGGGGTACACTGCAGATGTACTCCTGGAATGGTGGAAGCACATGCACACCTGGTATGGCAAGCTACACCTCCAGAAATCCGGACAGGCCGCTGTCAAGCTTACTGACCGGGAGATGTACATCATGGCCAAGTGCAGTTTGCTGGAGGGTGAGATCCGCCACCGAGGAGCAGCCCCTCTGACACCCCTCTCCCTCAGACAGCCCAAAGACAGCCAGTCCTCTTCCAGCCAGCAACCAGTGAGCCTGTCCAGGCAGGTGTCTTCAGAGGGCCCCACGGCAGAGACCCCCCTGACAGCTGCACTCCCCATGCCAGCGGACTTGGAGGATCCCCTGTCACAAATGGAGGAAGAAGCATCAGCCACCAGAGGCCAACCCACCCCCACCCCCACCCCCAGCTTCACAGGATGCAGGCAGAGAGGCAGACTGGAGGGCCAGAACCATAGTGTCCTGTTGGAGATCAGGGACACAATGAAGACCAGCATAGAACTTCTCTCTCAGCTGGTCCACTTGGACAGAGGATCCTCAGGCCACCACACCTTCATCACCTATGTGAGCCACACCCTCAGGGACCTGTCCGAGGCCCAGTACCAGGTGATGAAGGAGAAGATAACAGCACTTCTGCACAACCCTCAAGGCCCAGCTGAAGCTGCTCCTACCCAGTCCTGTTGGCCAGGATGCCAAAGGCTTTCTCCACCACCTGTCTTGCCCTGGACAGCCTGTAGTTGAAGATCCTCTCTTCACGGGTGAGGTATATTGAAGTGTAGGGCTTCATGAGGTAGGTTCTGAGGGAGAAGGCATCATCACCAATGATGAAGTAGGGCACATCTTGTGTGTTATTGGGTAGGGGGTCTGGACCTGGAAAACCCATGATGAGGTTGCGTTCCAGCCCATCCTTGAGGTCACTAGCGTTGTATACCTGGCCATCTGAAGCTGATCCGTTGCCTGAAGCATCGATGTAGATGAACTTGTAGTCAGCATCAACCATGGCAAAGAGGATGATACTGAAGAAGCCCTTGTAGTTGAAATAAGTGGACCCTGAGTTGGCTGGAGCTTTGCAGGCCACGTGCTTCCCATCTATGGCTCCAACGGAGTGGGGAAAGTTCCACCTCTGATACCACTCTTCTGAAAGTTTCCTCCAGCCTTGTTCAGTGGTGGGGCACTTGAGGAGCTCCTCCAAGTATTCTTCGATGATGACCTGCACCACTTCTCTGACCACTTTGCTGATGCTGTCGTGTGGCACCCACCATGCATACTGCATGTTTCTGTATGTGGTTCCAGAGGCCAGGTGGCGCAGAGTCAGTGCCACCTTCAGTCCAGTGTCCAGTTTGGCACAGAAGTTGGTGCTAGGCTTGGTCAACCTGGGTCTCAGACACTCTACAACTTCATCAAACATGGCTGGTGGCATCCTCATGAAGTGATGGAATGCACAAGGGTCTTCATTCCTCCGGTCCACCATCAACTGGTCATACAGTCCAAACTCCATTCTTCTCACGATCCATCCTCGGACCCACACAGCTCTTGGATGTCTCCTTCTTTTCCTTCTGTATAAAAGGTGTAACAGTCTGAACAGGTTTTGGTTCTGGTGATGAATGATTGCAGCTACCATACAGACTGTGTCATGATCCATGATGGAGAACAATTGATGATGTGGAAGACCAAGACCAAGGGTGAAGAGGTCTGTACACTATGGCTGCTGGACTCATGCTGAGATCCAGATGATTTTCTCCCCCTTTTTATAGGAAATATCGGTAGTCCGCTAGGTGTCCTTCTACATACTCTAGACATACTGCAGACATCCTAAATATCTGAGATACATCCCATATACAAACATTTTGTCTGTTTTAATGCTTTATATACGAGATGCATCCGCTTACATCCTTTCTATTTCTGTGCTACTAACGCTGTGTAGACGTTCCGTGCACCTTTCGTTTCCTCCCTCTTTCCGTGTTCAGCTGTAGCGGATGTGAGTTGAGGGGATGGCCAGAGGATGCAGAGAGGATACAGAGGATGTTTAATGGATGATAACGGACACAGAACGTTTGTTGCCCGTATATGTCGTGGATGTACATTGTACGCAGCGGAAAGTTCATCTGTTCACAAAGTTTTGTGCAGCTCAAAACTTCTTGCACGGATGAAATCTCAGTGGACGGATGCTCGAGGGATAGAGCGTATGAAACACATATGCCGTGAGTATACAACGGACGCATAGCGTTTGCCAATGGATGGCAAGCTTTTTTTAACGTTTTACATCCTCTTTGCATCCGTAAGTGCAGTGGGACAGGGGCTTTAGGAGCCGTGGAGGCATGTTTCAAAATAGGTAGGAGAAAGAGATCACAGAAATGAGTCAACCCTCCTTCCATCTCTTTTCGAGGCCTAGATTTATCTGACTCAACAACAAAGCCAGAGTTCTACCCATCTTTATTTATTTTTGTGAAAAAAGGGCAAGATGGTGGCCTTGACTGCATGGCTACACAAGCTATTTTGATCTTTTTGAATCTTTAGACAGCAATGCAGGTTTATCTAATGTGAGTTCTTCTCTTGGACACAAATTGTTCCCATAAAACACAGGTGGAGATATCTCTTGGTTAATTGGGTTTAACTGTTTACAAGTAAGTCAGAAGGAAAGGAACTCAGCCTGTGGAAGATCTATTTGCTCTTGCAAAATTAGGCAAATCAATTATTTTCTTAAGTTCCTTTCACACTTCTTCCCTTCCCTGAGCAAACTATCCATTTTTCAATATTTTGACTTGCATGACAAAAAAAAATGGAATCGTATTTTTAAAAATCTCAACACCTGAACTTTTCTGCAGGAGAAAAAAAAAACTCCCTGTGCATAGAAAAGAGAGTGGGATCGGAAGGATGTGCAAATCAGATTTTTAATTCTGAAGTATAATACAGAATTAAAGTCAATCATTCATCTGCAGCAAAAGCCTTTAACCCATCCCTATTGAATGGCCCTTGGAAAAGTAACCCAGTTCCTGGGTTCCTGGATAAGTTAATTGTGACTTAATTTGCCATAGAAGCAAAGACCAACTAAACCCTAGTTGGTCTTTGTTTAAACTCAAATATGCATGTTTGCTGATAAGTCTATTCAACAGAATTTCCTGGATCTTGTTTTCTGGTGGTGCTCTACAATGGGGTCCCCGATCCCCAGTCCCTGGATCGGCACTGGTCTGTGGCATGCCAGAAACCGGGCCATGCAAACAAGCGGAGCCCGATCCGTGGGATGCAGGCAGCACACAAAACCACACCCCCTCCAATCCGTGAAAAAAAACTGTCCATGGAATTGGTTCCCTGGTGCCCAAAAGATTGGGGACCACTGCTCTACACTCTTTTTTTTTTCTCCCATTCAATTGTATCTGATTCTTGGACCATTGCCTCAACAAGTCCCTGCTGTTTCCTTGGCAAGATTTTTCAAAAGTGTTTTGCCATTGCCTCCTTCCTAGGACTGAGAGAAAGTGGCTGGCCCAGGATCACCCAGGAGTAAATCTCATTGCCTCCCCATCCTGATGCCTTAAACCAGGGGTGTCAAACTCGATTTCATTGAGGGCCACATCAGGGTTGTGTTTGACCTCGAGGGGGTTGGGGGGGCTTGGTCAATGTGGGTATGGCCAGCTCACTATCACTCATGTCAGGGCGCCTGTGGTGGCCCAAGCAATTTGCCAGGGAAAACAGGCTCCTGAGCTCCATTTTCAGCTATGACAGCCTCCTGCAAACCTCTGCCAGCAAAAACGAAGCTTGGACGGGCTGCTCACAGACCTCCCAAGCCAGTTCTCCACTGTTTCCAGAGTAGCCCCGCAGGCTAGAACTAAGCTCCTCATGGACCGAAACCAAGCCCCAGGCCTTTGAGTTTGATACCCCTGCCTTAACCTTACTGTATACAGGTAGTCTTCAGCTTATGACCACAATTGAGCACAAATTTTATGTTGATAAGCAAGACAGTTTTTCCCCCTTTTACAACCTGTCTTGCCAGAGTTGTTAAGTGAATCACAGTAGTTGTTAAATTAGTAATCTGGTGGTTAAGTGAATCTGGCTTCCCCATTGACTCTTGCTTGTCAGAAGGTTGCAAAAGAGGATCCCATGATCCTGAGACATTGCAACCGTGATAGATTCCAGTTGCCAAGTGGTCGAATGTTGATCATGGGAAGTCTGCAACAATCCTAAGTGTAGAAAATGGTCATAAGCCACTTTTTTCAATGCCGTTGTAACTTTGAACAGTCATAAATGAACAGTTGTATGCTGAGATCTACCTGTATACTGGAATTTAAATCTAAATACACAGGTTACATTATATATCTGGATTCAACCCATTAACTTTTATAGCTTGGGATTGCACTGTTATGAGTGCCATTATTCTGTGCTTATATTCTCTACTGAAATAAATGGAACTTAAATATCCGTATCTATGGATTGGATTGTACCCTATGGCAAAAAGCTTATGGTAAGTAAATGGGATTTATCCATGCATACATAACAATAGGTCTGTACCTCAAGAACACTAATAAGAATAGAGGTCTTATTTAATTAAGAGCAATTGATAGCAAAACTTCTTTATAGCATAAACACAAAAGTGTAACTTTAACTTTAAAAACAGATGTCTCTCATAAAATTAAACTTTTAAGGGAATGAGGAAAAATAAAAGTGAAAAAAATCCTTCCGGCAATATGTTTTTTTCATTGTTGTGGTTTATGAAGTGCTTGGAAATGAAGCAATTTCTGATAGTGAAATTACAGATCTTATTCTGAATGCCTCTCATTCCGCAAAACAATGTATTGGTTCACTTTGAAAATGAAACTCATTTTCTTTTATAACTTAAAACTGAAACTACATGACGCTAAATGTGAAAGTAACTTTATATACTATCACAAATGATTTAGATGTGTGCTGTTATTTATTGTAGTGAATTCAAAATTCATCTTTAATTTTAAAATTAAATTACAATTTAAATGTTTGGGCTGCTGAGCTAGGAACATCCATGCGTCTGTATGTCTGTTATCTTCCCATCATCAATCTTGTCTATGTATCATCTATCTATCTTTCTATCTTTCTATCTTTCTATCTTTCTATCTTTCTATCTGTCTGTCTGTCTGTCTATCTATCCATCCATCTATCTATCATTTAACTATCATCTATATCATTTATCTGTCATCATCCATCCATCCATCTATCTATCTATCTATCTATCTATCTATCTATCTATCTATCTATCTATCTATCTATCTATCTATTATCAATCATCTAATACAGCAATACTTTGAATACTGTATCCAGTTTTGATCACTACAATACAAAAAGATGTTGAGATTCTGGAAAGAATAGAGAAGAGCAACAAAGATGATTGGGGGACCAGAGGCTAAAATATATGAAGAATGATTGAAGGAATTAGGAACAGTATATCTACATGAAAAGAAGGACTAGGGGAGATATGATAACAGCATCCCAGTATTTAAGGTGCTGCCACAAAGAAGAGGGGTCAACCTCTCTAAAGCACCAGAAGGCAAGACAAGAACCAATGAATTGAAACTAATCAAGGAGACAAGCAATCTAGAACTAAGGAGAAATGTCTTGACAATGAGAACAATCAATCAGTGAAATGACTTGCTTTCAGAAGTTGTGGGTGCCTCATCATCACTGGAGGCTTTTAAGAAGTGACTGAACAGCCATTTGTCTAACATGGAACTATCTACCAATGTTCCTTCCAACTCTGTTACTCTATGTTATAAGATACGATGGAGTACCTCAAGGTTCTGTCTTGGGCCCAGTGCTCTTCAACATCTTCATAAATGATCTAGATGAAGGGATAGAAGAGAAATTTCATCAAATTTTGGAGGACACTAAGCTGAGGGGGAGGGAATAGCCAACACCAAACCAACCTCTCAAGTAGTCAATGGGATGCCAAACAGCTTTTGAGAAACTTAACTGAACCCCTGCTCAAGCACCCAGACCCAAATGTTCAGTGGTGGGATTCAATTTTTTTTTACTATTGGTTCTGTGGTTCGGTTCTGGCTTAGTGGGCATGGTGTTGCTTGGTGGGCATGGCTTGGTGGGCATAGCAGGGGAAGGATATTGTAAAATCTCCATTCCTTCTGTATCCTGGGAGAAGATTATTGCAATTTCCTCCCACCCCACTAACCTGCTTTCCAGTTCCGTTCTCCTGTGCAGGGCATCAAAAGAAGACCCAGCCAATCAAGCTGGGACTTGGAAGGAAGAGAATAAATGGGGGCGGGGCCAGTCAGAGATGGTATTTGCCGGTTCTCTGAACTAATCAAAATTTCCGCTACCGGTTCTCCAGAACCTGCTAAATACCATCTCTGCAAATGTCGCATTTGTCATTCAAGTTGATGCCAGTAACATGGCAATGGGGGCTGTTCTTCTTCAGAAAACTCAAGAAGAGACTTTACATCCATATGCAAACACCTCTAAAAAGTTGTCCGATGACAAGCACAGGTGGAAGGTCTGGGAAAAGGAGGCTTACACTGTGCAGTGGACACTCCTTATGTGGAGATGCTTCCTAGAAGGCAGTAAAGCTCTTTTAAAATGTGGACACACCATAATAATCTAGAAGCCTTAAAGGCGCGCAGTAAATTACCCCCAAAACAAGTTATGGTAGGCTCAATATTTTAACCGATTTCAATTTCACTCTGCCCTACATTCTTGGAGGGTGGGAAGAACTTTTTGGCTGATGCTATCTCCCAACTGCCTCAGGACAATATCTCCAAGGAGAAAGCCCAATTATCCCCTCCAATCAGCTATTGGCCCTGGCCATCACTGGAGCTCAGAGAAAGCTCATCAATGTAGTAGTATTCAGATCAATATTTAGCATTAATAATCAAAATACATTTTTATTTTAATTCTGCCTTTAACACAACTCTTCCACATAGACTAGTGTCTAAACTAATGGACCTTGAACTATCTTTTTCAGTCTGCCTTTGGATTATAGATTTCCTGTCTGACCGCTCTCAGAGGATCAGATTAGGTAATTATACCTCCTCGGCCTTACTGTACTTAATTTATTGCAACTGTGTATGGTTTGCTAATTGCACAGTGGCAGATAGGACAGCGCTCCAGAGGGTTAACATCAGAGGTGGGATTTATTTTTTTTTACTACCAGTTCTGTGGGTATGGCTTGATGGGCATGGCATGGCTTGGTAGGCGTGGCAGGGGAAGGATACTGCAAAATCCCCACTCCCTCCCCACCCCACTAACCTACTTTCCAGCTACGTTCTCCTGTACAGGGCAACAAAACAAAAACCAGCCGATCAGCTGGGACTCAATGGGAGGCAGAGAATAGATGGGGGCAGGGCCAATCAGAGGTGGTATTTGCCGGTTCTCAGAACTACTCAAAATTTCCACTACCGGTTCTCCAGAACTGGTCAGAACCTGCTGAAAACCACCTCTGTTGCAAGAGCTTTATAGCTCCCATCATCTTAAGAAAGTTCAAATCATTCTCAAAGATCCATCTCATCCTGGGCACTCTTTTTTTTGAACTATTAGCATCTGGCAGACAGTACAGGATAATAAAAACAAGGACAAATATGCTTAAAAATAGCTTCTATCCCAGGGCAGTAATTATATTGAATTCGACTGTACAGTGCAATATTAATGCAATATCGGGTTTTCAATTCAATTGTATACAATGTGAAGGATGTGTATTTTTGTTTTAGTTTTAGTTTTCTTATGTGCACTGAAGATGGCATTTAATTTTGTTGTACGTGTTGCAATGATAATAAAGTAAACTACACTATACATTTCAAGAAAGATTTGCTTTTTAGAACTTCCTACTGTGTGAATGACCACTAATATTTAACATGTCACGTGTGATGAAATAAATATTTGACTTTAATGAATACACATTTCAGTAACAGTCAAAATCGGTGCAACGTTGAGAAAATAAACAAGAGATAATTAATGACAAAATAAAATAAAATCAAGACCTTATTCCAAAATGAACCTATCAATCTTGAGGTTATATTTATTTTTTTTATGGAGGTAATCTTAATGGATAATGAAAGAAACATTAGTGAGAAAAGGGAAAGGAAGAAACACATTGAACTAACAATTAAGACTTGGTTTGGAGCATTTTAAAGCAAACTGATCTTATTCACATTTCCTGAACTCCTATGCAAATTAGATCCTCATTGTTCCCAAATCCTAGATTTTCCCCCAGATTCTTTTTCGCCGCAGTATTCAGCTCAAAACTGATACCAAAAATTATTACATTGGGGAACTCTGCATAGAATAATTTATTTATTCAGGAAAGATGCATATGAAAATACATATTACCTAGAAACCATTACTTCAAAATGCATGTTTTGGTAAAGTGTATATGATAATTAAGGGATGCGGTGGCTCAGTGGCTAAGATGCTGAGCTTGTCGATCAGAAAGATCGGCAGTTTGGCAGATCAAAGCCCTAGCACCGCGTAATGGAGTGAGCTCCCATTACTTGTCCCAGCTTCTGCCAACCTAGCAGTTCGAAAGCATGTAAAAATGGAAGTAGAAAAATAGGGACCCCTTTGGTGGGAAGGTAACAGTGTTCTGTGCGTCTTCAGCATTTAGTCATGCTGGCCACATGACGACAGAGACATCTTTGACAGCGCTAGCTCTTCAGCTTTATAATGGCGATAAGCACCGTCCCCTAGAGCCGGAAAGGACTAGCATATGTGCGAGGGGAACCTTTACCTTTACCTTATGTGACAATTTGTATATATTTTTTCTTTGTTTTTTAGGCTGCAGAATGAGGCAGCTATTTGGTGGAATGTCTGGAAGTTGAATCATGGCAACTTAACTTTCCTCCTTTTGGTTTGAAACATTTCCCTGCTTATCTAGGTAGGTTTTGTCAATCTGAGCAAATTGGTTAGGGGGACCCCATATATGTCCCCCAGGATAGTTTCAGTTATCACCTAACTGCACTGAACTGCATTTTGTTGGACAGGAACCAACAAAAACCTTTGAATCTTAAGTCTTTTGAGGTCCAAACATACCTCATTTTGTTCCATTTGCAAACTTAATGAGTATCTAATCTATTCTCTCAGGTAAGTTACTTATTAAAATTTGAAAAAACACCAGTCAGAATGTGAATCAGAACCATGGGTAGGATTCAAATTTTTTAACAACCGGTTGGTTCTCTGGGCGTAGCTAGGTGGGCGTGACTTTTTTGCAGCACTCTCCCCCCCCCCCATTTTTTTGGCTCCTGGGCCTCAGTGAAGCCTCCTGGTGGGTGTTTTTGCTTCCAGAAGGTTTCCATGGGGCCCAGGAAGGCAAAAGATGGGGCTGTTCACCCCCCCATGCTCCATTTTTGGGCCTTCTGGGCCTCAGGGAAGCCTCCTGAGGGGCGTTCTTTCTGCCAGGAAGCTTTCCTAGGGCCCAAGAAGGCAAAAAATACCCCGCATCCTCTCCCATGCCCCCCTGCGCCTCCCCCCACCCCTTTTTGCCTCCTGGGCCTCAGGGAAGCCTCCTGGGCAAAGCAGTAAGACATCAAGGGGGATCCCATCACAGCTGATAATTGGAACAGCTGATCGTCAGGAGAAAGAAATAACTTAAGGAGTGACTGGGTGGGAGACAATGCAGTCAGTGATGTTGGGCATACATGATAAGGACTGACTGGGTGGGGAGGGGCAAGTGGAGAGGGGTGGGACCAGCCCGGGGCTCGATTTGCCAGTTCTCCGAACTGCACAGAATCATAACAGCCGGTTCTATAGAACTGGTTTGAACTGGTAGAATTCTACCCCTGATCAGAACCTACCATATGCCTCTCTCCGGGTTGACAGAAAACCAGGGATGGGATTCTCCCGGTTTGGACCAGTTCAGACGAACCCCTTGACAATCAGCTGGCTCCGAACTGGTTTGCTTTGATGAGCATATGGGCCTGCCCGCCCACCCCTGCTCTTTCCTGTGCTTTATGTCTTTTTTGTTAGCGCATCACTGATTTGCGCAGCAGAGCAGTGTCATGTTGCCATCACATGATGTTTTGCTGTGTATTTTTCCTTCACGGAGCTGGGATGGGCGTGGCCTGCACATGACGCATCTGGCCCAGGGACTACAATTTGACACCCCTGCTTTAGAGCATCGAGAATTCTTGAACATCTAGAATTTATTTTGTTCAGGTACATGAATAACTGCAATTATTTATTTGGACACCTACAGTGAAGTCACTTATCCATTATCCAGGGAATAATTAAAATATGATATTCTTAACATAATTTAGCTTCCACAAGCAGTATCAAATTCTGAAAGATTGCAATAAGCTCCATTTAACATCTCCTTTTAACATCCCAAACAAATCAGTCAAATTTGCCAACTCCTCTTCTTCGAACTTCTGATATACCAGCTAAGATTGTTACATACAAACAATGGACATAACCTTATACTAGTGTAAATCTATTCTTCTCCAAAGTCTGAGCAGAACTTGTCAGTTAAAGAGGAACCACTGTTTTATTGATAGTAGGTCAGATGTCCTTCCTCATGATATCTGCCATCTTTACTGTATTTGAAGAAACTGAAGTTGTGTAACATTTTCTATTCTTCTAGTAATGCAGAATATATTCTTTAAAGTAACTGTTTTTGATAGTGCTTTTCTCTACTTCTTTCTGAATTTGGATTTCTGTGCCCCATTATTACAAATTATGGAGATAGCAAGAAAGATACCGGAATGCTCACAAATACTAATTTAAATCTATTCCACAAAATTAATTCCAAGCATTAAGTAGGTAAAATTATATCTGAGGATAATACAAATTCTTCTCAGAATTGGGAAGCCAATCTTAACTTCCCACTGAAAATCAGTGCACAGAGACAGATACTCAACCAGCTTGGAATGTGGAATTGCTACCCAGCAGGTACATTCAGAGAAAATGCAAAACAATCTGGCCAATTGAAATAAATGGATACATTTAAAGCCTACAAGGTTTTAAATTTATACTATGTCAGACTATGAGCAGGTGGGGTGCCAATAGTAGGATGGTGAAAGCCAAATTTCAATCTTGAAAATTTCTGTTGCATTTAAAGGGTTACTCTCACTTAGAGAATACATCCTGAGGTGTGTCCATGAAGTCTGACCACAGGATGTGATTTTTTAAAAAGTCCAAATGGTGGCTGCAATGGTGCTATTGAAACTCGTTTTTAAATGGGTGTCATATGCAACACAGAGACCTCTAACTATTGTCATCGTGATCACCATTTGGACTTTTGGACACTCTAGGCAGTGATGGGATTCAAATTTTTTTACTACCGGTTCTGTGGACGTGGCTTGGTGGGCATGGCAGGGGAAGGATACCGTAAAATCTCCAATTAGAGGTGGTATTTACCAGTTCTCTGAACTACTCAAAATTTCTGCTACTGGTTTTCCAGAACTGGTCAGAACCTGAATACCACCTCTGACTCTACAGCTATGATGCCAAACCTATGGTACGCTTGCCAGAGGTGAAACGCAGAGTCCTCTCTGTGGGCACGCGAGCCATCGCCCCAGCTCAGCTGTGCTGCGCATGTGCATGTGCATGTACCTTCCACTGGCCAGCTGCTCTTTGAGTCTCTGCTGCACGTGTTTGAGGTGGGACGCATATGGGGTGACGCATACGTGGAGTGGGGCACATGCACAGGGGTCATGCATGCATTGCATTTTGGGGATACTCTAGGTGACCGTGATTTCTTTCTGTTTCCTAATCTATTGTGACTTCCAATTTATCTAAAAAGCAACTGTAAAATTGTCTTTTAAGTTTACATTCTGTTTATTTATTCCTCATAACACGCATATTCACACTATCAAAAGACAGCCCTCACACCACCTTCTCCATAAGTGGAAGCAAAGCTGAGGTGCTTCATGAAGGACTGTTTGGAATAAGCATGGAAACAGCACAAAATTAGAAAAGGTTTTGTGGAAAACCCGTTGGAAATCCCTGATTCAATGGATTGCTTCAAACCAGGTCCCCATTTCGATCCACAAATCTGCTTTGATGTGGTAGTTTTAGCCAAAGTCCATTGAATTAAAGGCATTCCTTAAAAATTTTACACATGATTTCTGATATAACCTTTAGTTATCCGGACTTAGCACTAAAATAATCAAGGCTGGCTCCAAAGGGGAGAAAAGCTGTGTTCGTCTGAGATTTTCATTATAATAAAGCTGAATAATTTTATCAGGAGAAAGAATGATGAGTAGTACATTTAAGCCCCATCTCATGATCACAAGAAATTTTATTTAATCACAATTCCAGCTCCTGAGATTTCTACCACCTACTTCACAAAGGATTTTTTATCAATTTTATCAGCCATATAATACTATAAATTGGGTTGTTTTTAAATGGAAATTGGTCATTTAAAAAGGGTCAAAATTCTTCATTCCGTAGAACATTCTGTACTTTCTTCTTTGGGGCACTGTGTAGGCTATATAAATTGCCTGAATTTTTCCATTTGTTTCATGTTTTTTTTTAAAAAAAGAGCAACATACATCTTACAAACTGTTTTATTACACCACAGATCTTTCTACAGAAAAACCTGCTGCTTTACAGGTATTAAATATTATTTTTAATTGGGAAGCCAGGCTTAGTACAAAATTCCCCTTTTGAACAAAAGGATTAGTGAGATTTCTTCATTAGCAGATGCTAATTTTAAGAAAAGAAATGTTATTCCTCTCAGTCTAGAAAAAATGACTACATAATTTTTTTAAAGAAGCAAGCTAGATAATTTCAGGGTACTCAGTGCAAAAAAGAAAGGGAGTGACATTATCAATATGAAATAATATCTGAGACATACCTGTCATGCAACAGATAGCTTCTTATAAAGATCCAGAAGATAGCATCAGGATAGGTGAGGGTAAATTTTAACCAACCTCCTACAGATCACAAATCTAGCTTACTGTATTTCATGAGTTTGTGGTTCAATTCTACACTCCTTTTCAGGGATGGACTGCTACAGGTTCGGCCTGGTTTGGGCGAATCTGTAGCTAAACCTGTAGCGAATTTTATGGCCAGTTTGGTGAACTGGCAAATCCCACCCTGGCTGGTTCTGTCCATTTCAACCCGCCCCTCTCAGGAGTCCCCACACGGCCTGTTTTGGATCCCAGGTAAGTACAGGGCCAACACAGAACTCAGGAAGGGTGAAAAATGGGCTTCCTGGAGCCTCCGGAAGGCAGAAACGGGGCTTGTTTTTGGCCTCCAGAGGACTTCCAGAGCCCGGGGAAGCCATTTTCGTCCTCCTGGAAGCTTGAGGATAGCCTCCAGAGCCCGGAGAGTGTGAAAATGCCCCCACCCATGCTGCAGGAAGCCAACTAGGCCATGCTCACCATGGCCACATCCACCCAGTAACCAGGCAGAGAACCAGTTGCTAAAATTTTTGAAGCCCTCCCCTGCTCCTTTTCCTTCTGAATTTATGAACATTTTGGTCTTTTTAGACCACTCTCAGCAATTGAGAGAGGCCTTTCAGAGTGTATTAGCATGAAGAAACAGCTCTCTTCAAATTATGAAAGTAGCCATATCCTTTTTCAAGAGTTGGACAACTGTTTTTATTTATATATTTGTAAAATTGTTTAGCTGCCCATCTAACCTCACAATAACTATGGGCAGCTTACAATAGTAAGTAATTTAATTAAATTTAGAATGTAGTCCTGCTTATCATCATATGCAGATTCAGACAACTCTTTCACTGGGTCTCTCTGAAACAAACCAGCAGTGCATGGATGGATATACAGAGCTAGCCAAGGAGAACATTTGATTTGCAAAGGATATGGCTGGAATGGACATATTTTGTTTTAATGAATGTGCTTTGCAAAGTAATCTATCAAAGGCTTTGCACAACCTTAGAACTTATCAACAGCCAAAATTATTAGCCAAAATATGTAAATAGTATCAGCATCTTTTTCACGATCACTAATGACACCTACAAAGTAGAACAGCTCTTGAGGATAGTGGAAGAGAATGTAAATCTCTGACACAAATTTCTCCACTCAGTTATAGCAATGAAGGATATAATAGCTTTATCATGCCTTGGCCTAGATGGCTAATAACCATTCTAGGCATGGAGCTGCATCAAGGAATGATTGCGGGCAGAAAGTTTAACCCGTCTCCCTTCCACTGAATTTAGCAAAAGAAGACATTGTAATATCGGAAGATGAATTTCACACATAGCAAATATCTCATCTACTTTTGTGCAGGGGCATGATTTATAACATCCCATGCTTATGCCATAATAAATCTCTTTTTGTTTACCATAATATGGCTTAATGTGCCATTGACTTCCATACAACTGAAATTCCACATAAGCTGAATTTCACATAAGCTCTTGAAAGCAAACATTTTTAAAAGTGAGAAATGCAATCTGATTCAAGGAAGTATTGTATGTAGTATTGCATCTCTTTACTCAGTGCATCACTTTCAGATTATATGTTAACTTTGGTCTAAATCAACAACTCTATAGAGTTTCTACCTGGAATTGACTACGGTTTAAATTTTGGGATTATTAATGAAGTTAGCATTACATTCTACCTGTGAACTTTAGTTAATTTCTTTTTCCTGCAGTGAACTAATGAAATGGCAATCAATTAAGCACTCCTTTTAATTTATTAGTTAGTGATTTTAACTACTTTTAATTGATTAGCCTTTCTGTTTGGGGAGAGAACAATTTCTCTGAAGCATACTTTGAGATGAAACACAAATTACATAACAGGACATTATCACTTCAAATGAAACACATTTGTGTATGTAAAAGAAGAAAAAACAACTTTTGAAAAATGGACTTGCCATTTGCAATTAACAGTGTCTATCTGTGTCTTTGCTTGATTCACCAGGGGCACCTTTTCGGTTAATTAAAAGTGTTTGAATCCATTAGTTTACCAGTCAATATATAACAGTCTACAGTGTGGCAAATGCCATTGCTGTTGTATAACCATTAAAATACAAACAGGAAATGTCTTTGCTCATCAACACAATCAAGGTTTTAAATGCTTACCATGGAGAACCATATATCCTGAAGCCTCTAACTGTTACTTCTGAATCCTGCAGGTATATGCAGTTCGTTAAGAGAGACTGCACATTTTCATAACTTTCTGGCTTCAGTTTTGATACTGAGGGAAAATAATAAAAGTCCTGCTTGATTAAGTCTGCCATGAATTCTTGATCGAATGTCAGCTCATGATTACCTGCTATCACAATCTTGTATTCATATGGTAGGCTACCTAAAAAGGAGAGAAATAGGCATTTGTTCAGTGTTACGTTTGTGGGAGTTTTTTTATTCTAAATGACATAAAATCATGGCAATCTTTCCAATGTGTTGTGTGATAGGATAACAATTTCCAGAATAGGCACTTTATCCAGCCAGGAAATTCTAGGAACTGTAACTTAAATTCATTTATTCTAAATTGTGCTGAAGATGTATGTATCTGGACACTCCAAAGACAGACTAAAGATGAAATATACTATACTTAGAATTAGGACTGCACTGGTGAAGTTAGGCAACTGTTTTGCATTTATATCTTGCTTTTCCTCTTGATAACTCACAGTGAAGTATGTTGGAATCCCCCTTTAGTTTATCCCTGAGCATGAGTGGCCCAAAATAGCTTGAGGGCTGAGTCAGAAAAAAACCCAGGTCTTCCTCATCTAAACTTCACCACTACTTTAATTTGAGCTCTCATACAATGAGCCAAGCTAAAGTCATTGGGATAACTGTATATGTTTAAATACATGATCAACCTACTTCACCTGCATATTGGCACCACTCTTATTCAAATTCTGTATCAACATGTAGCAGACACAGAGTGCCAACTGGATCTAGCCAGATTCCCAACCTTTACTACCAGAGAATCAAACAGGTACTCTCATAGATACCCTAGGGTGAACATAGCTAATTTTGAAGTGACCTAACCATCAGCAGACCTTAACTCTGACACACTCTCATGCCCTTCCCTCATCTGAGAGCCAATGCCTTTGTGATTTCAGAAATAATAGAACAGGTACTCCTCTGGTGACTGTATTGCACAGACTTTTGAAATAGCCTCATCTCACAATTACTGCATAAATACCCAGGGCACACAGGATAATTATATTATAAATTTAAATATTTAAATGAATTAAAGATGTTTTGCAGCAAATGATTTCATTGCTGCAAATCATCATGTTCCTTTTCAGATACATTGAAATTACTTGAGTACTTTTTACATTTCAACATCCCACAGTTTTTCACATATCTATCTAGGATACAGGTTTTGAGCTGCTATTCTTAAATCTCTGACAGATGTAAAGAAGCGTGCTAAATTTATGTCCACGACTTTATTCCCATTGTTATTTCTAAATATTTTTCAGCCATCTAAGATAACCATCCATTCAACATAACTACTTCAAGCTAGCTGGTGTTATTGCTTCAGTGACTGTGTTTATGTGGGTTATTTAAATAAATTCCTCTAAACATACAGCTACTGTACATTTATTATAATGGCACCTGCAATCGATACGGTGGTTACAGATATGTCAGGCTTATCAATTAACAACTTCGGTTCTGATGTCTTTGCAAAATAGTATTCTTAGTCTTTCCCACAGCCATTAATAACTTGGAAAGTTTCCTTTTAAAATGGAGAATCATGGGATTAATTCCCCTTACCAAAATATTTAGCCACAATTTTTCAAATAGGCAAATTTATATGGTTAATAGTCTTTCTGCAGTTTGTCATGATTTTTATTTTTATAAATGTTTTACATTATGTTTTGTTTTTTCTTCCTTTGCATCTGTTGGACACTTAACACCTTTCTCGATCTGGCTGAATAGAAAAGGTGAGTATGAATAAAATATTATTACTTCATTCTTCATTATAATTTGAGTTAAGACAAGACAGTTTCCTGTTCTTCTGAGGGCTCATCTACAGATGCTGCTTGGTCAGGGTTGAGTACAGTTCAGTAATGGTTTCTAGAAGACAGTAATACACAACATTGTCTTCAAATAATTCCTGTCCTTGAAGAAGACATTCTGTTCTATGTCAAAAAATACTTCTGCAGGCATAAGCAGCATGAAAGGATTCTTTCCCACAGTGGATTGGTGAAACACTGACTTTTTTTTTTACAAGTTTGGAGGAAAAGTGTCCCCTATCCCTTTCCTTTTATTTACATGAAATAGACAAGAGTCCATCCATTTTCTCTTTCTATTCCAACTAATAGGAAGGTTAAATGGTGGTACCCTCTTTCATATTTAAATGTCTACAAGTTGAGTGGTGCAATGGCCTAGAGGTGAAGCTCTCACCTCACAAACAAACAAACAAAACTCCTCAGTTTTGGCAACAGGAAGGGCATCCGGCCATTAAAACACTCTGCTAGTTCCATTCAGTTGCCCAGACTCCACCCTGCAAGGGATTACGGGATCATTAAATGTCTACAAGTCCCAAACTGAAAGTGTTCAACACACTTAATGGGAGGAAGAGAGTCACTCAAAAATCTATCAGTGAAAAGCACCATTTCAAAGACCTAACTCATGGAAATGAAAGCTATTGGTGCTTCCTTTCCTAGCATAGGTGGGAAGGGCAAAGAAGCAGATGAATTCACCAATCAGGGCCATGGCAATCACCATCAGCATGGAATAATTGCTTGATGTTGAGGAATGGATTGAAATATAGACCACAATTTATTTCTATCTGGTGCCAGTTGAGGCAAACAGTTTAAAATTGCTGTAAATAGCAACCCGACTGGAAATGTATGAGGAAAAGTATGAAAAAAAATCTTGACTTATCCAGACAATCTCCAAGAATCAGACACGACTGAATGAAACAAAGAAAAATGTGCAAAACTTTACTCAAATGTAATTCCATTGTGCCCAATATATATCAACCAGTTAGACTGAGGATGCAAATGCAGGGATGAAATTTATGGAGGCCCCCATTTCTAATGTCTTCTATGCTTTTTTTCCTTCACTCATTTTCCATGGCTGACTCAGCCTGATATCATGTCATCTTCAGGATGTAAATAAATGGCTGGCATGCATCACTTCCCCTTGTTTTGCTTTGAGGAACAGTGAAACTTTCATCAAAAACTTTAAAGCTTAAGTAATTTTTAAAATTTTATATTTCAAGAATAACAGTATTTGTTTTTCTTTTTACAGACAAAGTTAATCCAAGGATAAAAATACTTCTTTTATGTTGGTGGATTGAAATGAGAGTTGCGAGATGAAGCAGTACTGTAAATAATTATCAATACAGATAGTTCTTGACTTATGAGCACAAATGGGACCAAAATTTCTGTTGTAAGTAAGGTGGTTAAGTAAATCATGCCCAGTTTTATTACTTTTTTTGCCACAGTTGTAAAATGAATCACTGCAGTTAATGAATCATAAGGTCATTAAGCAAATAGCAATAGCACTTAGCAATAGCACATATACTGCTTCACAGTGCTTTACAGCCCTCTCTAAGCGGTTTACAAAGTCAGCCTACTGTCCCCAAAAATCTAAGTCCTCATTTTACCACCCCAGAAGGATGAAAGGCTGAGTCAACCTTGAGCCAGCTGAGATTTGAACTGCCAAATTGTAGGCAGGCAGCCAGCAGGCAGCAGAAGTAGCCTGCAGTACAGCATTCTAACCACTGCGCCACCACAGCTCTTAATCCTGTTTTCTCCATCGATCTTGCTTGTCGGAAGCTGGCTGGGAAGGTAACAAATGGAGATCAGGTGACCCCAGGACACTCCAACCATCGTAAATATATGCTGGTTGCCAAGCAACCAATTTTTGATCACATGACTGTGGAGATGTTGTAATGGTTGTAAGTGCAAGGACTAATTGTAAGTAACTTTTTTCAGTGCTGTTGTGACTTTGAACAGTGAATGAATGAACTGTTATAAGTAAAGGATCAACTGTATGGATGAACGGATGTGTTTTTTTTTATCTCAAGTATAAAAAGCAGTCAATTCCTTAAACACTGAGTCGCTCAAAATATTTATTATTTTTTAAAAAACTGGTCTCTTATAATCTGCACAACTTCCACATACAGTATACTTCTAAATCCTTATCTATTGATCCCTTCCTGCTGAAAAAGATATTTAATTAAGTGAGGAAGGTTTAAAAATAAATGCCACATTAACTTCAGTAAGGCATAAATGCAAGCTTCTTAACAGCAGAATTGTTTCACTTTTCACCAAGCATTTTGTTGAACAGATTTTAGTATTCTATGAGCAAAATGGCAATCATATAAGTGCCCACTTAAAGCTTTCTTTTCCTCATTTCAGTCTTTTAGAATACTGCAGTGAGTGATACACTAAAGATAATATCATTGCTGAGATTGCATTTTAAACATCTCATTGACAGTTCTATGTTTAAACAGTTGGCTAGAGTCTGGGAAATTTACATTAATGCTGGAAATGAATACACCTTCTTAAGTTGTCTTTAAATTATTGTATCTGAGCATTACTAACACATAAAAGCAAGCAATTAACTAAAAATGTAAAGCACAAAATGGATTTGCTATGCCCATATATCTATATAAACAGAATAGAAAAGGGTACACACATCTTAGAGAGATAATTGCCTGTGCTAAAAAGGTACTTCTATACCAAACGCAATTTGCCTGAAAGATTTCACTAAAATCTCTAGAATTTCTTTCCAAATGCCTGTGATTAAGACTGCGACTTTCCAAATCTACTGCGGTAAATGAAGAATTTGCTAAGAAAATAGTATCTGCAAATGCACCCATTGTAATTTTGTGGGATGACTGCTTTTCCTAAGTCTGTGTGGGAGCTGATTGATGGAGGGGGGGTATTTTCTGCCATTTAAATTGGGGTTCAGTGTAGCGGCCTGCTTCAAAATCATCCCCACAATCCCCATCAACCTGGCGAATAGAAATGGTTGAATATTATGCAAAAGCTTGGATATAGCTGGACTGCTTACAACTCTCTGAATAATGAGAATAATACCTAATCCAGGGGTATCAAACTCGAATTCGTTGAGGGCCACATCAAGGTTGTATTTGACCTTGGGGGGGCTAGGTGTGTGTGGCTGGAGATGATCATGGTCATAGTGGATATGGCCATGCTGGGCATGGCTATGGTGGGCATTTTGGTGGGCCAGATTTTGACACCCCTGACCTAATCAATAAATTTGAAATTATTTATGGAATGAAACTTCTATTCATTTTCAGGTAAGTTTGCCTCCCATTGCCTGAAACGGAACAGAAACTGCCATCTTTTTCAAATGGGCAAAGCTGGCAATATTTTCTTGTAGTGCTTTCTTGGAGAGATTTTTCCATATTTGGAAACTGGAATGCTCAGTTCAAGTGCAGTTCATGAAAAATAATTTGAAGGTAAAGATGCTTGATCTATGAATTATTTGGAAAACTTTTTGAAATATCTTTTTCCACTTCCAAATAAATTCAGACTTAAAATATAAAGTGCCTATAGATTCCATTTGATATTGATTGGCTCCAATTTATTTCCTAAGGTCTTGTATTTGTGACCATGTCATTCAGCTTTCAAGGCAGAGTCCATGGGTGGAATACAAAGGATATGAAGGGATCATTTATCCTGACCTTGTGGTTCAGGCTCTAAATTGCAAATAATCTTCACTGATGTTTGTTGCCTGAAAAGTTTTTTCCTCTTTTCTGCAATATTCTGTCTTTCTATAAGAGAGGAGTTCTATAAGGTACAGACTTAATTGGTACAATTGATGTTTTACCTTAGGATTTCACAATTGGAATGATGGTAAGTTTTGCAAGTCAGTATCTACTCCCTCCATTTTGCCTCTAGAATTTCCATTAGAGCCTAAAGAAAGGCAGAAGTCTCTAGCAGTTCTTCATCTGATAACTTTTAAGTATGTTTCTCTAGTCTGATATTATAGGAATGATCCTTTAAAGTACAGTTCACCTATTTTTTCCTTTTTATACCACTGCTTCTTCCAGCTTCAATCCTAGAGTCTACCAAATTATCTGAGCTCTGTTATTCCACTTTGGTCCATCTGAGGAATCTTCCAAATGAGAGTAAACTTGTTCGTTGTAAATTGGAAGACCCATGGGCCGGATTCGGCCTGTGGGGGGCTTCGATCTGGCCCATGGGGATGCCCTGGAAACAGCGAAGGACCAGCCTACTGTGCCTCCGCCAGTGAAAACAGAGCTCGGGGAAGCCTGCAGAGGACTGCAGGAGGCCATCGTGGCTGAAAATGGAGCCCGGGCAGGCCATTTGCAGCCACCCCGAGCTCAGGTTTTGATGGCAGAGAGCTGTAGGAGGCTATTGTGGCTGAAAACAGAACCCTGACGAGTGATGTCAAGCTGGCCACACACACCCTGCCCCCACCCCGAGGTCAAACACAATCCTGATGCAGCCCTCAATGAAATTGAGTTTCACACCCCTGATCTACAAGGTACCTGAAGGGATTGAACAAGTGGAACAGTCTTTCATAATTATCTGTTACATGATACTCACCTAACCATTCGTTGAATTTTTTAACTTCGCTAGGAAGTCCCAATTCAGTGAAATCACCAGCATGAATTAGAACATCTCCATATGGCATTTGAATTGGGTCTGTTCTGGAGTGAGTATCAGACACACAAACAAAACGGGTGTACCCTGGAGGTCTGGGAGCATCGTGTGGAACAGGATCTACCCTAAGTATAAAGTTTGAGAGACAAATATAGATGCTTTATGTTATATTCATGTGTCGAGTTGATAGCCGCAATAAAAAGTATGTTTTAGAGTATCGGAAAACAAGTTAAATACTCAACTTAGCCACACATATTTAAAATCTAAGAGTTTTCACCAATGCTTAGACGAAATAGCTATGGTATAACTATGTTTAAGCTTTTCCTAATTAAAGACACTTTCTGAGTTAGATTTTACACCTAATGGAATATATTTGCAGATTGCCTTTAAATATTTTAAATTTAAAAACAGTTTAACCCATTGTGGCTTATGAGCAAAACTAGCTTTTGAGGCAACATTTTGCAATATTTTGTCGTGCTTTTCATTAATACTGTACTGCACAACAATGAAATCTCAGTACATGTTTAACTTGAAACTTAAGACAAATAGTTTTTGACATATGTAAGATGTAACTAACTAGAAATTATACATTTTAAGTTACTGTGCAGAATAAATTAGAATACTTTTCCTGAGAGATTTTCATGTTTCCTTGATAGAACAAAAACTGACAGTTTTGTGTGTGTGTGTGTGTGTGTGTGTGTGTGTGTTTTGTAAAAGCAAAGATCAGCTTGTAGGGTAGAGGCTAGAGTTTTGAAACCACACCCAGAAACCTACTGGGACTACATACTTCATACTTCAGCTCCATAATTCTCTACTGTCCTTCTGGCAAATAAAAGAGCAAAATTGACAAACTTTCTCCAGCTACATCCCAAACCAGCAGGTTAAAGCTAAGGGGTTCAATCCTTTCTTTTTCCTTTGGAGATAAATAAATCTCACAAGAGACAAATAAAATCAAACATTTTTTTAAAAAAAACCAAACTTCATGTAGGATACATGAAAGCTAATTTACAAAAATGCAATATTTTCTGCAGACAAAAAAATGGTACAGGTCTGCTAGAATTTGAGAGGTAGAGTACAATCTCTGCTTCCAAATTAAATTTCATCTTCCAAATAAAGAAAAAATAAATCTTTTGGAAAATAGCTTGAAATTACCTAAATGTTCTACAAGTACAAATAGCAACAGAGAATAAGGTTTCTAACCAACACATAGCAAAATAAATTAATTCAGATTCCTGGCTAAAACATTTTCCTATTTTTCAATCTTTGAGATTCAGTGGCAAACAAACTTTGATAATGGGGAATAAGAAATGTAGATACAAAGCCATGGTTCAGTTTCAATTTCTAGTAGGCAAATATTGTCTTTGTCGGGTTAATTATTACAGTTTGCATGTCTTATTTTATACTGTATATGTGATTTCTGGGGTGAAGGAAAGGAACATTACTTAGCTGAAGTTAATCAGAGTTGTCTTCTAGATGAAAGAAAAAAATGCTGCTCATTTTTATTTCTTGGAAAATATTTAATCTTATATTTTAATACTGAATTTAGTTGTTACAGTTGAATATTTTTTCTTTCCCTTCTGTCTCTCAACTTTTAAAATAGTTTTCATTTTGAAGCTATGGTGCATATTGTTACTTCAAAAGTAAATCATCTTCAAGAGAAATTATCTTTACAGACATTTTCATCTACCAAAAAATAAAAAAATAAATAGTTTTAATTACATCTTTCTATCCTGTTATTCACATTGGGTCTGAATTAAAATTAGCACTTTCACATGAATGCTCACGTTACTTCATTAGCTCAGCCATTCTTTTTTGTTAGTGTGCAGATCTCTGAATCTATAGCCAAATAATAAAACATTTTATTGTAAAACAGATATCACATTAAAAAACAGAGAAAATTGTTGGCAGAAAAAGACCCAGTGGTCATCCAATTTGCTCTTTGAGTTCTTGCTTGTTTATTTTCTTTTTAGTTGATTTCCTTTTAATACTGTATATACTCGCATATAAGCCGACTTTAGAACACTTTTTTTTTCCCAAAAAATTTGGGGGTCGGCTTATACGCGCATAAATCTGATTTGCTGGAGCAGCGACTTAGCGTGGCGGCTTCGTGCAATGAGAGTCTTGGCTCTCATCGCATGAAGCCGCCACGCTAAGTCACTGCTCCAGCAAGTCGCTGGAGCAAGTCGCCACGCTGTCGCTGCTGCAGCCCTCGCCTGGCCCTTTGCAGCCCTCACCTGGCCCTTTGCAGCTCTCGCATGGCCCTTTGCAGCCCACCTTTGCAGCCCTCGCCTGGCCCTTTGCAGCCCTCCTTTGCAGCTCTCGCCTGGACCTTTGCAGCCCTCCTTTGCAGCCCTCGCCTGGACCTTTGCAGTCTTTCTCCCTGGATGGACGATGAGCCGCAACTTTTGCCCTGCCAACTTTTCCCTCTGTGTTTTTCCCTCTATATGCGAGTTTTTGCAAAATGCTTCATTTTGGGGCAGTTTTTTAAGGGTCGGCTTACATGCGAGATCGGCTTATATGCGAGTATATACGGTAATTTTTATTTTTTTTTATTTTTTAATTTTCATCAGATGATAGACATGTGTTTATCCCAAGCATTTTTAAACTCAGTGACTGATGATTGAAGTTGGTTCCAAGCTTTCACTACACTTTCTATGAAATAATACTTTCTAGCTATTTCTGAACTATCCTCCTGTCAATTTGAGGTCATGCCCCTGGAGTTTTTGATTTTTGCTTAATACTGAATATCCTGCCTTGTAAAGCCTTATTCACACCCTTAATATATTTAAAGGTTTCAGTCATTCCCCCCTTTCCCTTCTGTCCAGTATGGTTACCAAGTAGGGTTGGCAATTGTTGCTGCAATTTTACATGTACTTAGAACTCCTGTAACTGCCTGTTGCTATTTTATGACATGCATATATGTGTACCCACAGAGCTATCCTTTGCTTTTATTAATAGAAATATTTATTTCACCTAGGAATTATTCTCAAGGGTTATGGAGTGGTGACCGCTCGGTGACATATCATAATGACACACATTGGTGGGATTCACTAGTAACAAACAACGCAGTGAGCACGCACAGGGCTTTTCAAAATAGCAAGAAAACTAACCTTTTTTACTGAAGCCCTGGTGAGTAAAACCAGCTGAGGCATGGCAATCTGTGCTGCCACGTCAATCAGCTGGGCTCCAAACAAAGGAAGCACAGGACAGAATAGAGCAGGGGCAGGTAGGCAGGGCCAAATGATTGCCGGATCTCCCGGTTTGTGTGAACCAGTCTGTACCGGCTGAATCCCACCTCTAATGACACAGCTATAATCATTCAGTAATCCATGATGTAGCATCAGCTGAATGGTAGGACTTACATTTGTACATGTGGAGGTTGGAAACGTCCCTGGTTAATGTTGTAGAAGGTGAAGGCCTGGGTTGGATTGGAGCTGTACTCATCTACTTCAATTATGAGTCGACTGTGTTGGTGCCTTCTAGCCGTCATGATGTGTGATTGGGCAAATGCCATACTTGCTCTCTGTAGCAATCCTCCTTTTTCACAAAATCATCTCTCCATATTGGCTGAAAACATTCCCCTGGTTTCTCTCTAGCTTAATCATATAACTTCCTCTCATGGATTCTGAAAATGTAAAAATCAGACAGAAAACAATGATCCTGGATACAAGGGGGGTTTGATCATTCATTTGGGATACATCTTATTTATTTACTGTCACAAATTTATGAGAGGAAGATAAAAGGCTAATAGCTGAAATATTTCTCAACAAATACCTCCAGTTCAGCAAGTTGATGAATATTATTTAGGTATAAGGAACAAAACAAGCTTGTCAAAGAAGACATGCTAAAACAGGTTCCAATCAGGGGTGGGATTCTTCCAGTTTGTACCTATTCACTAGAATCGGTTGTTAACATTCTAAGCAGTTCCGAGAACTGGTTGTTAGAAGAAATTACTGGCCTAATCCTGTAAGGAAGGCAGGAAGGAAACATTCTGGTGTTGCTTACAGAAACTGCCTCTCCGTTAACCCTTATTACATTCTTGGAAGGACTAGACTTTCTGTCTCAGGAATGTCTCTGGAGTTTTTTTCCCCTCCTTTACTGGTTCTTTGCTTGTGTGGAGTGACCATTCAAAGTTACAATGGCACTGAAAAAAGTGACTTATGACCATTTTTCACACTTACGACTGTTGCAGCATGTCCATAGTCATGAGAGGCCTGGCGAGGAGATGCGTGTCTCGATGTGATATTGATTGGCCACACCCAGCCAATAACATGACCACCAAGCCATGTCCACCCAGTCACATGACCACCAAGCCATGCCCACCACCTAAGCCACGCCCACAAAGCGGTTGCTAAAAATTTGAATCCCACCCCTGGTTCCAATCCTTAGGAGACTTAATCACAAATCTATAGGGCATTATTCCTTGAAAACGTATGTCACCTTTCAATGTTTTGCAAACACAAATCATTTTATTTTCCTCTTCCCTTCATGCATTAGTAAATGTTTACATTATTGTTCCAACTGCCTATATGACTATGTATGAAAAGTTTGTGAGTAAGTGTTCTAAAAGATCTGTATTATGTCTTTCTTTCGGTATTTTAATGATCATGATAAATCCATAAATTATCTGAAATGACTAGAACCATTACAAATGTTAGCCAAATTCAGATAATAAAAAAATCACAAGTATACTTCCCTTTCATGATTTTCCTAAAAATTAATAAATCAAATATATTATTCAACATATTATTTCAATCACCCAATGTCACTTAAATGATGCATATCCATATTTCATTTTGTTGAAATGATATTGATTTTTGTAAGTGATTCTATAGCCCACCAATCAGCTCACTTTATTTTAGCTCTCTAAAAAACCAACACAATTGCACATTCTCCAGCAATCTTTGTCTCTCAGGCAAGCTATCCATTTGTATATTTCACAGATTATTTTATTACTTTATTTATCAAATCTTAAACCTTGATATATTTTCAATGAAATAGTATAAATTCTGTGAACATATAGAATGATGGTGATTTTATCTCATTGCTTTTTAAGAATTCCTCCATCATTCCCAGTTTTGAATGTTTTAAACTGAATTTTGACTGTATTTCCACATTTGCCTGACTTTCTTAAACAGACTGAGATCCAGGGTGAGGGGACACTCAATTCTTCAGTTATTTATAACAACTTTCATTTGGGATATAAGTTTTTCAGTGGAAAAAAGTTACTTTTCATATTATTTTCTAGCCACAGAGTATCTCATTTCTAGGGCAAACCAAACTGTGTGTGCTTTGAAGTACTCTATTTAATGAGAATTATTTGCATGTAAATGCAGATAACAACCTAATTTTGTGCATTTTTCTGAAAGTTGAGAACTTACAGTGTTTAAACTCTGGAGTCTTTTTGCAGCCCATGTTCATCTTGATGAAAACTACAGCTTCTGAAAGACACCAAACCACAGGGGTGGGGGTGAGGGGATTGTTTATTTATTAGCAACAAATAATTTATTAACACAAGTAGCATACATTTACAGTCCTCCTAAATAGAAGCAGCTTGGCACAGGAAACTCACATTTAATTCTCTCAGTTCGTCTGTTTTGAAATAAGGGAATGCTGAAGGCAAAATATATTCATCGTTCAACTGGTTTTTAAAAGATTAGGGAAACATTTGAGTCAAGCTTGGGAGGATAGGAACGATTGATGGGAGGTTTCTATCCTCCCATCTCATCACTATCCAGTCACAATTCATGAAGCTTTTTGGATAAAAAGCAAAACAATCTTTTTCTTCCTCAAAAAACTCAGTTGTGTTTTGGAGCAAAAAAAAGAAAATACCTTTGAGATTGTACCAAGTGATGGTCTTCTAGCTGTTTTCATCTTTTATCCTTACTGTGAGTTCAGGGGTAGGTGACAATATCCTTTTACATGCTACATTTTTTAATTATAAGAACTTTTATTCTTTCTTAAGTTTACAAATAGCTGATCCTCACTTGTTCTCTTATCATTTTTCCTCAGAAGAAGTAAAAAAAAAATCCTCTGAGCTTTAGCAATCTGGTAACATTTTTTCAAAGTGAGTCCAATACCATAATTTGACAAATATTAATTTAATAGAACAAGGCAGGATTTTAAATGCCTTTCCCTTTATCCTGATATTGGAGGGAGAACATTAGGTCAGTTAGCAAATGGATGGACTGAGGTGTTACTGAGTTCCTTTTATTCATTGGGAGACTATATATACCTGCAGCCATTTAGCCATTACAATCTCAAGGGTTATGGAGTGGTGACCGCAGAAATAATCTCATAGAAGTTATTTGACCCCAAGTGTGCTCCTACAATAAGTTAAATCCAAGAGAAATCACTAAGCAAAGTTTTAAAGAGTTATTTCACTCTTCAGGAAATAAATCTGGAATGGATCCCTTTGCAGCAAGATCCCTTATTGGTTGACTTAATTATTGCCTCAGATCTAGGGATTCTAATGTTTATTCATCTCAACATAGAAGATCCAGTTCCAGACGGGCATAAGCCAATGTGGCTTTTGCACACAATTTTTGTTACTTCTAGGGCTAAATAGGGCTATTACTGAAATGGAAACCCATGTTAGACTTCGAATAATTTTATTGTCACTTTGAATGTGCACTAATTGGCATACATTAAAATGAAATTTCATTGCATACAATAGCTTGCAAAGGGTCATCACCTCCAATATATACTACATAAACATGACAAAATAATTAAATTCCAAGCAAGATATGAGAAGAAGATGTTAGAGAACTTTGTCAGACTGTTAGAGATTTGAATTCTTTATCCCAATCAAAATCCGATGGACCTATCTGCTTAAGTCAACTTTTGTCTCACCTGCTTTAATATTCCACTTGGCAGTATCAAAGTCAAACCAAATATTTATTATAGCATTGAGTAGTTCAAAATAAAAGATAACTAGCAAACAAAGTATTGGAATAACACATGGTGGCAAGACCCCTAAAAGGACTTTGGCACAGTACAAAAATTGGGCATATGAAGAATAACAGCAGGAACTATATCTGCCAGTTAGAAAGAATACTAAACATATCGCATCTATATCTCAGCTATAAATTAAAAAACTGAGCAATCTGAGTGATACCAATATCCTTAGCCAATTTCAATCGCCCTTGAGCCAAAAGGGCTGATTTGGCCTCAGTTAGTTTGCTGGTTTATTTATCCAATTAATTTATTATTGCAATCTACCAGGTGGTTAGCAATTTAAAAAATCCAATAAGGGAATAAAACATCCATAGCAAGAAAAATAAAGCAAATTAAAACACCCACCATAAAAGTAACAAAATAATAAGCAGAGCAGTAAAACAAGATAGCATAATCTCAGATGTTCCCAAAGGTCTCATAGGAAGCTCTGCCTTAAATAACTCCTAAAATGATAAAAGGGAAAGGGGTAGCTACTCCATAAAGAGCCTCATGACTGAAAAGCTGGAATAGAGAGGGTTCACCTTTGATCGAGATCAGTTTCTGGAAATCACTAGAAGAGATAGAATATCTGTATTCCAATTTAAGAGTCGCAATTTATTATAATGATTTTAATTGAAGTTTTTTTTATTAAAGCATGATGTTCTTCATTCCATTATTATTTTGAATTCCTTTTTTAATAACCTGATTTTTCTGTATAATTCAATCTATTAAAATAAATTCTTACTGCTAAATCTTATAGTGTTACTCACATGGTCATGAGAGAAATATCTAGACATTTAAAGCCCTTATGGAATATTTCTATCCAAAGTGATATTTCTACATTTACAGAGACTAGTTAGGGGGTTAAACCATTAATAAATGGTTATAAATCTCCCTGTATTTTACCTTCCTAATAAAATTTTTCAACATTCTTTGTTAAATTTTCAACTTCAGCAATTTTCCATATTTTTAAATACCACTGGTCCCATTAAATATGGACTTGGTTTTCCAGCATTTTTCAATAATAACAAGTGAACAAAAATACTGAATTCATCTCTTATACTGCGTTAATGTATCTACCAACAACAATTTCCTTACATTTCTATCAATGCAAGCTAGAAATATTGAAATGTACATGGTATAAATGTCATATTTACATGTAATTATATGTGTAATTAATGTATAATCTTTACAATTAATGCATGAAGCCTTTCATTCTCTTTAATCTGAACAACAGCAGTAGAATAAATATATGGTAAAGTTATATTTTTTCGAACTAAGTTCTTGTCTTTTTATACCCAGATATACAGAACATATAATATTATATACCCGGAGCTAATGGCCTGTATCAATAATAGTGAGCCAAGTTTTTAAGGCTTAATATTTTTTAAAATTATCCCAACTAGCCAGAAATATGTGCCATGCTTGATACACAAAAAAGTCACTGCATGGATGTTCAAGAATTTCCACATTGAAGACTATGGGTGAACTTATATTTTACCACGAGATGAAGCCATATGCTCCGTCCCATATTCGAGTAGACCAGGTTGCCCTGATAGACCGGTTTCACCGGAAAAACACTTAATTAAAGGCTATGAAATCTGAGCATATAAAATAGGGTAATTTTTTCTGTGGCCTGATCCTTCATGAGTTATGACCAAAGAAAATAATTTTTCACGGTATAATATTTCACAGATTCATCTAGCTAATCTCACACTCCAGAATATGTATATAGGAAGAGTTTAGGTTACAGAATAATGGAATGTTATGGGTTCCTTTTTTTACATGGAACCTACTACAGCAAGAAAGATTAAATGGTCTATTGGTATTCCTTGTTTGCAAAATAATAATAAAAATAATGTTAAAAAAAAGATTTTACAAGTTGCATATAGAAATGCTTTGTGAGAAGTTGAAGACAAAATCAACACATTTTTGGGGAAAGCTAAAAGAATAGTAAAGCTAGTTGGGTAATATAATTTATGGAAAGCTATATATGAAAATGTAGCTTAAATATACAGTACTGTGCAAAAGTGTAGGGCAGTTGTGCTCTAAATTAAAATGCTGTAAATTAAGAATGTTTTCAGAATTAGAAGTGTTAAAAATAATAATGATAAAAATAAACTATTATCAATTAAGCAAATAGAAAGTAAATGAATAGAAGAGAAACCCAGATCAAATCAATACTTGGTATGACCAAAATATTCATTTACTTTCATAACATCCATTGACTTTCCATTTTGTTAATTGACAAAAATAAACTGTTAACATTTCCATTTCTGAAAGCATTCCTAACTTACATCATTTTTACACCCCTGCATAACACCTTTACACAGTACTGTATAAGTCATAAAACAAAAAATTATGGATAACTTCATATAAAAATGCTGTAAACATCCATGTCCAAAATACAGCACACTTTTTTAAAAATTTTGTGAACAATATTACAGACCATTACTCTATCATGAGCTCATTTTATTCCAAATTTCCCACCTGAACTCAATTTTTCTGACCCTGAGCTCTTATTTGTTATTACATAATTTTTTCCCCTTTTATTTGCTGTTTAAATTAGGGGTTTCCTATTCAGGTTTTCCTACTCAGGTTTTCCTATACAACTTTATGCTGATATGGTGGTGGTGGTAGGGTTTTTAACTCTTTTATCCTGAAGACTTACATAAATAGCAATAGCACTTAGATTTATATATCACTTCACAGTGCTTTACAGCCTTCTCTAAGTGGTTTACAAAGTGAGCATATTGCCCCCAATAATCTGGGTCATTTTACTGACCTCGGAAGGACAGAAAGCTGGGTCAACCTTGAACTTGGTGAGATTTGATCTGCCAAATTGCAGCAGCTGGCAGTCTTCTAACCACTGTTGGAAGTAGCCTTCTAACCATTGTGCCATGGCTGCCCATTAAGTCCATGGTTTTGAAAACACTTCCATTTAAAAAATTGTCCCTGGAGCTAAGGGAAACTCACTAGCCCAGAGTTACTTAGGTAAGGCTACAATTGAGTTTACTGGGGTGTAGCCTGTTTCTTTTAACCCTTACACCAAACTAGCTCTCACCTACCTGTTAGATGGAGTTAAATAAATACATATCCTAAATGGAGATCAAATCCAACATTCTGATAAAATATTTTCAGTGGTAATCTATCGCTTCTTTTCCTTAGCCTTCAAATCAGAAAAAGATTTCCAGCTGTAGGTGGAATTTCAATATCGTTTTGCTTTATAAGGATTTAGTCTTAAACCACAAGAAAATGCATTGGTGGATTTGTAAACCAAGTTATTGAAATCAAGCAAAGGATTCCCTGGGCACACAGTCAAAATCCACAGATAGAATAGTAACATTATAGTCATCATTTTGACTGCTTTGGCCATAGGCTGCAAACGCTCCTGATGTCTAATCAGATAGAAATGTCCAAAACCATCTCCTTTCATTCTTGTGAAAAAAGAGCATTGCAATTTCTGAGATGCCAGCATTCAATGTGCCCTTTGGTCACCTTGTTGAGAAACAGAAGTTCAAACCAAAGATTCTATCACCTAAAGCTGCTTCTTTTGGCCTCCCAGCCCTCTTCAGACACAGAAACATTCAGGGGTTTATGCACATGCACCTTTGGGGTCTGTGGATAATAAAGGATTAGCCATACCAAGTATTAATAATGTAACTAATTTAATCTTAATCTGTCTACCGTGGAGCTCCTCATTCCATTCCTAAGAGGTCTGTAAGGGTGTGTGCATAAGTGCACCAGCGTGCCCAACATCCATCCTACTGTTTCCATTTATTCATACTCATTTATTATGTTTGTACTTATACCTGTTTATCTTATGTTTATATGTAATGTTCATATACTTATACTTGTTTTCTCATACATGCTTGAAAAACTAAACTAAATAAATAAAATAAAAAATAAATCAAAATAAAACTAAGAACAGGTCTATGAAGGTTTATGGGCTGTATGAGATTTCATTCAGAGCTCATATCAATGTCCCCCAAATCAGAAAACTCACACTCCTGCCTTGAGATTTAATTATTCTCACCCTTAGCCCTCGGCTGATCCTGATAATCAGATGGGAGGGAGGGAAGATCATTGTGCTGTTAGTGGTGGCAGTTTACTCATTAGCAGTTAGCTGAATATGTTCATTAAGCTCACCTTTCCTATGCAGGAAGCAATTGCTACCATCTGTCTACAGCCTGGAGCTTTCAGTATTCCCCAAAAGGCATTGCCACAAACAGCTAGTTAGAGAGGAATCAGTGCCTGTTTAACAAGGCAAGTCTGTTTCTTCTTCATAAGGCAAAAAAATATCCCTTCTATCCTTTGGCTGCTTAGTTGCATCACAATTTTATTGCCAGTGTCAGCAGTTTCTATGATTCTATTACTCTTTCTCTCTTAATGTCAGGCAGGTGTGGTTGAATTCCCCAAATTGGAAGCAAACCAAGGATGTTCTTCTTCCCTTCCTCCAAAACTTTCTTCTTGCCAATCTTTTGAAAACCCACCTTTCTTTGGTACTATAACTTTTTTCTTTTTCAGTTTTCTTCTGAGTTCTGATATCTCTAGAAATAACTTCAAGAGCACTTCTTCAACAGAATTTCCGACAATTGCTCCATATTTTACCAAGTGTCCATTTTGCTTAATTTTTATGAGGCGTTTTAAATTTCACATTTGAAATGAACACTAGTCATTTTATAGTTATTTCCTTTGTCAAACATGTTCCGGTTTTAGGATGGAAATTCATCATTTTATAATTTTAAAAAGATCAAAGCTCTAATTTTTAATTAAGTTCATATATCAAAATTTTGTGGACAAAAAATTGCTACAGGTTTGATATAATAGGATACTTTATAATGGGATAAAAAAGTGTCTCTTTATTGAAAAAACTAAGGCTTGAAATAATTTTCCGAGATCTCTTAACAAGTGCTACTTGTTATCTATTTATTGACTTCAAATTATGTTTTACCTGTTTTTGAACCGCCATTCTAAACAATGTCCAAATTAGGATAAAAGTAAGTATCTCCTTGGACTGAACTACGTATCTTTGCTTATTTGCTAAAGCTCAAGATCAATGTTGAAACAATGATCCTCTCCTTACTAAGCACACTTATGTAATTAAAATATCAGACTTTGATTGTTTCCTATTAATTACATATCTACAAAGTAATTCTATATGGCACTGATAGCATAGATAACTTCCCAGTGTGCTTGTGGCAAGAACTGATCCTGATTCTTAGTCATGAATTCCTAAAGACAGTATTAAAAATCTATAGTAGCAAAAGAAAAGCAAAATACTTTGTGGTTATGGTTTTTGACTGTTCCAAACCACATAAGCTCCGCCATGAAACAGAGATAACAAAAATATACATGTTCTTTTTTTTTCTTAATTAAGCTCTACTTTTTTTACATGTTTTTCTTAGATAAATCTTCCTGATCTCTCAAAACTTGCTTTTGAGAAGTTGTCATATGTGTGAGGATTTCACCAGGTGAGCAGCAAACTTCACAGAAAAAGATCTAATAGTATTTTTAAATCACTGATAGTACTTTCCAACAATGTAAATGTTAAAATTAATGCATGACAATTTTAAAATTGAAATCAAGTACACATTATCCCACTCTGTTTTGAGAATAGTTTTTGTTTCACAGCTTTAATTACAAGATCCAATCTGGGTCAGTCACTGGGACAAGAGATTTAATCTTTCCAGCGTTTTGAACTTGTGCTGAAGCCCATGCTCAGAGAACTTTTCTCTAATCAGAACAGTGACCCATCCAAACTGGATCCTGAAACATTATCCTGGTACATGTGTATTTGCCTTTCTTTGTTAATTCTCTATATATAACAGCATAAAACTGTACAGATATAAGATTGCACAAGTAATTCAGTGGCAAGCATTTGACAAACAGTAATATTTTAATATATTGTGTGTGAATGTATTCCCGGGGAATTATCTACAATACAGCTCCTACAAGAATGAAAAGGAGAAAATGAATTTAATCTCTACCTGAATGTGTTTGTGTAGCTCCAAACCTTTCCACAATGTATAATAATCTCATGAAAAAAAAAACCTAATTTCATCAAAGTTTAATGTTAATGCTTGGTTTTTTTAAAAAAAATTAAGCATAAGAAATTACGAACATACAATTCTGCACCCTGGTGAAGAAGCCAACTCGGGACACCAAAGATTCGATCCATATGCAATGGAGGTTTCAAAAGGATAAGAAAAATAAACAAATAGGCAACGGCCACCCTCTTTGGCTTTATAACTGAGCTGCTTAAAGGAAAATTTCAGAGGCACAAGATTTTTATGTTGGACACAACAGTATTTACGCTCCATAACATCAATATTCTTATGTCTAATGATAATGACTACATATTGATTTCTTTCAATGTGTAAAACACTCTCCTACCAAGGAGGGGATCAAAAGCAAATATTGATCTGTGCCTTGAAGTCTGATGGAATGATTTTGATTATACGATTAAAATTAGGTATCATCCTCTCTTACTGTGGCATCTAATTTTAATCGTATAATCACAATCATTCCATCAGACTTCAAGTTTCTGCAGTCTATTTTGTTCCCCTGAATTCTACCAACCTAGGTTTCATTTAGTTCATTATTTTACTTTTGAAATGTAAATGAAAAGTCAACTATGAATCTGTTCTTCGTTATAAAAAGATTTCTAAATCTACCTAATAACATTAACTAGTTTCAAAGGGCCAAGGGCAGTGCCAACAAATCGTATAGATTTTTCCTTCCTCCCTTTTAGGTGAACAAAGAAGGAAAAGGTTCTAGATTTTTTTTGCATTGAAATTTAATTGTAGTTTCATAGAAATGCAGAAGCATTCAAACAGATCCAATAAATATAAGATTCTAATTTATAAACTATATTTTCAGATTTTGAGAACCTATTATTTCAACATTTTGACCTACAGATTGCAATTCCTGATGTATGGAAAGTATCTAAATTTCCTCTCTGGCAGATATATAGAAATGTTTAAATAAAGATGACAACATTAAAAATATCTCCTATATCAATCTGGCCTTCTATTACATAATATCAAAATATGATTTAGAAAAAATAAAACACTGACAGAAGGGAATTTTATGTGTTCTTTATTTTGATTAAAAGATGCAAGTCTGTCTGCAAAAGCCAAAATGGGTTCTGAATCAAAACAGGTTCTGGCCCTGTATATTCACCAAATCAGTAATATATAATGATGAATTCTGTTATAAAGTAACTCTATTATTTTTAATAACTTCCCTTCATATCTGCTGTTGTTTCCTCTGTGAGAGATTGCCTGAAATGATCAAGCCAAAGTGCACTAAACAGTGCAAGTGAGTGCTGTAGCACTGTGCTCAAACTGAAAAAATATATTGAATAAAGTTATTCTATGAGTTATGCAGAATAAAAAAGTTATTTCTATGAATTATGCAGGTACTGGTATTTTTATTATTATGGATATAGCTTTCCATTCTGATCATTATTGGCGAATTGAAGGAGAATTGACAGAACCCTTAAAGAAAATATACAATATCCTTCTTCGCATATTTAACATATAGATGTTTACAATGCAATTCTCTAGGTCCACTTAGAATTTAAATTCTGCTAAATTAATTGGGGCTAATTAAGTAAAAATGTTTTGATATAAGGTGGCTGTAATTTTAGGTATTAAAGACCCAATGAACTTCAGTGGGGTTTATTCCTTCTGAATAGAAATAAATAGAAGAGCCATTAATGCAAGAAAACTGCTGCTTACCAGTAAAACTTCACATGAACAGAAAGGCTCATCTATAGAAATTTTTTAAAAAGGCTCCCTTCACAGCTATATATTCTTAAAGAATAAAAAACTACTTTAGAATTGCTGTAGCAAAATTTTGAGAATATTTCTCAATGACACTGTAAATAGACATTTTAACATATTTTATGGACTTTCTCAACAGATGCTGAACTTCTTACAGTTTCAGAGAAACAGCCCATGCACATAACTATCCAATGCATTAGCTTGTACATCCGTCCAAGAAATTTTAATGTTTGTTTTCAGTTTTCAAAACACCCAGCAGACAAGATGGACCTTCCAACAGATCTTTTAGCTCTGTGGCTAAATTATGGGACAGCCTTAGAGTACACTGTAATTTTACCACACCTCACATACGGCACTACACATAGTAAGTAAGCTGCAGCATTGAAAAAATGCACACTTATACAAGTCCTAGAGGTACAACGTCCTCCAAAATATTATTCACCTATATATTACCTTTCCAGATTCCATTATAGGCCCCCTACGCAATTGCAAATTATTAAAATTGTATGTACATTACCTAGAAGATTCCTCTGAGTCTTGCAGCTCTGTTATGCAGATCCTTAGAAATATATATGTGTATATATTTAAAAAAACCTGCTCAACAATCTTCATTGGGCTTTTGGGAACAGCCCCTTTCCAAAAGTGATCCTGACATGCCTACAGGCTTCAAGTCTTTTGGAAGACCAGCTCCATCAGAGGTTCATTAATCTCTGGCTTCATTACATTAAACTTGACTTTCCAAGGATATGGGGAAATCCATGCCTTTCTGGTAGGAAAGAGACTGCAGGACTTGTCAAAGAGAGATCAGGGTTGGGGGGGCTGCTTCTCGGCTGATCCTTTTCTTTCTTTCTTTCTTTCTTTCTTTCTTTCTTTCTTTCTTTCTTTCTTTCTTTCTTTCTTTGTTTCTTTCTTTCTTTCTCTTTCTTTCTCTCTCTTTCTTTCTTTCTTTTCTTTTTTTCTTTCTTTCTTTCTCGTAGCCCGATTTCAGGTGTGGGCTTTGTTCGGGTTATTGAGAAAGGCAAGACATTCTGTCCAGCCCCAACCATCCCCACAATCATTGAGCCCCGAGGAACGCAGCCACGGTCCGCACCGTCCCCAGGTGCAATGAGAGCCGGACAGCCAAGGGCAAAGGGAACCCCCCACAATTTTGGAACCCAGGAGAGGAAAATCTGCTTTAGCGACTTGACACCAAGCAAGCTCGGCGTCCAACATCCCAGGTGGTCCCAACGGTCGCCAGGAAAAGTCTCACATTACCCCCACCCCACCCCCACCCCGCCCGGCCTCTTCGATCAAGAAGTTGTTGGGGTTTTGTTTTTTTTTTGGTGGTGTTTTTTTTTTTTGGTGTTTTTTTTTAAAAAAGCATCTCGGCTACCCAAGCCGCCTCCCTAAACGCCGACGGACGACGGGCCATTTCGAGCGCAGGTGTGCCCTCCGCGCGCGCACACACACACACACACACACACACACCGAGGTGGGAGAGGTCAAAAGGAGGCGCTAAGTGCTCGTTTGCAGCAAAAAAAAAAAAAGAAAAGAAAAGGAAAAGAAAGCATTTCGGTGGGTCGGTTCTCTCGTGGGGCCGTGGAAGCTCTGCCCACCCCCTCCGGGGACTCGACCCAACCTTAACCGAAGGGACGGCGGGAGGGGAAAGGGAGGTTTCGGCGATCCGTCCCCACCATCCACACTCACACACAATTCGCCCTCAGGGCAGGAATTTTCCAAGAAAGTAACTTTCCAGCAAAAGGGCCGGCAACCTTTCCCGCCCGGGGAGACCCCCATACCCGCCCCTCTCCACACAAACACAAACACACCGCCTCCTCAGAGCTTCAAGGAAGCCGCTGGGAAGGGCGGGAAAGAAGAAGCGGCGGCGGCGGCGAGCAGCTGCCGAGCCGGGAAGGACGCTTTGGCAGGCGGCCTCTTTGCTCGCCGCTTCCGCAGCGCCCCCAAGGACCGCCGCGAGAGGTTGGCGGCGGCTGCTGAGGCGGCGGCGGCGGCAGGAGAGGCGGAGGGACGATGCCAGCCCTCCTGAGGGAATCGTCCTCTGCAGTCTCCCGGTGGCGGGAGCGCGGTTTTTGGTTGCTCGGGGGCTTCTTCGCCTCGTTCCCCGCTGCGGGGCTCCGACTGCCAGCCCTGCCGCCTCCCCAACCCCACCAAACCCCTCCACGCTCCATCCCGCGGGCCCTGCCCTGCCCTGCCCTGCCTTCCTCGTCGAGGGCATCCCGGGTTCCCGCCCTTTGGACGCTGCTCCTTCTTCTCGGAGGGGGCGCCCAACTCACCCTCGCCTCTCTCCGCCAGCTTCACCCTCTCCTCCGCTTCTTTCCAAGCGGCAAGCAACCATCTCTGCCAACCCGGCGCCGGCTTTTCCCTCCCCATTCCCCGCCTTCGCCCCCACCTCCTCTGGGCCCAGGCGACCGGCGTCGTCGTGTCCCCCCCCCCCCCCCCCCCCCCCCCGGTTCCCCGCTTGCCGATGGAGCAGCCATGCCCGGCGGAAGGCAACGTTGGCTGAGCCCGGCGGGCCGGGCAAGGCTGGGAGGTGGCAGCCCTGAGCCGATCACCTGGGCACCACCTGGCCCTTTCCAGTCAGAAAGGCTGGACTCTGCGGTCAAGAAAATCCAAATGTAATCAGGTGAAGCCCGGTTCGCACTTGGGCAGGGGGAATCATCTGGTGATCCTTGGCCTGTAAGGAAGCCCAATAACCGAAAGCAGCCCTTCTTGCGAACATGAAAAATCCTGGCTGATTTTAAGAGATGAAGACATTAGCTGAAAAGCAAAAAGCCTGAATAGCCTTAGGTGTTAACCTTAGAGAAATGTCCTGGAAGAAAACAGAAAATATTTCCACAGCATTGATAAGAAAGTTCCAAGGATATGACTATGCAGTCAGTGACAGGTAAGATTGACTGGGCCGAGCTAACTTTTGCTGAGGAGGTAGCCCTGCTCTCTACCTAGAAAGGAGCTTCTCTAAAGAAGGTCATTTCCTAATGCTGCATGGAGGAGAGATGAGGAGGAAAGATGTTCCATGTTTTTCCTTTTTTTTTTGGGGGGGGGGGGAGGAGGGATAGGAACTTAAAATGACATCTTTGCTGAACGGACATGGGGGCCTCCTTTTGCATTGTATAATTTTCTGGGCAAATCTTCAACCTGGTGCATATGCATGCAGATTGCTCACTGCCTTGGCTGGGCAGGCACACCAGAAAACATTTCAGCTTTTGCTGCATGTGAGGAGGAAGTTGGGTGAAAAATGCCTCCCAGTTAGACCAAGCGTCTCCAACCTGCTTTGCTGAGGAACTCTGGGAGTTGAAGTCCGCAAGTCTTAAAAGTTGCCAAGGTTGGAGAGCCCTGAGTTAGACCACTTAATCTTCATCAAGCCTTGACAAGCCTTGTGTCCCCTGTTCCCACAACTGTGCTCTTATCTTGTCCCCAATTAATGAACCAGCGAGAATTAAATCCCTCTTGGTATAAAATTAGCTTCCCATCCACCCCACCAGTATTCAGCAGGTTCTGACCTGTTCTGGAGAACCGGTAGCAGAAATGTTGAGTAGTTTGGAGAACTGGCAAATCCCACCTCTGACTGGCCCCACCAACCCCATCTATTCTCTGCCTCCCATTGAGTCTCAGCTGATCGGCTGGGTCTTCTTTGGTTGCCCTGCACAGGAGAACGGAGCTGGAAAGCAGGTTCGTGGGCTGGGGAGGGAGTGGGATTTTGTAGTAACCTTCCCCTACTATGCCTACCAAGCTAAGCCCACCAAGCCATGCCCACATAACTGGTAGTAAGATTTTTGAATCCCACCACTGCATGCTGCCCCTTAATCTTAAAATCCTCCAACAATCTGCTTTATGGATGTTTGGGAAGCCCAAGAAAGGGGGCACTTTCAGTCACAACCAGCCTCTCCTGGCATTTGCCTCCTGCCTGGTACTTTCCTTCTGGAATCCCTTAAATGCCCACTGTGTCATCTTCTTCTGTTCCAGTCCTTCAAGGTAGGCGAGGCCAATAAGCAGACACAACAGGAGTTCCATGAATGATAGAAACCAATTGTCCCAAATGTGCCTTTTTTCAAGAGGCAATTGGACTTTCTGGTTTTTCTTTAAAGATGATTCGTTTCTCATCCAAGAAGCTGCTTCTGCTTTGACTGAGAGGTAAGGGATGGAAGGATTTATATTCTTTGCAGACAGCTGGTCATTTGCATTTTTTCATTCCCCAACCCTCCAGTCAGAACTGAAGAAGCTTCTTGGATGAGAAGTGAAACATCTTAAAAAAAAAAAACAACCCTAAGAAAGTCCAGTTGCTTCTTGAAAAAGCACCTTTGAGACAACCATGACCTGGATGACTGAGAGTCTCCTTAGACATTCAGCTGTGCACTTTGGGATGAAACCCTTCAAAGTGTGCAGTAATACAAACCAGTGGTGGGATTCAAATTTTTTTACTACTGGTTCTATGGGTGTGGCTTGGTGAGCATGGCAGGGGAAGGATATTGTAAAATCTCCAGTCAGAGGTGGGATTTGCCAGTTCTACACACTTCTCAGAATTTCTGCTACCGGTTCTCCAGAACTGGTCAGAACCTGCTCTGGTACAAATGGATTTCCAGGAAAATTGCAGACCACAGGAACCATTTGCACTTCAGTTAGAGATGCCTGAGGACAGAGATAAACCTCCAAGTGGCCTCAACGACTCTAAAAGGGTGCAAATGACCAATTGTCTGCAAGGAGCATAAATCCTTTCCCACCATCCAGTCAGAGATGAAGAAGCGTCTTGGATGAGAAGTGAAACATCTTCAAAAAAAAACAAAACCAGAAAGTCCAGTTGCTTCTTGAAAAAAAGCACCTTTGGGACAACCATGGCCTGGATGATTGAGAATCTCCATAGACATAGAAACTTAATTATATCCTCTCTCTACCATCTTCTACTCAACAAGCTACAAGTGGGGTTGCTTTGAGTTGGTTCCCAACACTGCAATCACTTCCCCACGCCCTCATTAGCTGCCCCTTCCCATCTCTTTACCACCTTCCCAAATCAACTCCAAATTCTTTTGTAATGAGAGAACAAGCTTTTCCATTCATTTGTGGAAGGGGGGGGGGGAATCCAGTTCAACCCATCATTTCCATGATATGCTAAAGTTTTGGTTGCCTAATTTCTAGTTTCCCTGCATTAAAAAAATCTTGGGAAGAAAGGGAACTTGAAGGTCATTTAATTCAACCCCCTTCCCAAAACAGGGCTCAACAACTAGGGGATCTGTCCCCTTCAACTGCTGAGCCAGCATGATCAAAGTTCTTTTTTTCAAAAAATATTTGACACAGATAGAGGCAGACCACTGATTCAATGATTTTCTGAATAGAGATTTGGCCAAGGAGTTGTCTAGTGGTACTGAAACTTCCTAACAATGACAAAATTTCATAGTTACTCCCGTGTTTCCCCAAAAATAAGACCCTGCCTTATCAGGTTTTTTGCCATCAAAAAAGGCACCAGGTCTTATTTTGGGAGGATGTCACCCACTGACTAACCTCACTTGTGTGCATCATCTCCGGCCTCCTTTTCGCTGTCAGAGGCCTCCAGGAACTTCTTCTGCGGCTGGCAAGGCTTTCCTGAATCCCCCACAGCCAATAACAGCTCTGGATCGATCCGGAGCTTTATTATCAGCTACAGAGGCCTTCAGGAAAGTCTTGCCAGCCTCGCTGGCTGCAAAAGAAATGGCAAGGCAGGTGTTGGGGTGTCCAAGGCCTGGCTACAACTGTCCACAGGTAAGTGGTAGGGCAGCTCCACCTCCCCATCCTCACCCTAACTTAATTTTTACCTGTCCACTCTGGAGTGGGCAAGATCTTAATTAGGGCTTATTTTGGGGATAGGGCTTATATTGGGTGCCCATGTAAAAATCAAGCTAGGACTTACTTTCAGTGTAGGTCATATTTTCGGGGAAACAGTATATTGAGACGACCCCAACTGATGTTAGTATATCCTAATGTCACAAATAAGTGAAATCTTTCTCAAATGGAGCTCAAATCCTGGGGACTCAGAAGACACATAGATATCTTCTTGGCAACACGAAGACGGGGTTACCAGGGACTTTTTCCATGGTCTTTGGGTAGTCTACAGCAGTATTGCTTAACCTTAGCAATTTTAGAAGCAGGGACTGAGGAATTCTGGGAGTTCGTGCCTCTTAAAGCTGCCAAAATTAAAAACACGGGTCTACAGCTTTGTAATCTTGTGGTGAACCTTCATCTAAACTTAACTGTTCAGAATTTGGCCAAGGGGAGCTTGGTTTTGTGAGAGCTGGTTTTCATAGAGTCAGTGAAAAATCCAGAAAGAGCAAGTCAGATTTCTGCAAAAGAAAAGATAGAGAGAGATAGGTGAGATAACACAGAAGGTCTGTGTATGGGGAGTGTTAAACAGAGCAACAAGAAAATGATATATAATATATATATAATAGCAATAGCACTTAGGCTTATGTACAGCTTCACAGTGCTTTACAGATAGATCTCTCAAAGCGGTTTACAGAGCCAGCATATTGGCATTGGGTTTCTTGCCTAAGCAGGGGTTGTACTAGAAAACCTCCCTTCCAACTCTGTTATTCTGTTCAGTCTTCTACTACCTGAGTGTCTTTCACAGAGCGTCTCAACCTATTCTCTAAAGCACCTGAACGTAGGACAAGAACTAACACGCAGAAGATCTTTAAAGAGACATCCAACCTTGAACTAAGGAGAAACTTTGTGACAGAACAATTAATCAATAGAATGGCTAACCTCTGGAGGCTGTGGGTGCTCCATCACTAGACATTTTCAAGAAGAGACTGGATAGCCAGTTGCCCAAAATCGTATAGGATCTCCTGCTTGAGCTGTGGGTTGGACTAGAGGTCCCTTCCAACCCTATTCTATGTTCTCATCTAAAGAAGGCTCCAGAATTCCTGTATCAACGGATAACAAATAGGTTGTTATTGCTGCCAGCTACCTTACACAGCTAGAAACCTTCTGCAGCATTGGATGATAAATATAAAAAAGTACAGTTGGCTGAAAGGATTTTCCTCTATGATTCCACAGAAGTGGAAGGTATTCTTCTTCATTGCTCCTTTTACAGAGACATTCAATTCAGATTCAACCTGTCTCTTAGTAGGAGATATCCTGATTGCCCAGATTCAGCCTAAACCCAGATTTCGCTCATAGACAAACTACACCATAGGTAGCCAGGTTTTGTGCAGTGGCACAGAAGGTTTGCTGGAACTGTGATGGGACAATTTTCCTCAAGGCAATCTATGTAACTGTAATTCATTCAAATTCTAGATATTACCACTGTTGTAATTTTAGATGTTTTTATTTCATATAATTATTTTGTCTATGTTATATTTTAATAGTCTGCATCCTCAGTCTATAGTCTGTATCCTGGTATTTTGTAGATATATTTTAATTTTGCCTTAAAAATTATTTTGTTTTATCATTTACTGTTGGATTGGGGGGGGGGGGGGGAGAAGAGAGCTCTACTATAAGGATAGATAGAAAGCATAGAATTGTGATTGTCCTGTGTTTGAAATTTAATTTATCTTCTGTCCTGAATCATTAAAATCAATCCTTAAATTGATTTTACAGTTCCATTCAATAAATCGCTTAAGATGTAATTACATCTTAAGTACATTAACATGCACAGTAAGTAATGAATGTAACGTGGAGTGCAGGGGGAAGAGAACCCTACCTCTCTTATCATTACACTGGGTGTCCTGATATCATCCCCGTTCTCTGGTCTCCACAGCAGCACCCACAAATTTTGAGAGGAATTAAGGAAATGTGGGATAGTCAAGGAAACAAATTGTGTTTGACATTAGAGGAATCCTTATTTATTGGGAATAATAGCTTTGTATTTCTCAAATCATTCTGTTTTGCCCTTAACAAAAGTTTGGGCACTTTGTTAACTGGGATTACGATCCAAGATTATCAATAACAGGGGGATGAAAAGCATATTGAAGTGATAGTCTTTTAAGATAGCCTTATAAGAAGAGAAAATATTGTATTTGGGGACAGATTCCTTGAATCCACAGACATTTCAATGTTACATTTGCTTGCAGTTAACATTACAGGCTCTGCATATAAAATTGAGTATGTTATATTATTAATTGTTTACACGTGTCTTAATTACTGTCATTAATTTCAATTCTGTTTCTTTCCACCATTTGAACTCTAATGAAGAAATAATTCAAAATTAAATAGCACTTCCACTAACTGGGTTTTAATAACTCACCCTCTCTAAACAAATATTTAAATTTAATTAAAAAATACTAGGTGGCGAGAAATGTGTTGCATCGCTATGACTTGCACTACCTGTCCCAAATTTCAAAAACCAATTAACAGCAATGTTATTTGCACTATTATGGTTTATATGATACTCATTTATCACGTAGTTAATTTTTATTTATATTCTCCAACCGTTCCTGAACTCCATATCAAAATGAGAATGACAAGGGAAACTCCCTAAAGGTAGCTAATGTGTTGCATGCAAAATAGCATGATTATGATCCTGAAGCAAACTGAACTGAAAATACATGTCAAGTTAACTAGTAATACATACTTGTCAACAAAAGATGATATCGGGTAACTTCTTGTTTTCCTACATTCAATTTTCTTCAGTCTTGTGTTCCCCACCTGATGTAGGTAAGAATGTTTGGTTTGAAGTGCAATATATTAGGAGGAGAGTGGCTAAGGGAGGTTACAGATTACAGATTAACAGAGTTGGAAGGAACCTTGTAGGTCATTTAGTCCAACCCCCTGCCCAAGCAGGAGACCGTACACCATTTCTGACAGATGGCAGTCCAATCTCTTCTTGAAAGCCTCCAGTGATGAAGCTCCCACAACTTCCAAAGCCAATCTGTTCCATGGGTTGATTGTTCTCAAGGTCTATTGGGCCATAAGAATGGGGAACCTGTCTTGTGCTGAAAGAACTGTATTGGATACCTATGGAGTTCGTACAAGTTTTATATTTGGTATATAAAGTCCTATTTAGACACGACTGCAGTTCTCTTAGAAGAGCTACAATATCTTGAGAAAGATAAAGAAACAGAGGTGTAGCAATCAAGTGGATAGCCTTAACGATCATGGCGATGGGTGCACTGTTGGAAGACCAAAAGAACCAGGCACCCCAGATTGTGCTGTCTGGGATTCATCTGCGGTAGTAGCAACCACATCCAGAACTAAAGACGGTCCAGGGGACCAAAAATTCAGTCTTGCTAAGGTTGAGTTGGAGCTGTTTTGCCCCATCTCATCCCCAACAGCCTCCGTCCACTGGGATAGGATGTTCATAGCATCCTTCAGAAGGGCTGGGGTAGAGATAAAAAGCTGGGCGTGTCACCTGCGTATTGATGACATCTCACCTCAACTGATGTAACATCTCACCAATGGTCTTGTGTAAATGTAAAACAACAGAAACCTGAGGCACCCCACAAAGTTTGAACTGTGAGCTGGGTCCCCCTCCACATGAATATTGACTGGGATTGGCCTTAGAGGAAGGCAGAGAACCAGCACAATACAGTGCCGCCTGCTCCCAATTCCTGAAGACAACACAAAAGGATACCATGAGCAATGAAATTGAATGATGCTGAGAGGTCAAGAAAGTCAGGATGGATGTACTACCCCCACCCTGTTCCTGCCAAAGGCCATCCATAAATGTAATCAATGCCATCTCAGTCCCAAACCTTGGTCTAAAAAGGGGTCTAGATAATCCTCTTCATCCAGGGTTATCCAAAGCTGCCATGCAACCACTGTCTCAACCGTCTTCTCCAGAAAGAGAGAATTGGAGACAGAACAAAAGCTGTCCAGGCTTCCTGGGTTGAGCAATGGTTCTTTGAGGATGGGGCAGACCGCCATTTTTTAAAAAAGCTGGTGAGACCACTTCTTTTCTCAAGGAGGAATTAACCACCACCCAGACTCACTCATGCGCACTCTCCCCACGACCTTAATTAGCCAGGAGGGTCACAGATCTAACACACTGGGAACAGCATGTTACCCTGACCTACTTTTCTGCCAACTAAAGATCTGGTGGATTATCCAGAGTCAAAGCCATCTACCTAATCATTAATTAGGTCAGCTGTGCCCTAGGTATATACATGTGCATATAACATGGAATACTGGGAGAGATTTTTGAGTTCAGTTGTCATGAGCCAAAAACGTGAGTAGCCATTCTGTAAAATATATGAGTATTGGTGATAAAGCTCAGGCTATAAAAAATATTCCAATACAAGGCAATAATATTACGCATAGAATGGCTGAAAATTTTCTTGTAGTTGGAGCATCCCACTACAGTGGCTCACCTCAGGAATTCAGGTTTTAATCCTTTCCTGCCAGAATAAGAAAAAAAAATGTACGGTAGTGCAAGTTATTGGAGACTGGTCAGTGGGCTGAAACCACCATCTTTTTCCAGTTTCTTCTCTGATTCAGCAAGTTGCCCATCACATATGCAAAGACTGGAGGTTTTCTGCAGCATGTTAGCTACATGAATTCCTTTGATCTTGTCATAGAAGGTGGCAATATTTATTTTTGTCCAACTGAACTTGGAAACACTAGGTGAGTAAGACCAGAATCCATAAGGTTAGACTGAAACACTGAAAAATCACTCCAGAAGAAATATTCTGTCCTTTGATTCACTTGTTGAATATAAAGACAGATAGAATAATTCTACAAACTCTTCCATACAGAGTTTCTTTTATTGGATTATATTAGGTATCCTCAAGGTAACTCACAGTTATGTCGAGATGCATTTAATGTCCAATTCTTTGCATAGTTGAAATCATAGTGTAAAATGATAGTGATCTTTCTATCCCATATTTCATCCCATCGTAGTATATATGCTAGAAGGAGGCTGAGTTCAGGCAAGAGAATGAAGGGACCCCCCACCATCCCAACAAAGGGTCAGTTCAGTGATCAATCAGGATTACAGATGTGGCCACATGACATGGACTACATTTCCCAGGATACCTTAACTACATTTACCATGATGCATTTCCTTAAGGGAACAGCTCATAATTCCTAAGTAACTATCCAATTCCCATAGACTGGCTGGGACAGCACAAGAAACAATAGTGAATCACTTCTGGGTAAGTCTATGAAATCATAAAATCATAGGGCTGAAAGGGATCTTAAAGGGGTTCTACCCCAACCTCCTAGACAAAGCAGTAGTCCTTATATCATCCCAGACAAATCGTCGTCCAATCTTTCCTTGAAAACATCCAGCAATGGAGCACCTACAACTCTGGGAAGCAAGGTGTTCCATTGATTAATCATGCCGACTGTCAGGAAATTCCTCCTTATTTCCAGCTTGGGTCCCCCTCTGATGACCTTCCAGCCATTACTTCTTATTCTGCCAGTATTCCCGGTGACAGCCATTTATGTATTGGAAGATATCAGATCTCCCCTAAGCCTTCTGTTTATGAGGCTAAACCAGGGATCAGCAACCTGCGGCTCTGGAGCCACATGTAGCTCTTTCATCCCTCTGCTGCGGCTCCCTGTTGCCAGTCAGCTCCACAATTGATAGGGCTTTTGGTTAGGACAGGTAGAGGAAAAAAGACGCCGCGCTAGGAGGAGACTCTATGATGGGAGAACGCCATAGTGTCTGGTCAGCTCCAGAATTGAAGGGGGCTTCCAGTTAGGACCTTTGTGGCTCTTTGAGTGTTTAAGGTTGCCGACCCTTGGGCTAAACATACCCAGTTCCCTTAACTGCTCGTCGTATGATTTTGTCTCCAGATGTTTTATCTTTGTTGCTCTTCTCTGCACACTGTCTGGGGTCTCAGCATCTTTTTGTGTCTGTGTGTTGACCAGAACTGGATGCAATATTCCAAATGTGGCCTCACTAGAGTGGTGCTATCACCTCCCACAAATTTGATGCTATCCCTCTGTTGATGCAACCTGCATTGGTTTTTTGGCAGCTGGAGCACATTGCTGGCTCATACTTAAGTGGCTGTCCACTGGGACATTTAGATTCCTCTCAGAGTTATGCTGTTGAGCCATATGGATTGTGTGCTTGTGTGTGTGTGTGTATTTTCATATGGCCATATGGATTCAGCATATGAAATTCCGTAGTCTAAATCTTCACATTTTGTTCCCACTGCCTTGTGTATAGTACCCACTGCAGCAAGCATTAATACCTCACTTGTAAACATGCAATCATGTTTGTGAATACTTAATGGGATTTAGGAAAACCTGGGGGCTAATTCAGTTTCTGTATTGAAGGGAAAGGTTAAAATGCTTAAAAACATGATGGTAAAAATACCAGTTCTGTATGCAGCTTTTCCCAAGCCGGTGAGCACCATATATAATGGGCCATCCATGCTGCTCACTGCTGGGGATCTGGAAGCTATTAAACTCAGTGCCAGATGATGGAAGCTTCCTTCTGTTTCAAAATATCTGGTTTATTTATAATAAATATTTTTTTCTCCTGGTAAAAGTTCAGTACATAATGCTTTATGAAGTTTGGCAAGGGGCAGAGAGAGTCTCAAAATCACCTACTGAAATTCTGTGTTTATAGGACAGCACTTCTCAACTTGAGCAACTTTTAAGATGTATTTACTTCAATTCCCAGAATTCCCTAGCTAGCACCCTGGCTGGTGAATTCTGATAATTGATGTCCCTACAACTTAAAAGGGATAAAAGGATAAAAACTTGAGTTCAGAGACTCCAAATCTTGTAGTTTTGTGGGGAATTTTGCCATCTAGTGATAAGATACAGATACTGCTTGTTTGCTTTTAGAAGGCCAACACTGACAGGGCTAGGATATATTCTTTGGGACATTCAAAACTGTTAAAAACTATATATTTTAAATTACATGCTGTTATAACCTTATTTCCAACCACTGCTTCTTGTCTTGCCTTCTGAAAGAATCTTTCCTGTACCCAAGCATCTTATTTTGAAAAGATGATTATAGCAAAACTCTGGGTGCTCCATTCCCTTCTAGATTCATTCCTGGCTTTGTTGTTATATATTTATTATGTTTTATCAACAAGAATAAAATGCAAAACAAAAAAAACCCCAGAAAAACATACATCCAACGCTAATAACAACCACCAAAAAAAAAAAAGGAAGACAATTGTGTACAAAAAAAGGAAAAAAAGATGATCCAAATATCAAACATCAAACAAAAAAATCCAATCTAACCCAATCTAAACATTATATGAAAAAAAAAGTCAACTGGAGGTTGATTCATGCCTGGCTTTAAAACAGAACATGATTGTATTGTCTATATCAGCAGAAGCAGAGGAGAAATGCTGCATAAAGTAATGGCATTTGAGAGTGTCCTCCAGACTTGACTCTGTTAGGTTATCTAAGAAAAAAACTTCTTCCATATAAAGTCTACATCGTTTTGCAACATGGCTTCTAGCTGGATGAAAAAAGACTATTTCCATGAAGATTTCTTAGGTTGCCAGTGTTGGCTTTTAGACATCAGTTAGACTTTTATCTGCTTGCTCAGCATTACCCAAGCAGTTGGTCTAAAAAACAGTTGATATCTTACAATATTGTATTGTGCACTAGTAGCTAATTTCTTAAGACTTTTGAATTATTGAGGGAAATATTGGATGTAACCTTGGTAAGCATCCATACATAGAGCATTTCTGGGTAGACCGTAGGTTGGTTTCTTCAGGCTAAGCTCATGCTTTACTAATGGTTGCTACATGCCTTCGCTGTGGTTCCCTGTGTACTCACCTTCACCTGCTAACTGCTTCTTGCAGATGTGTCCCACAACAAGACTCATCTCAATGTCAGCCTATCACTGGCACAGGAAGAAAGCCAGTCATCCAGCCATCCAGGAAAGTGAGGATTTCTCTCAAAAATGGACCTAAACCTCCCATGTGAGCCTCTATGTCATGATGTGATGAAGCAAACAAAATGTTGAAAAGATATTTATACAGTTATGTACCAAGCGCATCTAAATTACATTAAAGTAACAAAAACATATTTACAATCCCCAAGGCATGTCATAACTTTTGAGCACCCGTAAGGTTTGGAAATTGAAAGACGAAAAATTTGACACACCCTAATTGTCACATGGAGAATCTGCAACCTGCAGTGGGTACTGCCGCCCCCATCTGGCCACCCCAGATCTATGCATGTGTATCCACTTCTGCTCTGGCTGCTGGAGATAATGGAATCTCCTTGGTTCCTTTGCTTGATCAGAGGAGGGAATCTCCTTGACCCACAAGGGAAAGTCAAAACAGGCAGGGTGGCAGCCGTGCCCATGCAATTGAAGCTCTGACTGTGTGTATGTGTCACAACATACATACAATGCGCATAAGAAAAAGCGGAACTTTGTCCGCACCATCATCATGCCACAGTTTTGACCCTCTGTAAGATGGTCTGGAGATATTCACAGGCAAGGGAATAAAACATAAGACACCATAAATGCCAAGCAAAGAGTGTAAATGCAGGAGTGTATCTTACATTCCTTGGCTGTTGGGAGCTGCATCCTTTTCACACACAGAGAAGCAATGTATCCCGAGAGAATTCCAGTCATGTGTTCCACAGTTGTTCGAATGGCCTATGCTGGAGCTCATTTTTGGGAGGAATTTCCCAGAGTGTCCTCACACTTATTCTCATGAAGCATTTATTGCTTATACTTCTCAGCTTGTAGTTATCAAAAGTTTATGTGATGATGACTCATTTATTACATCCCCCTTGTGGAAGAATTGGCCTTGAAGTTAAAAGAAAGTAGGAAGTCCCTTGAGCTGAGCTGTATGAGGAAAACACTTAATTAGGAGAAGTAGCTGGAGAAGGGAAGCTTCTCTTTAGAAACCTAAAACCTGATTTGGCACACACAAACAAAACAGGAGCTGTTTCATACAGGAATGCTCAATGAAAAACAGAATATAATCTGAAATCTCCTTGCCATTATAATCTTCTTCCACGATAGTTTGTAGAGATTCTCTGTAGGTCATGGTTCTTCCCAAAGTCCTTTTTCAGCAGGCAACTGGGCTTTCTTGTTTTTTCTTTGAAGAGGTTTCGCTTCTCATCCAAGAAGCTTCTTCCGCTCTGACTGGATGGTGGGGAATGGAAGGATAGAATTCTTCCAGGATAGTGCTATTTTTCTTGTGACTCGAGGACCAGAGAAATGCACATTGCTACGAAAGTGAGGAAAGTGGTACAGGAAGAAAGGGGAATGCAGGTGTTTCTTCATAGTGGGACAGAGAACAGCTGGAACCAAGGAGATTGTGGTATGCGGGCTGAAGATAAGATAAAGGCAATCTTATTATAAAATTTAAAAAAGGAAACTTAAAAATATTAGGCATTAAGAAGACAATCAGGTTAAGTGGTATGCTTAGCTGTTGATGGCAAATAAGCAAAGATGGTAGATATTTTTGTTCTTCAGGGGTCAAGATTTGGTGACAATCTTGTGTGTGATAAAGAAGTTAAGAGAACATTAATCTTAGGAGTGAAAGCTAGCTCAGTCCTGAATAAGATCGTGAAAGACAAGGAAATTTCTATGAAAACAAAAAAGGGTTGACACAATGGCCCTTCCAGTGATAAGGCTCAACTTCTCCTTTTTTATGTCTAGATCAAATTTTAAATTGCCAGAATGAAGCCACCTTCTTGGTTTTGTCTTTCACCAAAAATAAGTGATTATCAGTACATGTTTCTGGTAGTAGCTGACATAACAGCAGATGGATTAGGCTTTGTTACTCTCTACATTGACATAGAGTGTTGTTATCTACTAAGAGCCTCCACTTGAGCATATTGGTTTTAAATTTAATGACTCCAATTCTCAACCTGTTCAGGATCCTCCAAGAAGTATAAGGAAATATTGTTATAATGTAATTTAATAGTTATGTTATAATTATCATCCTCTGTTAACGACCCCATAATCCCTTGCAGGGTGGAGTCTGGGCAACTGAATGGAGCTGAGTGTTTACTGGCCAGATGCCCTTCCTGTTGCCAATGCGGAGTTTTTTTCAGCAGATATATTCTCAATGTGCCCAGAAAGAGAAATATTGGCCTCTACCTGGGATCGAACTCACAGCCTCCTGATAGTGAGGCAAAAGCTCCACCCCTAGGCCACTGCACCACTAAGTTATATTATAATGTTATATTAATATTATATTAATAATAATGCTCAGCTGCAAAAGCTGAAATTCAGAAAGAGCAAGAGAAAAAAAGGTAGATGCCTTTGAACTGCCAAAGAACAGAGTCAGAAAAGCTTGGGCTCAGAAACAAATGCTGAAATAATTTTCAAAAGTTTCTTTCAATATCTAAGAAACAAGGGAAAAAAAAGTCAAGGAAATGATCAATCCTCTAGTGGGGGAAGATGGCAAGGAGATTATGGGTAGCAGGGAGAAAGTGGAACTGCTTAATTCATTATTTGCATCCATCTTCAGAGAAAAGTAAAAAATAGTCCAACCTATCAAAAGCAGCACCATAAGAAAACAGAACAGGAATGCAAATCAAAGGCAAGCTGTTCCACTGGTTTACTGTTCTCGATGTCAGGAAATTTCTCCTTAGTTATAGGTTCCTTGAATATTTTGCCATGGCTTTTTTTCTTGCCTTTTGGTGCTTTGGAAAATAAGCTGACTCCTTCTTCTTTGTGGCAGCCTCTCAGATATTGGAACACTGTTATCATGTCTCCCACAATTACTTCTCCTGGAGTATCCCATGGCTTACTTCCCTCCTTGTAAATATAAATATATAAATATAAATATAAATATAAATATAAATATATATATATATATATATATATATATATATATATATATATATATATTTGTTTTCTTAGGTTTTCGCGGGTACTTACATGTGTGCTGTTTAGCTTCCTTCGGGTATTATCCCACGTCATTGTAGTTCTGTTAAAATTGTAGCAACGTTTCAGCAGAATCTCATCTGCCATCTTCAGGCTTCTGTATGGATATGGGTCTTACAGCTCCTGGTTTTAAATTTGAGGCTGGTCCATTCTGATTGGTTGGGAGCCTGGACCTGTTTCATTGGACTTGGAGTTTGATTGATTGGTGTTCCTGGTTTCTTCTGTCTGTTTTGTGGCTTTGATTGGCTGGCAACAGTCTGTTCTTGTGTTGGAGGCTTTCAGTGCAGCTTGGCTCCGTGTGAAAGGACGGCTGCTCTTCATTAGCAAGCTGGGTTTCACCTGGGTGCCTGGTGGGGGGGTTAGGTTGGAGCTATCAGAGGGAGTCTGTTTTTGCCCAGGTGTTTGCCTGGTTTGTGGCATGGAGATCTTTCTATTTGAGAGTGCAGGCTTCCAAATGATTGACAGTCTGGTGGAATCATCTCTTCTATTCATGCTGTCAGGTCTTTTTTCAATCTCTATGGCTTCTCTGATGATTCTGTGGCTGGGGTTTTCTATAGTGGCCAGGGTTTTAGTGCCATTGAAGTTGATGTTGTGACCTGTGGTTTTCATGTGTTGGACTAGTGAGGAGGTGTGTTCCAGCTTTTTTACTGCATTTTTGTGTTCCTCTAGGCGGGTACTTATTCTTCTATTGGTCTATCCAATGTATGTGGCCGGGCATGGTGTACAGGGAATTTCGTATATGTCTTGGTTTTCCAGGTCAATTTTGTCTTTGGGGTTCCTCAGGATGGCTGCTATTTTTTTGTCTGTTTTGAAGGCAGTCTTGATGTGATGCCTGTGTAGTATCTCACTGATTTTATCTGTGGTACCTCTTATGTAGGGCAGGACAGCTGTTCCATGGATCTGTTGATCTTCTAGGTCTCTGTTATGTCTTGGTGTGTTTTTGTGGATCAAGTTGGTGATTTTGTTTTTGTGGAAGCCATTGGCTGTCAACTGAACTATGCACCCTGACTGAAGTATTGACAGCCAATGGCTTCCAAAAAAACAAAATCACCAACTTGATCCACAAAAACACACCAAGATATATATATATATATATATATATATATAGGCGTCAGGCTGATTGGTCTGTCAGTACATTTATGGGGGGGGTTGAGTGCGGTTTGTCAGCCAATTATGAATCCATCTGAGGTCGTGATGCTGTCTCTCACATTTTTCTCAGTTACAAAGAAGTAGGCTGTGGTCGACTTTGTCAAATGCATTACTGAAATCCAAGTATATGATGTTCATAGCATTTCGCTGGTCTACTAAGTTAGTCCCTTTGTTAAAGAATGGAATAAGATGAGCTTGGCATGACCTGTTTTTGACAAATCCATGTTGGCTTCCAGTTATAACTTTGCTTGCTTCTAGGTGTTCGCAAATCTGTTCCTTGACTACTTTTTCTAGGACCTTCCCAGACATTGGCGTCAGGCTGATTGGTCTGTCAGTACATTTATTGGGGGTGGGTGGGTTTCTTCTTAAAAACTTCCAGGGTTAGAGCATTCACAACTTCTGGAGGCAAATTGTTCCACTGATTAATTGTTCTGTCAGGAAATCTCTGCTTAGTTTTAAGTTGCATCTCTCTTTGATTAGTTTCCATCCATTGCTTCTTGTCCTGCCTTCAGGTGCTTTGGATAATAGCTTGACTCCCTCTTCTTTGTGACAATCCCTGAGTTATCATATCACCCCTAGTCCTTCTTTTCATGAAACTAGACATACCAAATCCAGCAACCGTTCAACCAAGAATTTGAAGTTCTCTTGGGAGCACTAAACCTTGGGCCAGTGGTTCATTTCTGAAATCCTTTATTCCCTCATTGCATCTTGACCTTTTATTAGAAATGTAGATGAAAACACCTCTTGTGCTTCTAACTCCTTAACTTTCTTGCCAAGCTGCTCATGCTCTCTTGATATTGCTTTCGGATTCATTGTCATGTCATTCATTTCTCTATTCTTACTCTGGAAAGAGGCTGAAGGGAATTCCCTCTAAAAGCGGAGCAAAGTCTGCAAGAGAAATGAAGGCGAATACTTTGGCTAGCTCTTTCTGATCTGTATGACTTCATGGTCAATAAGATAACAGGAGCAAGGAGTTGATTCTCCTGGAGCTGCATTTCCTTATGAAAAGGACTGCTGGATGTGCCAGCGTTACTCTGATGCTTTCTTCACTGGAGCAACGTGCAAGAGTGACTTAAATCAGGGTATAAAGGAGATAGATACTTCATTTGCTGAAATCATTGGGGTTTAATATGACTTTAGGTCGCACTCTACTGTTCAAGAATAGAACATCAGAGAAAATAATGTTGGTTTTCTCTAGGAGGCCAAAACCTCCTTCGAGAAGATGTGCTTGTGCTTATTTGTGTGATACACACAAGGAAAGGCCTTTTCTGTTGGGTGGAAAGAAGGCTTCATCAGCTCTGACAGAGCTATTCTTTCTGAGCAGAACATTGAATCTGTCAGGAAGTTTAAAGGAGAAATGTGACAGAAAAAAATTGCAGAAAAACAATTACTACCAACATGCCTTCCATTGAGGACCTGTATACTGCATGAGTCAAAAAGAGGACTGTGAAAATATTTACGGAGCCCTCACATTCCAGACATAACCTGTTTCAACTCCTTCCCTCAAAATGATGCTATAGAGCACTGCACAACTGGACACATTTTTCCCCGAAAGACAGTTTTTCCCTGAAATCACTCTGCTAAACAACTAATTCCCTCAACACTGTCAAACTATTTACTAAGTCTGCACTACTATTACTATTAATCTTCTCATCACTTCTTATCACCCATCCCCCCCCACTTATGACTGTATGGCTGTAACTTTGTTGCTTGTATCCTTATTGACTGTTTCCTAGTATAATTTGATTGCTTATTGTACCCTATGGCTATATTCCATAGACTATGTACTCTATGACTATATAACCCTATGACTATCATTTAGTGTTGTATCTTATGATTCTTGATGAATGTATTATTTTCTTTTATGTACAGTGAAAGCATTTGCACCAAGACAAATTCCTTGTGTGTCCAATCACACCTGGCCAATAAAGAATTCTATTCTATTCTATTCTATTCTATTCTATTCTATTCTATTCTATTCTATTCTATTCTATTCCTTAAGGCTTCAATTGCAAATCTGTACCAAAATGGACAACTGTGCCTTTTCAGACACGTGCAAGACATCCTTATCATTCCTCCCTCTTGATTGATAATTCTTTTCCAGCTGGCTTGGACTTAAATGTTAAACACACTGATATTGTTCAGAAATATCCTCATTTTCCTTCTGCATTTGCATAATTATTGAATTGCTTTATTTCCTCTGAACAAGTGAGCTATTTTTTTCCTACTTTGTAATGCACACACAAGCAGAGGATGCATATATATATATATATATATATGTTTGTTTTTTAAATTTTCATGGGTACTTACATGTGTGCTGTTCAGCTTCCTTCGGGTATTATCCCACGTCATTGTAGTTGTGCTTTTAAAGTTGTAGCAACGTTTCAGCAGAATCTCATCTGCCATCATCAGGCTTCTGTATTGAGTTCGTCTGTGGGTCAGGTTATCACAGCCGTTTAATTTTAAATTTGAGGTAAATTTAGTTTTAAATTTAGTTTTAAATTTAAATTTAAACTAAACGGCTGTGATAACCTGACCCACAGACGAACTCAATACAGAAGCCTGATGATGGCAGATGAGATTCTGCCGAAACGTTGATACACACACACACACACACACACACACACACAAAGCTACCTACGCACCCACACATTTCACCACAAGGAGGCAGCAGTGTCTTTGTCATCTATCTGGTGGGGGGGGGGGACTTTTTAAAGAATTAAATTAGACAAAAGGTTTGGCCAACAGAGGTCCCTGTGGATTGCTTGGTGGCACAAGAAAGGAGGCCCAGTTATCTGCAGTATATTTAGTAGCAATTTTGCAATTCTAGTAGTTGATTTGTGTAGGAGGCAAAGACAGTTATATTTTAGGTATAATATTTTGTGCTCTTCATGACGCTGGCTAACACGTTCTCTCATAAGGCTGGTTGAAGATGACTAAAGTTCTATTTCTTGATTCACTAACCAAAATTATATTGGCACAGCAGTATCAAAAGCACTGAACCTAGAACTTAGAATAACAGAGTTGGAAGTGACCTTGGAGTTCTTCTGGTCCAAGCCCGTTTCCACAGGAGACCCTTTGCCATTTTAGATAAAGGTCCTATCTCTTTTTGAAAGCCTCCGGTGATGGAGCACCCACAACTTCTGAAGGCAACCTATTCCATTGGTTGATTGCTCTCACCCTTAGGAAATTTTCTCCTTAGTTCTAGGTTGCTTCTTTCCTTGATTATTTTCATCCATTGTTACTAGTCTTGCGTTTTGATGATTTGGAAAATAGTTTTCTTGTTTTTTATGTGTTGAAAGAAACTTTAAAAAGTATTTTTGACATTTATTGCGAGTCTTACTTTGTTCAAAGTCTTAGCTTTCCGAATTTTATCTTTGCAGATTTGGGCGATTTGTTGGTATTCTGCCTTTCCATTTTTTGTACTTATTCTTTTTTTCTCTCTCAGTTGGTCTTCTTTGTGCAACCATGCTGGTTTTTTCTTGATTTTCGTGTTTTTCTTTTTAAGTGGCATTGAATTGGACTTTTATAATTTTTTATAATCGTGGGTTGTTTAAATTTGCTTTTAATGCTCTTTTTAGCATTGTTTTTAACTATGTTGTTCTATATGGTTATATGGTTTTATTTTTAAACTGCCCACAGTTATGCAGATGAGATGAACAGTGCAGAAATTTGATAAATAAATAAAAAGCTACTGTATTTTTTCCCATTCTCACTTAAATCTTTGAATGTCTTTATTTTGTGTAGATAGCATTCGAATACCTCCTGCATGTTTTTATTTGCAAGGAAGCCTTGAATAAATATAACAGCTCAGCTCCATGCAACCTGCAAAATAAGATGGGGAGGGCTGCATTAATGTTGGTGGAGAAAATGGTAACCCTTTCCCAGGAACAGGACATGAAATAGGAATCTCAGCTCAAGTATTATGTTGTCTCTCCAAAACTGATAGGGTCCCACCAGAGGTGGTATTCAGCAGGTTCTGACCAGTTCTGGAGAACTGGTAGAGGAAATTTTGAGTAGCTTGGAGGATCAACAAATACCACCTCTGATTGGCCCCACCCCCATCTCTTCTCTGCCTGAGCTCCAGCTGATCGTCTGAGTCTTCTTCTGTTGCCCTAAACATGAGAATGGAGCTGGAAAGCAGGTTAGTGGGTTGGGGAGGGAATGGGGATTTTGCAGTAACCTTCCTCCAGGAGTGGGGAGGGAATGGGGATTTTATAGCAATCTTCTCCTGCCACGCCCACCAAGCCACACCCACAGAACCGGGAGTAAAAAATATTTGAATCCCACCACTGGGTCCCACATACCAACTATGAGTGACCCAAAGTTTAAAGGGGGTTCTTCTTCTCTCGTGTCGCTACACTTTTCCAAGCCACTGTAGAACACTGTTGGTGTAGGTTGGTGTAGCGTGGTAGAAGGATTCGCAGGTAAACAGATACCTGACAGGGGCCGCGACGTGAACGCTCCTTCTATGGCCCCCTTAAAGGGGGTGAAACATGACTTTGACTTTTGTTCTTAGAAGAATGGACTATTTAGTTCCTTTGAGATGAGATGGAAACAATTGTGAATATTATATGAATATTATATAAACACTGGAATAACCACATGGTGCTTCCTATTGGTAAAGTATTCTTCGAGTGATACTTGACCATATAGTTTTTCTGAAAGCAAAAAGTCTGACATGATTTGCCTTTTCCTTCTCCTGGGATATTTTCTTGAGGTTCCAGTCTAATCTACTGTTCTGGGATATCCTGATGGTCTTCTATGTTTTGACCCTGCTTATGAGCATAATCACATTTCAGTGATCCATATCCATAATCACATTTCAATGATCCACATCCAATGTAAAGGATTTTCCACTCATATTTGTTCTGCCTGCTGTCTTCAAATCTGTAATCCAAGTTTCTTTTTCTTTTCTTTTTTAAATCTTATTTTGTACCCAGGAAAACAGAACTGTGTTTTTGCTGTTTTTGTCCTTCTCCAGAATTACCTGCTGATATCAGGGGTGGGCTTCAAAATTTTTAGCAACAGGTTTTCTGCCCGGTTGCTGGTGGGTATGGGCATGGTGGGCATGCCCAAGTCGGCCTCCTGCACCATGGTGGGGGCAGGTTGTCCTCCCCAGGCTCCAGAGGCTTTTCTCAAGCCTCCAGGAGGGTGAAAATGGCCTCCCCAGGCTCTAGAGGCTCTCTGGAAGCCAGAAACGGGCCCATTTCTGGCCTTTCTGAACTTCCAGGAGCCTCCGCACGCTCCCTGCACTTACCTGCATCCAAAATGGGCCACATGGTGACTCCTGGGAGGGATGGGATGGAGTGGCTGGGGCCAGTCAGGAGTGGGATTTGGGGGTTCCCTGAACTGTACAGAATCTTAGCTAGGGGCTCTTCCGAACCCCTGCGAAACCCCAGCAGCCCAACCCTGGCTGATATCCAGCCCAAGAATCATCACACATCAAAACTACATAAAGAGTTCATTAATCTTTTAAACATTTTTTTCTTCTCAAGCCCTCCATAAAGAAATAGAGGATAAAAAAATATAGCCAGGCTTTGTCCTGGCCCATTGATAAAAGTTTCCTTCCCTATTGTTCCTTTTAGGGGATTTCTATCTTCCACCCCACCCAAATTTCCTTACATGTTAAAACCTTTAAAAAACACAAGCAAATCACAGGCACCATCTAGTTAACTTTGCCTGATCTTGGGAACTAAGCGGAATTGGCCATGCATGATATGTGCATGGGGGAATCATTAGGAAGTCTGAAGACTATTACCTGGACTGGGAATTGAAAAACAGCCACCCATTTGTCAAGAAGACCACATGATTGAATTATCTAAAAAGACATTCAGAAGCAGATCAATGGAGCTGCCCAAGCAGAGCCCACCACTGTTAACTGGCATTAGCGGCATTAGGGCAGGGAGATTCAAAGAAGTCAAGATGGTGGCTGTGATTATCATTTGACATCCCTCCACCCCATCCCCCCACTCTATAGACATCCTGCAGGGACAGTTTCCTTAAATCACAGCGGGACCTAATAAGGTTACACCTGAACAAAGTGATCTTGCTTGCAAAGAGAAAGAAGGCCCAATGCAGAAGATGCATTGAGTGCAAATACTCGTCGTCCTCTTTCCACATACAAACATCTCTACACACAGACTCCATTTTATGCCAATTGGGGATTATACATAATCCTTGGGGATTATGCAAGACTCTCTAAATGGTTACAAGAACTGGGTATATTTAGTCTGATGAAAAGAAGGGCTAGGGGTGACAGGATATCAGTGTTCCAATATCTCAGGGGCTGCCACTAAGAAGAGGGAGTCAAGCTATTTTCCAAAGCACCTGAAGGCCAGGTAAAGAATAATGGATGAAAACTAATCGAGGAGAGATGCAACCTAGATCTAAAGAGAAATTTCCTGACAGTTAGAACAATTGATCAGTGGAACAACTTGCCTCCAGAAGTTGTGAATGCTCCAACAGTGGAAGTTTTAAAGAAGAGATTGCATAACCATTTGTCTGAAGTGGTGTAGGGTTTCCTGCTGAAGCAGAGGGTTGGATTAGAAGACCTCCAAGGTCCTTTCCAACTCTTGTTATTCTATTTTTGAAACCTTGAGAATCCATATGAAAACCTGTACATCAGGATTCACTGATTATCTTTAGCAGTTCTCATCAGGTTGGCATTATTACAATGAGCAAACTCCATGGAGCCATTTTTAAAATAACTAATGATTTAGTGTGGTCTATGAATGCAGCTGTGGTCTATAAAAATTGTTCTCATATACCATAAAGTCAAATATCCAGAAACGTAATAATTAGTTTTACCATTTCAGGGGCTTGGGACGCTGTTTTTTTCTGGATTCAAATTGGTGTAAAAAATGTTGGATTTTCAACATTTATGTTGATATTTATACTGGTTTATCAAAACATTTTGGATTATAAACTTGTATTTTTTTTCTTTTTTATATAACCATCCACATCATGTTTAACTGAGTAATGAAAGAAAAAATAGCTAATTGCCCATAGGAGGTTATTGAAGCTTTAATACTTCATTTCTGAAACATCAGTCAACAAAAATTTAATTTAGGCAAATCTTTCAAATCATTTAACAGAACTGGACAATTTATGCCGCCACTTTAGGTCATCTGTTTTCTTTCTTTTCCACTTCCTGAAATTGAAATCTCCATTCAGTTAAGTGCTTCGCAGAAGACAAATGTGTCCATTGGGTTTGGTACTTGTCTTTGAAAGTTTAAAAATCCTTGGCCTTTTTTTTTTTTTTCATTCCCTAAATCACAGTCATATGTCTTTATATCTTGGAGTGGTGTCTAACATCTTATAAAGAATGGAATTATTTGAAACTTCTTTGAGAATCTCGCCACATATATCTCCAAAGAGTGTGGGAGCGGTGGAAACATTTAGTAAAGCAAGCAGCAGGAAGACTAGTACTAACTCATTTCACATGTTTCTTGTCCGCATTTGTTATATTCCTTGAGAACAATTGAGGGGAAAAGGACTGAAATGCAGTAGAAATTTGAGACAGAAATCTATTCCGTAAAACAATTTTTTTATTATTTGCACATGTCCGTTATTATCTGTATGTCTTGCCCCTTAGGAACACTAGAATTTAGATCTGGTGCTAAAGTATTACTACTTTATAACAGAAACAATTGAATTCTCTGTGGGTGAGGTATATTGAATTGTGCAAGTAATTCTATTGGCCCTTCTTTTATTTTGTAATGAAAAGTGGATTTGGAGTTGCTTTTTGGCTACTGATAGTCCTACTGAAATTAAGTGTCAATTTAGAAGAAAGGGTCTGAACTACATCAGATTGCAAAATGGACATCCATAATGGACATCCAGAAATTAATGAATGTTGATGAATATACCAATCTGGATTGAATCACAGAGAATAGATTGAACCAGGGAATAACACACTTGCAGCAGAAACCAGGAAAGGCTTCTTGGGATTAGAAAATGTGGGTCAGAAAGATGAAATGGTTGTCTTGTCATCTGGTGACTTAAGATTCCATACCCAAATCCTACAGGGTACTCCAAAATAAATATTTATTAAAGAAAGCTCTCTTCTTGAGCTAGCCAGGATAACCTTGGGACAGATTGTGTAGTATCCAATTTTACTAGGTTGGAAGATGGTATTATAACTGCTATTATCCTTGTTGACATCCATAGAGTTTAGATCAGAGGTGTCAAACTAATATTGTCACGGCGGCATCGCATGACGTAACGTGACTTTCCCCCCCCTTCACTAAAACTGGGCATGGCCAGTGTGTGACGCATATGGCCCATGGGCTGTGAGCTTGACACCCCTGGTTTAGATGAATGGATTCTGCACGTATGGAGAAACTAATTAAAAATAATTTTACTCAGAATTTCTCAGCCAGCATAAGTACAAACTTATTATCTGTCTCTCCCCTCCCCCCTCCCCGTCATAAGAGCTCTGGGTTGCTTTTCTGTTGATGGTAATCAAAGTATCTAAGACCAAAACAATACAATTAATTAAAAAAAATCCTGAACTATAATACAATCTGTGAATCTCATAATGATCTTGCAGTAACAAGTCTGTAGAGTGAATGCTCTCTGAGAATGTTAGCATTGCAACTTTCAAACTTCTCTTTGGACTGGCTTTTCATGTAGTTAAGAATTTAATATAATTTTATTTGATAGAAAATAGTTAAAATACTAAATTGCATTTGTCTGAGAAAGTCTAGCCATTCATGGGGTTTGTTTGTTTCAAGTTCTCCAGATAAACAGAAAAGCTTCATAGCACTACAATCCAACATATGTCTATTCAGAGTAATCTCACTGACCTTACTGAGGGTTATTTAACTGCTTAAGTAGGTACATAATTGCAGGCTATATACAACTGTCAGTCTTTTGTCCACACACTTCAAATCCACTTACTCTCAAGTAATCTTGTAGGCTTCCTACAGTCTTTGAGACATCCTCATGGAGAACAGTGTTTTTAAGTGAATGGTTCCTATTTGATGATGCAGATCAATATATTTAGCAATGTCCAACATTTGGGATTTTCAATGTTTAGCCCAATGATTGATATTTCTCAGTCAAGAAACCTAATATGGCTACTTCAATATTTTTTTTAAAGATACTGAAGTAAGCGAGTACTATAGGATTCAGCTTTGGTTGATTGCTTATGTATTAGACCAAAAAACATGTAAGGTAGGCTTTTTTTAAGTGCTAAAGCTTTGATCACTGTAGATAATGGGTGAGATAGTTCCCCTCCAAAATGAATGAATACAAATAAAAAATTGTTTTGTTGGAAGCTGATGCAGAGCTTTGTAGATCTATCCTAAACGAAACTTTTTCAAAAAATTAGTAAATGCTAGGATTTCCCTTCCCTCAAAATCTTTAAAAATAAGAAAAATATCATGCCACGATCAATTTCTGTATTTGATGAATCTCCAGAGAATTGTATGGAAGCTTATTTTAATACTTTCATCATCCCTGAGGATTTAATACTAGTCTAACTTTCCAAAAACTAGCAGATTTAGTGTTTCAGTTCCCAACTTCTGGCTTGGAGCCTTTAGAAGATTTCTTCTTCCTTGAACTAACAGTATCAAGAACAAGTTGTACTAAAATACATAAGGTAAAATTTAAAAAGTGAAAGGAACAAATTTAGAAACGAGCAAGGAATTGAAAAAAAAAAAAAGGAGGGGGATGTAGTAACATAAAGAGAAAGACACACATAAAGGCAGAGGGGACTAAGCCTTTCACAATAGGAGCTGGCCGAAATAACCACGGTTTCTTCTTTGAGTCATGAGAATAGCTATTTTTTTCCTTAAAAGCTTAAAGAGCTATTAAGATGGGCAAATCACTGGTAAAACAGCTGGAAATGTAAATAGCAATTTCAACAGTTCATTGCTTCTGAATCCAAATGTGGAATGCACAGATCTACTTCAAAAAAGCCCCTCTGGTTTTATTATACTGAGTGGGGAGACTCTTTTCTCAGTGGACCTGAATGGAGACCATGTGCTTTATTTAGCAAATCCACTTTTTTTTTTGCAAATGAGCAGACGGATCTCTAATTTTCACGCCATTCTCCCTTAGAGACCTCCTTCAATTGCACCATTCTTTCATTATCTGGAACTAATGAAGTGCTCGGCAGCCTTTAGCTCTGTAAAGAACCTATTGCTCCAGGAATACTTTGCTTAAATAAAACATGTTTCGTTGGCCAACTTCAAAACAACATTCTTATAAAGGACAAGGAAAAGAGAGAGACAAGGGATCAATGACATGGAGAAGCGATGCAAAATTGCTAGATGCAAATAAAAGGATGACAGTGAGTGCTATGTATAATAGCACATATTGAAAAGCAGAAATGCTCAGCAAAGAGAAATGTTGGCTCTTTTTTTGAAAATTAAGATGTCTCAAAAATATCCAGTTTGCAAAAACAGAGCGGGGAGATGGATTAGGTGGGCAGTGTAACTAATAGATAAATAATGTAGTTGGAAATTGAACCAAGCTACAATAATATTTATGTATGGCTGATTGGCAAGTTTATACCAATTGCAATACCTATTGTTTTATATTGTTTGAGGCATTTCATATTAATAATACTTGGTTTCATGAGTGATTGTTTTATTCCTGGTTAACCTTTTCTTCTCCAATTTCTCACAGATGCAACTCTGTGTCACATTGAATTTGATGGAATCACAGCATTTTAGTATTATCAGCAGGAGTGATTGATGGAACAGAAGCATTTTAACATTTCACACTGAGATCTGGATATTTTTCTTCTTTCTTAACAGAAGTGTCATAACGATCCTCCTCTTTCCATTGCCCACAAATCTAAAATTATTATTATTTTAATTAGTCACAATATATAACTTTTCAAATTTTAAATTATAATCCACATGATAAAATTCTTATGTAAGACAAGCCCACTGGTGAGAAACAATCAGTAAAGCTGGAACAATGGAGAAAAAGAGAAATCTCTGCTTTTCATTTTTTATTTGCTTTCATGTTCTCCTGGGTTGCTTTTATTTCTTTTATTTAGTCCTGCATTTTAATTTGTAGCACATTGCATCTTGGCTTTAGCAACTGAAATCACATTTATCATCTTGATTATCCAGAGCTGGCAACAAGATGTCTGTTTGGCTAACTCCCAGTAAAAACTAGAAGAAATTATAATGTCTGCCTTTGTAAAACAATTTATATTTTTGGAACCAGCTGTAACTGTGTTGTTTTCAGCAAAATAATTTTTTTAGCATACCATTTTTTGAAGAAAAAAAAAATCCCTACATTCTGTCACATTTACTGCTGTAAAAAAGGATAAAAATATTGGTGAAAGACAACCATGTTTCAAGAGATGCAAGTTCTGAAATTTCAAGAATTTCCTTTGTTAAGAATACAGTTCGGCCTTAATTAGCAGCTACTGTATTTTAATAATTACCATCTCTCTCTTGAACAATTCCAGAAATGAAAAAGCATGGAAATGTGGAAAGGGCCTTACTGTTACATTTATATTACACCCACAGACATGCAAATATGAACTCATTTTGATGCTGTGATCTGTTTTGAACATCCAAGAATTCGATCTTATTTCTTGTAGCTTGAATTCTCTCTCTAGCACATGTGATACTTGAGCAAACTCTAACTTGACTCTGATGCAGACTTTTTAGATGTACCGTTTTCATTCCTGGAAGAAAGGAAATTAGGAATGAAATCTCCAAAACCATTACAACTTTTTTTTTTTTTTGTGGGGGGGAAAGTGGACATAAGTGGCTCAAGGAACCATAACCGATTAGAATTAGATTGATCTGAAGGTACAGTATATTTCATTCTTTTATGTAGAAATGTACAAATGTTCCATTCATTCTAAGATTACACCTCATGGATGTATTTCAGGGGTGGCAGATTCAAGGCCTGCAGGCCGGATCCGTCCCATGGGGTGCTTCAATCTGGACCATGGGATCATCCTGGAAACAGAAAAGGACTGGAACGCAGCACCTCTGTCAGTGAAAATATTTTCACTGGCAGGGGGCTGCAGGATGTTGAGCGAGCCACGCCCATAAATATTTTCGCATGCGCAGGGGGCGTGGGGGCGGTGCGCATTGCCTTCTGGATGCTGGCACAAGAGTCCAAAAAGGTTAACCACTACTGTGCTACACCATCATCAATATAGACCTGATTCCTGATTTGGACCATTCATTTCATAGAATGTGGAGTAATTTACTTTGTTTTAAATAAAATGAATATTACAAATTTCACTCCTAATTGCCCATTTTTTATCCTTCATAATAAATAGGAATTCATTGATCCATATATTTAGCATTACCTTGATTTTCATAGGACATTTGGTTGTACTGATTTTCTTTTTAAAAAATCTGAAAAATAATTTGTATATGTTGGGGTTGCTAAATGCCAATAAATATCAATAGCTTTTAAGAGAAGTTTGGTGTCAGAGAGGCCACATACGCCATGTGTCTTGTGAAAGGCTGAGCATACCCCCCCCCCCCAAAAAAAAGACACTTGGTGGATGTGAAAATAACACAGCATCAATGTTGGAATGGAATGGATGGGTGGGAGAGTAACATTAAATTGGAAGAGAGCAGAACACCGAGGAATGGAGAAGGGAACCTAAGACACCTATTTTGCTCAGGATAATTTCCTTCATCCTGGCTGCATCACTGAGTGATGAGTCCTATACCCTTGTTGCAAACTTTAAAAGTAAAAACAACAACCCAATGTAAACTCTTTTCAAATGCAGCATCAGAAACATACCTTATTGATAAATTGTGGGTATTTACTTAAAAGACAGTCACTGGTAGATTTCACGGTATCAACCATGCCATAGATAGAAATGATCTTTCAAATCCAGTCCTTTAAAAATTTATCACAAATTTCATTTATATCTCTGATGGTGATTGCAAGGAAGTTCAATAAAATAGATTGTAAAATTGCTGAAATGTCAAAATAGACATTACTTATAATTTCTGTGCCAATGAGCAGTCCATGAAGCTTAAAGCTAACTATATTTCACTGCATGCTTACTGTAGAACAATATATAATTTAACACTTCAGATGCATCTGTGGTTTGTTAACTTGTTCTTACAAGCCCTGAGCCTTATTTTGTCTATGCATGCACCTTACTTAGGTGAAAAGAATAGAATGGCAATGTAATCTAAATGTTTCCAAATAAAAATTACCGTTTTTCTACATGTCTGATGAGAAGACCCTTTAGAACTTGCACCAGATATCATACTTTTTTTCATAATTTGAATGAAGATGACTAAAAAGTAGATCCTATTTACTTTACGTGAACATTCATTTATACTTAAAGAAGATAATTCCATTGCCCTAATACAACTCTGACACAAATCAATGTTGTAGAGCAGTGACAGTGCTTAGTCATTTTGCAATCACGGCTTGAAGAGATATAAACCATAGTAGCTGCACAGGATCCAGTTCCTTACCCTTCACAGAGATAAATCTGGAACACAGTCATGCAGGCAACGTAGTTCAAGACAAAACTGAAACTTCAGATTGATAAATAATAAAGTGAATCCACAGAAAAATTAAGAGAGATTTAGTGAGATAAGAAATAAACTGCAACATGCTCAGCAAAACAAGCAAGGCAACTCAGAGGTATTGGTCAATTGGAATTATGGGAAGCATTATTGGAGAAAAATATATTCCCCCAAAATGGAAACAAATCTCTCCTAAAGAGGTTAAAAAGGTTAATAGACTTATATATTGACATGGATGTGCTAATTAACAATAGATATGTGCATCATTTTAAAAGTATGATACTTTTAAACAGAAATACAACTCCACCATCATAGATTATCTAGTTTCCTACTATATTTTCTCCAAAGGTCTTAAACAATGTTGGATTATCTCAGATTTCTGTTCTCCTTTCTTTTCAGCTTGGCTGAGACTTCTTTTTTAAATCTGCCTTTTAACAGGGGATCACTGAAAGAGTTGTCAGGAAAAGGCAAGAGTTAGATAGGAGTAGAGGAATGAAGTAAAACTGAGAAGAGAAGCTGGAAAAATACTTTGAAAAGAAAGAACAAACGAGAACAAATCTCTCAGGCATGTTTTTATCTTCCTTTTCAAAGTTCTCATTTACATCCTTAGGTCTACATCCCTTAGAACAAGGATCTTCAAATTGGGCGATTTTAAGATTGGTGGACTTCAACTCCCAGAATTTCCCAGCTGGCTGGGGAATTCTGGGAGTTGAAGTCCACAAGTCTTAAAGTCACCAAGTTTGAGGATCCCTGCCTTAGGAAGTATCCACTACAACTGGATAAGCTAATAAACAAAATTACACCCACTATACTTAAATCAAGGATGGTAATGAATTTGACACAGATATAATTGTTACAATAGGTTATCTGTTTCTTTGCATATTTCTTTTGTATGATGGAATGAAGTAGCCTTTGACAACCCAGAAAAGCTCTATTCAAATCAGTGATGACAGAGAAAAGGTTTTTTTAATTTTCATTTCCATAGCATAGATCTTTCTCATATCTTGGGACAGATTTGTCTTACACTTCCACCCATCCTGTCCATATGTCCCTAATGCACTGCTCTCTGGAGCGTCAAGAAAACATTCAGGGCTGATTACATCAAACTCCTAAGCCATTTCCATATGATAGAAGCCCTGCAGAGTTTCAAAAATGTTGCGTGCCAAAGTACATTTTTTGCAATAGGAAACAACTACAATAAAACTATTAGGATTAATTGGTCATTCTCCATTTTTACAGAACTCCGCTGACCTGTAATTTTAAATCCTAATAAGTACCGGTATATTGATATAATAAAAGTATGGAACATTCTTTCACAGCTACATCACACGACAACCCAGAAAACCAAGAATATATATCCTATTAGATTAGTAAAGTGAATACAAATAAAATAGATCATCCACTATTCACTGACAGGTCCACACATTTTTCTTAGCAAAGTTTTTTAGAAGTGGCTTGCCACTTTCTTCTTCCTAGGACTAACACAAAAAGACTGTCTCCAGTTGGTTTGTGGCCTGAAGTAGGACTGTAACTCACAGCCTCCTGCTTTCTAGTTTGGTGCCTTTAACCATCACACCAAATTGGTTCTCACTGTTACTCTTGAAGACATGAGGCATTTCAAGCAGTATAGTCTCTGCATATACTGTATGCTGACACAGATCAGAAGATCAAGATTGTAACCTCTGAGATCAATCTAGCTAATACAGGAAGAGAAACTAACAAAAGGAAGATTGGACTGTACACCATGATTCAGACTTTATCCTGAGCACCCACCTTCAGATGCATACAATCAAACGGGTGAGTAAATATGCATTAAATAATACAGATCAAATCATTCAAAATAATTATTAAATAATAGTCATTAAAAATAATGCATTAAATTAAATAATTAAATTAAATAATGCATTAAATAATACAGTCAAGGCTATGGTTTTCCCAGTTGCAATGTATGGCTGTGAAAGTTGGACCATAAGAAAGGCTGAGCGCCAAAGAATTGAGGTCTTTGAACTCTGGTGCTGGAGAAGACTCCTGCGAGTCCCTTGAACTGTAAGGCGATCCAGCCGATCAGTCCTAGAGGAGATCAACCCTGACCGCTCTTTAGAAGGCCAGATCCTGAAGATGAAAGTCAAATACTTTGGCCACCTCATGAGAAGGAAGCACTCGCTGAAGAAGAGTCTAATGCTGAGAACAGTTGAGGGTGAAAGAAGAGGACGACAGACAATGAGATGGCTGGATGGAGTCACTGAAGCAGTCGGTGTGAGCTTAAATGGACTCCAGAAAATGGTAGATGACAGGAAGGCCTGGAGGAACGTTGTCCATGGGGTCGCAATGAGTCAGACACGACTTCACAATTCCACAACAAAAAATATAGATCTGCATTCCATCCCAAGTATTAAACAAGGTGATGGTCACAACCATGCAATCAAAACCTGGGGTTTGCTGTACAGAGCTTTCATCACTTGGTTGTGGCCATCACTTTGAATTCTTTAGCCCCTCCCTTTGGATACGCCAGAAAGTAATAGATAAACACTTTTACTAAATTTTATTTTACTTTACTTTATTGATTAGCCCGTGGGCCATATCAAAGTGCAGAGTTCCAGACATAAATTATGACTAAAATCTGATAAAATACAATTTAAAATGAAATTGGAATCAAATACGATTTCAAATGAAAATGCAATAAAATACAGTTTAAAATGAAATTGGAATAAAATACAATAATTGAATATATAGAGATAAGTAAAATATGATACAATTGTATTTTGGTATCACCCCTACAATCTACCTCAATCAGTCCCACATATGCCGATCTCATTTGAATCATTTTACTTAAGTACTGTGCTGTGTTAAATGCTATTTTCAGATTCTGGCCGCACATAAGGTAAGTCACTTTTATCAAACAATTTATCGGTCTCCATACCACAAGCCAGATCAGCATCTGTACTGATTCATAATCAGGTCCTGGGTGACCACTTTGACCATTAATTGATTTGGCATTGAAGTACCATTATGATTTAAGTTAGCTGAATTGGGAAAATCTGAAATGGCCTTTCTCTATAACATATTCCAGCTTGATTATCATAACTCCCAATTCATCACCAGACTGCATTTTGACATCTGCTAATTAGATAGATAATTAATAGATAATAGATTCAATTAAACATATATTTTGAAACCATGAACTTCTTGCATATGCCTTGAAATTCACTAGATGGAGCTCTAAGGTATCAGGGAATCTTCCCAGGGGACTAGGCTGAACATTTTCAGAGTGGTAAGTCAGCCATAAACTCACAAGTGCTTCTTTGTGCATTTTTGCACCAATGTAAAGAATAATGCAGAACAGAAAACATTTGAAAAGAAATAAAATAAAAATGTATTCTTGTATCACTAAGGAGAGGTTGAAGCATTTGGAAAAGTGTCTTGAGTGATAGGCAGAAATATAGGAGAAGAAATGAAAAATAAACAGTATATACGTCTCTAACATTTTCAATTTACTTAGAAACTGTCAATTTAATACAAGTACTCTTAAAAACATTTTTTTCAAGACATCCATGTATCAGAAGATCATTTTATTCTATTTTGCCTATCCCAGCTTCTTTCTATTTTTTTAAAAAAATTCCCAGAGTATTTCTAAAAATAATGTAGGTACGCATTCCAGTATAAAAAGTGCCAAAAAGAGGAGAAAGAATGAAAAACAACAAAATGCCTGCCCATTTTGATAGCATTTGGACTCAGGGCTATTTAAAAGATAGGCGCTTGTGTCTGAAATCTCTTTCTCCTTTATGTGACACAGAATTATTTTATTGATCAATTTGGTATAGCCTCATTAAAATTAATAAGAACCGCTTATTAACATGGAAGGAAATTTAAAATATGCCCCCCCCCCTTCCTTTTAGCTCTCTCCAAATGTTATGGAAATCTAGTGGCTGGTATTAATGGTAATGACCCAAAGCAAGTGGAAAAGGCAGCAGCTCCAGCTTAGATGAGCCTGAAGGCAAAGCAAAAAAAAAAGAATAGAAAAAGTTTTCTTTTAGTCTGCTCCAAGAGGGGGGAAGGGGAATCCCTCTTAGTGTTGTCAAGGAGATTTGCTGTTGAGTTTCTGGACTGTGCGGCTTCAAAGCCCCTCTGCCTTTAGCCTGTAGCCTGAGAGGAGCATTTATTTTATTTTATTTTACAAAACAGGCTGTCACTGAAACTTAAGGGGGGGGGGAGAAACAAGTTGAAGAGCCCATGAAAATAGGAGTGGTCCCACTCTAAATCCTGTAGAAAGAGACCAACTGGATCTGAATAAAAGTCCTTGATGTGACATTTAGCCTACAAAAACCAAGGGGAATGAACACGGTCCGATTGTGGGAATCCGCTTCAAAAGAACAAGGCAGGCAGGCAGGCACCTCTGGAGTCGGGAGAGGATGGGAGCTCAGCTTGTTTGGTCAGGAAAAATGTTCTTGCCCTTCCAGAAGACTTTCTGCAACCCCCCAAAACCTTTCCCACACAAGGGGCGCCCACTTTTGCTACTTATGGTCCTTCAGCCACACCCGGCTTTGGGGTGTGTGTGTTTTCTGTGCCAGGAAAAGCATCTCTTCTTGATGTCAAAAATCACACACACACAAAAAGGGCTATACCGTAGATTATACAATATATGCACATACCTATCTATATTTGTAGTATACTATACTGTATATTTATACTTCTGCATTGTTGTCAATGCCGGGAATACACTACCTGACTGTGGTTTCTTCCCCAAACCGCCAAACCCTCTAACCTCAGACTGTCTACTGTTGACCTCAACCCATTCCTAAGAGGTTGGTAAGGGGTGTCCATAAGCGCACCAACGTTTGTATGTACCGTCCCTGTCCTAATGTACCCTTTTTATTCATATCCATATCTTGTATTAATAATCATGTTTACTCTTATACCTGCTATCTAATGCATATTTGACTAAATAAATAAATACTGAACAAGACTTGGGCAAACCTCGGTGGGCAGGAATGGATAATTCTCACAACCCAGGAACTGACTTACTTTTATTATGCGCTCATTTGGGTTGTCCAGGGAGGAGAGAGAGAGAGAGAAATACCTCACCATCTCCGAAAGGGTGTGCGCGTGCGTACAGTCCCAACTGCATGGTCACAGCCGCCATGTTGACTTTTATGACCTCTTCCCTCCCAAATTTCCCCCCCAAACCCCTTGCAACCGGAATAACAACCGAAAGTAAGGGACCTTGCCTGAGGCAAGGCCTCCCTGAGCGTGGCTTGCAGGGAAGCTTCATGAACTTCTCCCCTCTCCCCTCTTTCTTGGGGGACGGGGGGGGGGGGCTGGCATTATTTCTCTTAAACGTGAGGGGGCGGGAGGGAACGGGACACCTTCCTCCTAACGTAACGATGAAGTCCGAGGAAGAGCTAATTGTTTGTCCCTCAGTCTGTGGCATGCAAAGGATTTGCATCCCTCCCCTCCCCTCCAACCCCACCACCCCATCCCACTCCAAAACAGTGGGGTGCATCTACGTGCGGCTAAAATTCTCAACGCTTGCAGGTCTCCCTCCTCTCTCTTTTTTTTTTTTTTTTTGCTTCTCCCCCTCCCGCTTTTCCCGGGTGCGCGCAACACCCCGTCCCGTCGCCTCCCTCGGGCCTTCGAACCGAGGGAGAGGAGACCCAGACGGCGGCCGGCCGCCCCTCCCCCTCCCCCCTCGCCCCCTCTCTCCTCCTGAGAGGAGCGATTGGCATTCCGCCCCTCCGGTCCCGCCCACCGGGCTGTCCCATCTGCGAATCAGCGGGATGCTGTCAGCGCGTCAGTTGTCTGTGGCTGCCCTCTGCCAGCCCGGAGCGCGTCTCCCCTTGAAGCGAAGCAGCAAAAAAAAAAAAAAAAAAAAAAAAAAAAAAAGAAAAAAAAAAAAAAAAAAAAAAGGAAAAAAAAAAAAAAGCCCGCAAGGTTGCGCGGAATCCGATCCGGAAGCATGGGGACTGGGGACTTTGCGCGGCTTGGCTTGTGTTTGGCTCTGGCGATCCTCCACCTTGACAGGTTTGCCGGCGGCAACGGGGTGCCAGGTAAAGAGCAAGCGAGCCCACGGGGCTGTCCGGAGCTCGCTTTCCTTCTCTCCCCTTCTTCCCTCCCGAGCACCAGCCCTGGCTTGTCCTGGGAGTCTGGGGCTTGCCTTTTCTGATCCCGGCTGTCTCTCTCTTTCTCTGGATGCCACCGAAGGACGAAAGGGGCTTAGTTTTCCGGGGGAAGGAGGGTGTAAGGGAAGGCTGAAAAAGTTACGTCGAGCCTTTCCAGTCTTCTTGTTATTATTACCACTACTTTTACTTTTACTTTTACTATTGCTGCTACTGCTGCTGCTGCTGCTGCTGCTGCTGCTACTACTACTACTACTACTACTACTACTACTACTACTATTATTATTATTATTATTATTATTATTATTATTATTATTATTATTATTATTATTAAATCTTTAGTGAGATTCAGTCTTTCAACAGCTTGAGTCCTAACCAAGGACCTAGGACATTATTATTACTTTCTTATTCTCCCTCTCCCTCTCCCTCTCCCTCTCCCTTTTCCTTCTCCCTCTCCCTCTCCCTCCCCCCCTCCCCCTCCCCCTCCCCCTCG
>BLBF01000022.1:3898765-3925071 GCA_015471245.1 Laticauda colubrina | reverse complement strand
CTTGAGTATTTTCACCCTTGGGTCCAGCTGTCACTTCTGCTATTTGTGATGGGAACAGAGGCCTTTTTGAGCCGAAATGTATGAAATGTAGGCAGCTGAGACAAAAAAAAGCTTACTGTGGATCTCCTACCTGAGAACTGACAAAAGAGTGACCTCTTCCCCCCTCCCTCTCCCCCCACCTTCAAATCCCCAAGCAAATTTACTTCTCTTTGTGGAAACAAGTAAAATAAATAAAAGAAAAGAGATAGTGCTATTCCACATCCCCACACACAAATATTTTGATAGAGGAGGACAAACTCTATTCTCCCAACAAATTTGGGCAAAGCAAAGTATTGTCTCTTTATATGTCTGTGCTAATAATCTAAGGTTCTCAAGATAGTTTACTGAAATAACTCTTCCCCTCCTCCCTGTACCTCATATCTTTCCCTTTGCAAAATTCTCTGAGGTGCAGCAACAATATCTGATTATTATTGCTGCCTCTTCACAGCTGCTCCCCCTCTCTTCCTTGATGCTTGAAGGAGCCTTGTGTTTTCATTGGGGCATTTCTGAAATAATGAGTGTGAGGCTTTCAAGCTAACAATTCAAAGTAGTTTTCATTCTGGGGCATATTTTCTTGAGATCTTTACATTTAAGTGGCATAAAATAAATCTACCCAAGGGTGCTGCAGGTGTGGTGCATCCCCTTCCCTTTCCCTCCTCTTGTCAAGTCCATAAATAACATTAATCAAAGTCCTACTTTTTGTTAGCCAATTACTAGAGGTATTATTATTCATGGTTTCTATGAGTCCCAGATGGGCTGCTGGTATTAAGTTTTCGAACAAAATGGCTTAAGGCTCTTCTGGCTGGGAGGCAAAATTAGGCGATTGACATTTTGGCCACAATCAATAGATGTTTACCACTTTCTTCCCTAAACACCAAACTGATTCCCATGGAAAATATTATTCCAGAAGACCAGATGCTTCTAGCAGTGTTCTCTGAACAAGCTTGTTTTTTCTTTTACAAAAATCAATGTTACCAACCCAAAAAGAAAATTGATGACTTTTCTTTTAGTTATTTATTGGGTATTGAATATGTTGACCTTCATTATTTTTTCTACACAATATGAGCTTTTTAAAATAAAGTGGTTTTTTTCCCGACAAGAGCAATCATTTTTCCTGCTGAAAGTAAGGGCTAATGTAAGGTTAATGTAAAATTATCCATCTGTTTATCAACACCTAATGGTGAAAAATATTCAGAAGGTTTAGTTTAAAAAATAATAGTGCTTTTTAGTGTTGAGATATTTTGCTAAGAAAACTATGCAGATATGTCCATGAAATTATTAAAAGGTTAATTTGACTTCCTTGATTTTTAAAACATTTTCTAGTCCCCAAAAACACACACAATATACTATAGAGATATGTAGTGCTTTGAATTATATTAAAAAGACATAATTTACAGTATGTAGACATATAGATGCAGCCCTTGTCTGCATTTCTTTAAAATTTTTCCTGAAAGCACATAGCTGTATTTTTCCTGAAAGCACATAGCTCTCTTCAACAGCTGTTTTATAGGCTTGGGAAACTCATGGTTTTGGAATAAAATACAAAGTCTTGCATAACTGCTCCATTATGTTGCATGATGTCAACAAACATTTGTCATTTTGAAGAGTCAAACCAGGGCTAACATTATTTTAAATGTCTTTGAATATTAGTAGCTCCGCTTGGTAGCTATGTTGTTGGTTCGAGCTCCAAGCTTGGTGATTTGGTTGCAAATGTTTCATCCCCATTTGAGGAGACATTTTCAGTGCACTTTGGATTGTGCTTGCCTTTCTGAGTCCTAGTCTGATGACATTATCAGAAGACATCCTAACAACAACACCAGCACTAATTTACATCTCATAGATGGTACTCATAGATGGTAACCAAGGACTTATGATTCAGCAACTACAGCCAGCCAATCACACAGCCCAAAGTCAGACCAGGACTCAAAAAGGGTATTTAAAGGCCAGTGCTCCTGCAGACAAGCACAATCCAAAGTGCACTGAAGATGTTTCCTTGAATGAGGATGAAATGTTTGCAACCCAATTGCCAAGCTCAGAGCTCAAACCAACAACATCACTTATATTATTTAGTTAGGGTATTTCATTCCTTTTAATTTGGCAGAATGATGGGTCATAATGCAAGGCAAGATGATTTGGTAGCCTAATGTTTAAAAACTGTCATCTTGAAATACTTTGTGGGGTGGGGGAAGATAACATTGGAAGGATGAAGCAATGAAGAGATTTTAGAGGAATCTCTTTTATCTTGCATGAATGAGATGGCAATCACTAAATTCAATATGAATAAACAAAAAAAATAGACAAGTAAATAAATAAATTCTCTATAGCTTCAGATGATAAGCCTGACCTAATACATTATTACTTGACAATTAAAAAAAAAGGCCAAAGATTGTATGGAAGCCACAAATCAAACATTTCTCATTATCCATAAAAACAAGGGGGGAAATAAGTTTATTTGATTAAAGATAGAAAGAAGATTCAAGGATCACCCTAACTCTAACATTTAAACATGAAGAACCTCAAATAGAAGGGCTGCAAAAGTCCATCAACTGGTCCATCCAGGGCCAGTAAGATAACATTTTGGTTATTTTAGTAACTAAGGGCAAGACAAGAAAAAATGGATGAAAACTACTCACAGAGAGAAGCAACCTGGAATTAAGGAGAAACATCCAAACAGTGAGGACAATTAACCGGTGGAACAACTTATTCCCAGGAGTTGTGGATACATCATCACTGGAGGTTCTTAAGAAGAGATTGGATAGCTACTTGTCTGAAGTGGTATAGGGTCTCCTGCTTGAGCAAGGGGTTGGACTGGATGAGCTCCAATTCTATTTTGATTGATTGATAGTTGTTTAGAGAAAGAGCTGATTCAGTGACTGAGCTCACAAATTGTACTTAACCATGATTTGGTTAGTACCCTTTTCATGAACACTGGGTGGGTTTGCACAAGCAAAGTTATTTACATTTATGTAATAACTGTGGTTTCAAGCCTCAGTAACTCTTGCTGAGTTTGCAGAACATAATAAGCTGAAATTGCATTATTATGGCATACAGTGATTCTTCCAGCATGGGTCTGTATGTGTTAGTTTATTCTGGGCATCACTTCTATATTCTTCATTCTAGTCTTTATTATAATACGAGCATTCCCATTGTTCTTTTAAAGTTATCAGTTTTACCAGTTTTATCAGTTTTAATTGTAAAAGATATCACAGTTCTTTGGAAAAGACTTGTAGTTCTTTTGGAAATGATATTGTCTATGGACAAAAGAGATAGAGCAGAAATATCATGTATGACAAAAGACCCATATTTCTCTCAAATGAGATTTTTTCGCTATGTAATGTAAGTTTAGATTTGCTAAGAATATGGAAGAGGAGGTCTTTTTCTGCCATATCTTTCTTGGTGGGGAGGAGGGTTAAGGTTAATTTGCCTTCAAGTCAGAGCCCCACAAGGTCAGTGTTGCCTGTAAAACAGGAGCAGAGGTTTGGCTTCCCTCACTACTTCTATCTTGACTTTCTGCCCGGCCAGGAAACATCTCCCTTTCAGGAAATTTGATGCCTTTGGAATTTTGAGTGCATCTTTTGAACTCTTGTCCTAAAATGAGATCTGGGGTCGTTAAAGGTAAAATCCACCAGAGTCTTTCTTGAGTCTAACTGTGATTTCAGAAGTATAAGCTCCATTGAAAGCTAAGTTAGTTTTTTTCTAATTAAAAGGAACTTTACACAATAGGAAGGGCAAGGAATGTAGGAGAATCACATTAGCATGCTGTCTGCTTTGGGAATGAATAATAAAGAGCAAGAAGCTCAAACAACCCTCTTAGAAAAGTAGGTCTTACTGGGGGAAATACCTTCCAACAACAGTAGCAGCAGAAAGGAATAAAAAAGTGCTTAAAACTGCCTAAAATGTGACAAGTAGCAGAAAAGCAGCATTGTTCTTTAACTGGAATCCCTGTAGCGAAAGAACCAGGTTAATTTATTTATTTATGCTCTGGTTATTGCTTGCAGATCCCAGAGTTGATGTGATTGTCGCTCTGCAGAAATCTGGTCTTATGTAACCCCTGGCAATTCAGCTGAATGATCTCAGCTCCTTAAATCTGCATCCATTTAGGAAACTCAGGGAAGATGAACACCACAGGTTCCTTTTACAAACTCTTTTGACCATATGGCGAGAAAATAGGATTTTCATGCAGTCACAAGTATGTTTGCTGTGCATTGCCACCCAGGTTAAGAATCATGGCTCTTTGGAGGGCACTAATGCACACAGCTTGAAGCTATTAAAAATGACTTTCATACAGCACTATCAAGATATATCTGTATATATTGCTGCTACCTCTTATAAGAAAAGGTAAAGTCATTATACCTGTAGACTTCCAGGACTTCTTCTTCCAAATGTATTCCTGCAGGTTCAGGATCCGCTTTTTGGATCATTGAACACCACTTTGCACAATCAGTCTTATTCATTTCCAGCTTCAGAAACTGCAGTTTTCTTGGTAGGTCAGCTGACATCAGAGAGAGTGACTGGCCCAAAGTCCCCTATGTGTTTCTGTGTCGAAGGTAGGATTTTAATTTGGGTTCCCCCACTCATAGTTCAGCACTTGAATCACTACACCCCACTGGCCCTCTTGTGATTGGACACTTACCTTCAAATATAAAATTTGCTGAAAGAGAATTACATTAGATAGTGCTTCCTGCATTTGCTTCTCTCAGAATATATTGTTTGAGAAATAGCAATAGCACTTAGGCTTATATACTGCTTTATAGTGCTTTACAGCCCTCTCTTAAGTGTTTACAGAGTCAGCATAATTGCCCCCGACAAATTGAGTCCTCATTTTACTCAGCTTGGAAGGACAGAAGGCTGAGTCAACCTTGAGCCTGGTGAGATTCAAACTGCCAAATTGCAGGCAGCCAGCAGGCAGCCGAAATAGCCTGCACTACTGCATTTCAACCACTGTGCCACCATGGCTCATAATTATCTCATTCTTAGCATCATTTCTAAAGGCCAAACTATTAAAAGATAGAAGATTTCAGTTTCTCTTGATTGGGAACAAAGGGCAAAGTTTATGCGATGAAGCGCTAGCTGATATTGAACAAACTAAGTAGAGTTGGGCATGATTGATCATGGGAGAGACCTCTAAGACAGTGACCCTCAACCTTTTGAGCACCAGAGACCGGTTCTGTGGAGAGAGATTTTTCCACAGACCTCAGGGGGCATGTTTTCACATGCTGCCTGCATCCCACGAATGGGGCTTTGCTTGTTTGCACGGCCCGGTTTCTGATGCCATGGACCAGTGCCAGTCCACAGACTGGGGGTTGGGGACCCCTGCTCCAAGATATCCAAAGGCTGTAGGTTAGGCCGTGAAGTAACATCTTGGAAGTTAAATAATGATTGCTAGAAAACTAAGCAGTCTTCTCTTTGGGGTAGTCAGAAGTGGTGATGAGAGTGTGATCATCTTTTGTGTGTGTGTGTGTTGGGTGCATTGTGCCATCATTTGGACTTTTTTTTTAACCACACCTTTGTTTCAGTCTGTCTGTATAGCTCTAGGAGCTGGATTGAGATGTCCAGATGAGGAACATATTTGGGATGCCTTTCCTAAATCAAGGAGTTTTGTGTCTAGTTATGGGAAGTAGTAATAGCAATAGCACTTAAGACTTGTGTACTGCTTCACAGTGCTTTACACCCCTCTCTAAGTAGTTTACAGTCAGCCTATTGCCCCCAACAATTTGGGTCCTCATTTTACCGACCTTGGAAGGATGGAAGGCTGAGTCAACCTTGAGCCTGGTAAGATTTGAACTGCCAAATTGCAGGCAGCTGGCAGTCAGCAGAAGTAGCCTGCAGTACTGCACTCTCACCACTGCACCACTGTGGTTCAAGATCCACTGCAATGATTAGGTTAGAGTTGCTTTTGCCTGGGATGATCCTTGCTCAGTTGAGTGGTTTCACTAGTACTACTCAAGGTTGTCATAAAATCACTTGCTATGTTGTACTGTCTTTTAAAAAAATGTTTTGTTGCACAGATGCTGATGAATGTACAGAAGGGACAGATGACTGCCACATTGATGCAATTTGTCAGAACACACCTAAATCATTCAAATGCATTTGCAAGCCAGGTTATAAGGGAGAAGGAAAACAGTGTGAAGGTAAGATTAGTGGCTCTTCTATTTCGGCCTATATATCTCCTCTAAAATGATGCTGGCTGAAGCCAGCTAACCTCTGTTTAATCTCAGTTTGTGGCAGTTTATTAGGAAGAGTGTCCTATTACTCCTGATCATTGTTGAGTACTCAAACTCTACTGCCCACTTTTGATGAGCTACTTCTTGAAAACTGAGCTTGCTTTAATGCAGGAAGCAGGAAGTTAAATTTAGAGATTATTTAAGCATGACTTCCTGGGTACCTGCTGTGGCTCTCTATGCCATATTTTGGGCTGTGTTTGGGGGCATTTGAACCTCAAAATAGCGAAAGAAGCCTGGGGATTAGGTCCTTTTTTAAACATGTCTTGCTCTATTTTGAAACTGTATTTAGAATGGGCTGCAAATTGAAGTATCTGTTTTTCCTGGTTCCCTTTTGTTTTCCCTGTGATAGCAAAGATTCCACAGACATTGTAGAAGAGCCGTGTTAGTTTGTGGTAGCCAAAAATCAGAAGAGGTGACTCATGAAAGCCTACACTTTTTAAATAAAATTACAAGTATTCCTTGGGTTGCAATTGCTAAGTGAGGCGGGCATAAAGCACAACATCACGTGCCTGCATCAATTAGCAACATCAACCCCAGCAGTTCCAGTTATTATCATAACCCCAGGACCATGCATGTTGCTATGTGGGAAGAGGTGGGGGTCCCAGCCAAGCAGATTGGTGGGTGAGAGTTGCAAATAGGAGGTGCTATGGAGCACAGGCTGTGTGTGGATGCAGTGGGGAAGGTTGGCAAAAAAAGGCAGCAGGAGTGACTCCTTCCCATTGATTTGCTTGGGGGAAACTGGCAGGGAATGTTGCAAAAGGGGATCATGTATCTATGAGATACTACAACCATTGTAATCATGTTTATTATGGGATACTACAACCATTGTAAAGTGCCAAGTGCCTGAATTGCGATCATGTGATTTCAGGAATGCTGTGATGGCCACCACTTTGTGAACTGGACTTATGTCCCCCTCGTTCAGTGCTGTCATAACTCTTCAATCAGATTAGAGCGGGAAGGGACCTTGGAGGTCTTCTAGTCCAACCCCCTGTTCAATTAGGAGACCCTATATCATTTCAGACAGGTAGCTATCCAAACTTTTATTAAAAACCTCCAGTGATGAAACACCCACAACTTCTGAAGGCAAGCTGCTCCACTGATTAATTGTCCTCACTGTTAGGAAATTTCTCCTTAATTCCAGGTTGCTTCTCTCGTTGTTTAGTTTCCATCCATTCTTTCTGGTCTTGCCTTCTGATGCTTTGGAAAATAAATGGACCCCCTCATCTTTGTGGCAGCCCCTCAGATACTGGAATACTGCTATCATGTCATCCATAGTCCTTCTTTTCTCTAGACTGGCCATACCCAATTCCTGCAACCATTCTTCACATGTTTTTGTCTCCAGGTCCTTAATCATCTTAGTTGCTCTGAACTCTGAACCATTTGATTGTAATCCAAGGACCCCCCTGTAAATAAGAAATAACTAATTACATTAAAAATGTAATAAAGTGGGTTAGAAAAGATGCTACCAAACTTTGTGAGCTCTTTTTAAATAATTTCATTTACTTTATGTTTTATTTACTTATTCACATTTTGGAACTGACAATTTTCCTCAATTTGGGGCAAAGTGGAATATGTATATTGTGCAAGGATAAAATAATGTTGGTTTCTCTAGTAAATTTGCGTACTATACCACTGAATTTTTATGACCTCTGAGCACATATGAACAAGTTAAAAGCCCTAGTCCCTCAACATATCTCCAGGGAACCAGGTTTCTTACACTCTTACACTGTAGGTTTGTATTTTTCTCTTATTCTTTGCTTCCTATTCTTAATTTAACCATGTTGAGGTGATTTGTTCTTTTTAATCTTTTCACTGAGAGCTCAAAATTATTTATAAGGCTTTACTTCTATAGAAGACATGTATATTTTCTTTAGCAAAATCCCTGATCACTATATCTTGATGACTATAAACATAAGTTTAACTTGGAAACAAAATGGCCAGAACACATGCTCTTCAGTAGCAACACCCAGATAAGCAGGGATTAACACCAGACAAACAATCCAGCAGACTAATCAAGGAGCTACCAAGGAGAAAATCACATCCCCACCAGCTCTAGGAGGCAGGTTATTGTATATAAACAGGAACAAACCCCACACACAGCACTGATGATGTTACCTACTTGGTTAAAGAAACATCAGCAAGCAACCAAACTAAAAGAGCACTAAGGACAAACATTCACAAATAATGAGTTTGCAGCATGATGAAATAAGACAAATTCTTTATTGCAGCGAATTGGCTGTGGTGAATTGTCCTGCAGCGAGTTGGCTCGCAAAATGGTTGCGGATCCCTCTCCAGAGAGGTGGGAACAGGAGCTCAGGGCAGTGTGGTACCAGGGTGATAGATGAAGGAATGTCTGGATATATGATGGGAGGCACACTCTTGCCAGTTCAATGTTTGGAAGGGTCCAGCATGCAGAAGTAGCAGTTGATTGAGTGGGCAGTCGGTTCCCACCAAATTCTTGGGATAGCAAACTTCATGGCTCTTTTCTTCCCTGTATCAACCTATAAACATAACAGAATTATATAAATTTAAAAAATGAAATTGTATACATTATCTAATATTGTACAATATATTACCATAGAGCATAAATATATATATTGTAGTCTATATTTTCCTAGAACACTGAAAACAGTGAAAATTTTCTTAATGGCAATTCTTTTAAACTGTGATAAATCACTGAAATTCCATCTAGCAAACAGCAATTGTTCACTTTTCCTTCAAGAGTTATGTGTTCACATGTGAAATGAGCATCCAGGGCTTGTCTTGATCCCAGACAGACATGCCAAAATGCACATTGTAGGCCTTTCACATCTTAACAGACACTTTCACAGAGTACTTTTTCGCTCTTGTCTTGATAAATTGTCCACACATGTAGCAAAATGCATCTGGGTGCAAAATACATCTACTGGATGCCATCTAAATCAAATATTGCTATTCACTATTCTCTTACTCAGCAATTAGATAATAGAATGTTAGTTTAAGGCACCTATACTTTTATGGATATTACTGGATAATCCCAGAAAATGCTAGAAAATTCCAAAAGATTCCAGAAAGTTCTAGAAAATTATGGCCCATTGTAAAAAATTCAGGAAAGTTCCCACAGTTTCAGAATATTCTGGAAGTCTACTCAGCATTGCATGTGAACTGAGAATGTTCTTGAAAAGAGATTGAAGTAAAGTTTTTGTGGAACAATAGCTAGTTTCTATTTATTTTAGGCATAAAGAATTAAAAAAAATTTTGTACAGAGGAACAAAAACTAAATTGAAATTTGTTATATGGGGTTATCTTTTTTTTCTCTGCTTCCCCCTAGTCGACTTTCCAAGTCCTCTGTTATTATCTGTTTATTATCCAAATCAGAAAACCTTCTCACAGGAGGATTTAGACATAGACATAAAATCATAGGGCCAGGAGGGCCCTTGGGATTCTTAAATGTTTAATTTAAGAATTTTTTTGCACATACATTTTTGCTATCCTTTGGAGAGCCAAGTTCTTTCCGAGAATCATTTTATCCAATTGGTGAGTACTTGCTAATTCTGTTTGTTTTAAATACATCTTCCAAAAATACAAACAGGTGATGTCAATTTCATTCACTTTGTGTATTGTTTTAAAGTGTATATGAAAAAAAATACAAAATATAAACAATATGTAGACAGGACTATAGATCAAACAGATTTGCTCAGATAATTTACATGGCCTAAAATTTCATGCTGAGAAGATACTTAATGAATATTATACATATTCACACATGTAAAAAGATAGATGAGCCTTCAATTGAGCTGCCATCTTGGCTTTTTGACACCATCTTGTGAAACTCCTACTTGATAGAACAGGAATAAATTTAAATGCCCTTTCAAAAGATTACCCCCATTTGGTAATAGAATTACCAACCTATTTAATTAGACATTAATATATTAATGTCTAATTAAATCGTTTGGTGTCAGAAATGGGGGTAATCTTTTGAAAGGGCATCATGTAAATTTATTTTCACACATTTATTTAAATATATTCACACAATGGCTTCTAATCTAGCATAACCTACTGCAGTCATTATCTCTGATCCATCTAGAATCAAATATCCTCAATTGTTTCTTAATGAAAATATTCCTTAGAATTATAACTAGGATCTTTCCATAAAATTGCATTTCATTTCCCAAAATCATGGATCTCAGTTGTAAGTATCTCCACAGACTTTGTTGTTCAAGGAATCTTCTGTCACGACTCCAATAAAAAACGGACTGGAGCCGAGACAGCCAGGATGTGATACGACCATAGTCTTTTACTTGCCTTGTGTTACTACGTGGATGTTATGATGAATATTCTTCAAATAACTGACATCGGCTTCCTGACAAGGAGTGGTGCAATAATAATGATTCATGACTGGATGTCAAAGGGGTGGTGTTGTAATAATGATACGAGGCAAATGGGGGTACACGGACTCATCGAGCAGGGCAAAGGTGTAGTTACCATGTTTCTTTAATTTAAGGATGCCGGATGTTAGGCAGCGAGGGTGGCTGGAAGGTGGTTATAGTAATTATGTTGTTATCCAAAGTATAACATGTATAAATACAGCTCTGGGTTGCAACGAAACCCAGAGCTGACTTTAAACATAATTTGATCACTGTTACCTGTTGTTGTGGTGTGGGAGATGAATAAAAACTTCACTGAAGCTACACGAGTGAGTTGATATCTTATCGTTCACCCCTTCAATATTGGATGAACAGCTGACATCTTCCTACAAGTTGAATTACAGCATCTCTTGGCAGTTGTCTTCTAGTTGAATATAAGTTTATATAAGGAAACTCCATGAGTTTCCTTAAGAAAGTCCAATTCACCGCTGATCCATTCTATCATTTCTAAGCTTTTTAAATTTATGTCCCCTTCGGTTTTCTCCAACAAACCTGCTACACTTCTCAAGCAAAGCTGCTTCTCCTTCTATTCTATCTGCAACAAATTTCAATCCACCCAATTGCAAGTCTGATTTAGATGCTGTTACGTGTATCTGAGCCTCATCCTTATATTGATTTATAACTGTTGTCAAGTTGTCAGCCTAGAAAATGGAGCTGCATATTCTTTCCAGTATATTTTCAATTTTCTACTTGGGAGAAATTAGATGGGGAAGAATATTTTTCTATTCCAACTCTTTAGAATAACAGAAGAAAATATAAATCTACACCAAATAGCTTTTTTATTTTTGCTTAATCATGCTTTAGTAGTCTGCATGGATTCCTGATTTTCTGGCAACTGATATAGGTTTTATATGAGTCATTATTATTATCATTTCTAGGATAAAACAGAGCAGTGGTAAAACTGTATGAGGAAGCAATGTCAGCCAGCTAATTTTAAATGGAGTGTGTGTGTGTGTGTGTGTGTGTGTGTGTGTGTGTTCGTGTTCAGAATCAATGTCAGAGCTGTGAAGATCTAGCAGTGATAGGTAGTCTGCAGTTTTCACTCAGTAGAGTTGCCCAGTGATAACTCTACTCGCGATAGATGTGGGATGATTTTCCTTACCTGGCCGCTGTTCTTTCTCCTGATGCTTGTTTGTTGACTGCCTTCTCTCAGTAACTCCTATATTATGCAGATAATACTGTAGCACGGTGTTTTCTCAACCTTGGCAGCTTCAGATGTGTGGACTTCACATGCAGCATTCCCCAGGCAGCCTTGTGCGTGCGTGGGCTTACATAATGCCAACTGACTCAGTTGCAATATAGCACTGGATCAGATATGGATAGAGTCCAAGAAAGCAATAGAAAATCTGGGTGCCTTGGGGTGCCTTTGTGTGCATTGGAGGCCCTTGGGTTATCACCAGGGCTAACATAAGATTCTGTGGCTGATGTAGTTGGAACTTCAGTGCTTTGATTCATTTGTTTTTGAAGTTCTTACTTAAACTTGCATTTTGTATCGTGACCTGTGATTTTGGTTTTTATTATCTCTCTCTATATAAAAGCGAAATACCACTCATGCATCATCACAAAATCTCCAGAACCGTAAAGCCTACAAACTTGAAATTTGGCACGTGTGTTCTTCTTGGCTTCTCAGTGCTCACTAAGAAAGGATTTTTCGAAATTACCATTAGTATATCTATCATATATTATTATTAACATGCTCTGATGCTAACGAGTTCTACTCCCCCTCCCCACCTGAAAAGAAATCTCTTCCAAATGCAAAACACGAGCAGATGAGAGGAGTTTCAGTATCAGTTTTAGTTTCACAGTAGCAGCCAGCTTTAGTACACAACAGTTGAGCTAAGCCATGCCCAGGTTTCTTGCTGTCTCCTTGCTCACACAGCAAATACTGCTTCAGTTTCCAAACAGTCCTCAACTCTCTCACACACTGACCGGACGCTAGCCAGATGAATACCAATGGATGCTGGTAGGCAAAGGCACATTTTTTTCCCCTTATTTTCCTCCCCCAAAACTAAGCCCGATCACATAGTTTCGTACCGAAGTACAGGTATAGAGCTTGTACTTTATAAAGGAACTTGCCTGAATACTGGGCTAAGAAGAAATGCATATTATCCTTCATAACAGTACTGTATTGCTAATAATTATACTGTATATCAGTGGTCACCAACCTTTTTTGTACCAGGGACCAGTTTCACGCAGAAACACTTTTTCGTGGACCAGCAAAATCAATTCTTCCCCAATAGTAAAGGGCTTCTTAGCTTTAGCAATGCGGTCCGTGAAGTTAGGCACAGAAGTTAGCATGGAAGTTAGGCAAAGGCGGAAGTGGTTGTCTTTCAAAATAAGACACCCGGAAGCAAAAACATATTTTTATATATATTTTAATACCGATCCACGGACCGGTACCTGTCCAGGGCCTGGTGGTTGGGGACCCCTGCTGTATATTACTGCTATGAATAACATACCCTTATTCATAGAAATAACAATAAGAAAAACTTGATAAGCATAATTACCAAGAGATGTATCTATCTTGTTTCTCACTTCAGGAAACAGCTGCCCTAATGGTTTCCAGGACTGAGAGCTGTCCTGCTCCCTTTATTTTCTAGCCTGCCCCACAGTAAATAGATTCTCGGCATAGATGTAGCTACAATTGAAGACATGAGGTTACCACTTGCCAAACCTGGAAGATGGGAAGCCCTGCAATCCACAGGGGGAAAACAGGAGTGTATGCATGGTTTTGTCAGGAAAGCCAAGATGGCAACCACAACAATGCACCTGAGGCTCTGCTATTTTTGAAATGTGCAATGAATATTAAAAAGACAGGAGGTGCCTCAACAATGCCATTGTCGCTGCCATCTGTGACTTTTTTTCACCACTCTCTATAAACAGTGAAGATATTCAAGTTGTTCCTCCAGTTTTTTTCCTAATATTCACTCCCATCTTCCTGAAGAATTCAATACATATTTCGAGAAGAGCTAGAAAGTCAGTTTCCAGTTGCATGGATACATGCATGAATTCTCTTCCAACCTTCATATAATCCTTTGAAACATCTCAGTGCTATAGAATGCTGTGCAAAGGCTGACTTGGGATGGCATCCCAAATGCTAAGCAAAATCAGGCATGGTTAGCAGCTAGGTGAATGCCTCCAAATGGCTGACTATATGGGGAAATCAACAGGAGTTGAGCTTGACTGAACTTTTTTATCATTTTATTAAAAATCTTAAAAAATGTATGTGTGTGATTTGTGTGCCTGTCCCTTCTAAGTCTTCTTCCACTAAGGCAAATGTATAAATCTGGCTAATCAGAATTCCTTTTAATGAGGGCTTGAAAATACTATTGGAATGCATGTTGCTACCCTAGGAAGATCTAGGATAAAATGTTGTTTGACGGACTTTTGGGTTGTTTGTTTGGAGTTGTTGTTATGAAGATGTCAGGTGCAAGCAACCAAATTGGTGGTATTCTACTGGTTCGGCCCGGTTCAGCTGAACCAGTTGCTCCCAGCTACTGAACCGGTTTGCTCCGATGATGAGCTGCTGGGTCTGCCCACCTGTCCCGGCTCAATGCTGACCTTTATTTCCTGGTTTTCAAGCTCAGCTGCTTCGTGGGACACAGCGGATTGTCGCATGTCAGCTGTTTAACACACAGGGAGAGTGCAGGATGGCAGGAGAAGGTCAGTTGCAAACCTTCTATGCGCGTTCAGAGCGCATGTTCACCAAACTGGTTGTTACACCGGTTGAATCACATCCTTGAACCAAATCCACTCATAAATCACTAAACCAAGAACTTTATTGACTTCTACCTATAATATAAGAAACTGCTTGTCTCCTGGAAAAAAGCTAGATAAGGTTTCAAGAATCTTGAGTCCTCTTGCAGCTACACAGCAATTTGAGACTAATACTCGACTCCTCTTTCCGGCCTGGATGGTAATTTCCCAAAAGAAGATAATATGAAGACCCGCTAATGTGCATTGTCTTTACAGGAAATGTAACAATTAATTAATGAATTATTATTATTGTCACAAAGGAAGACAAATATACATGTCCAAGGAGAGCGATGTGTGATCAAATTGGGGTTGGTCACCAGGGGCAGAGATTTAATCATTTGAGCTTTCACATTCATGCTGGAGTCCATCTTAGGGAAGAAACCCATTTCTTAGGCTTCAATCGTTTTCCTGGCTATTTTTGTACCTGCATGGCCAATGATCTTACTAGCTATGAAATTTAATGTGTGTCCTTGTTCATTGCAATGTGAGGTTACCAATGAGTTCTTGTCTCATCTGACGGCTTGCTTGTGTTCTTGCAATCTGGTGGTTAGCTTCTTCTCCATTTGTCCTACCTAGTCACGGGGGAAATCCATGAGAGGATCCGATAGATTACATTGGAAGTATCTCCCACCTCCAAATGATCTTTACAGTGCATAATTTTTCGTCATGCGGTAGCCTCTGGGCAGTGTGTGATGCCCACCTGAAGATCATGGAAGCTGCATTCTACTGCTTCTGAAATGTTTTTGATGTGTGGTAGGGTGTGCCCTATAGTCGGTCTTTTACCTTCTTTTTTCTTTTGTCTCCTTTACTTTTTGTGCAGGCATCTTGTAATAAAATGCTTGTGGGTACCCCTTCTGCCTGAAGTGTTCATGTAGGTACTTTCTCTCTAGTTGTTTAGCTTACTACACTACTGGGAATTCTCATTCTGCTGTATAGTGTTCTAATGCAGCTGTTTTTTCTGTGACAGTAGATGGTTACTGTTGAAACTAAGAATATGTGGAGTGTTGGTGGCCTTATGATAAACTCTAGTTTCTAGGCTTCCATCTTTCTGCCTGTTGACAAGCACATCTAAAAATGGTAACTGTCCAGCCATTTCTTCCTCCATTGTGAATTGTATGTCTGGGAAGATTGAGTTCAGTAGCATATGAAAGTCTTTCAGTGCATTTCCTTTGATGATGACAAATGTGTGGTCCAGGGGTAAAGTTCAACCATCTCGCTCCACCTCAGGAGAGGTGGTACGGATGATTTGAATCAGTTGGCCCCGCCCATGCCCACCCGCCATCTTCCTTTTAGAGACTGAGTCCCACCAAGCCACGCCCACAGAACCAGTAGAGAAAATTTTTTGAATTTCACCCCTGGTGTGGTCCATGTAATGGCACCAAAATTTAGGTGTGTAGATTTGAAATGCACAATGTTCTAGTTCACATAAGACAGTTTTTGCGATGGCTCCTGATTTTGGGTATCCCCTGGGTATCCCTTTTATTTGCTCATACATTTTCCCTTTTGAAAAAAAGACAATTATGATTGTCTTTAACAACTATTTTTAATGGCAGAAATTTGTCAGTCTGGTAGAAAGGCACACAAAATGTTTGTCAGCGTTCCCAAAAACAAACTCCAACTCCAAAATGTCCGAGACAGACATTTTCTCAAAGTTCCATTTTATTAGGGTTGTCATATTGGCACATCTGGGAAAACCTGAATCTGAGGCTTCCGGGTTTTCCCTTCATAATTGAAAATCAGAGACCCATCCCCTACACCCATCAGTCCATCTCATGGCCCAATCATCATCCGCCCAAACTGAAGATATTCTCTAACCACTCCTTGTCCAGGTGCAGGATGACATGACCTTGACTGAGAATAAGAATGCTATTATGTCTAACTACATCCACCCTAGTAATGTCCCCTCCCAATTTCCCAGGTACTACAATGTGGCAGCATGGAAGCTTCTGAGGCTAATATGGCTTCCAAGGCTGACACTGTTCTGGTGGAGGTTGTATTATTTTGGATTTTGGGAAGAGAGCTTATCTCAGTTTCTCTGACTAGGTCTGGCATTAGAGCTATTTCTGGAATTATTTTCAATTTTGAAATCAATACTTGTGCTCATATTTGGCAGCTTTAAAGGTAACAAACCCAGATGATAAATTGGGTGTCCCACTTTTGTTCCAGTTGTATTAAAAATATCCATATGAAAAGGCATTGCGTGCATCATAGATTGGATTGTATATGCTGTATATTACTTTACACTCTCCACAGTCATATTTGGACACACATTTCTTTGCATTTAGTGAATGCTAACACCAAAACCAACACAGTATTTTATAAATAAAACGTGGGTTTTTTCACTCATAAATGAAGTCAGTGTTTTTCTAATTGCTTTTTGAATTGCAGGGCAAATTGTATTTGAAATATTTGGCACAATACAAAGTCAGTCCATTAAAAAGATTGAAGACCTGAATATTTTTTATTTTAAATAATTAAAACACAAAACAGTGAAATTTCATATTCTCAGACGGCACTGAAAATGTTTGGTCATGACTTGTTTGTGCCTGTAAAACGTTTTTGTGGTTTGTCTTTTATTTTTATATTTGGCTCAGATTTGTTCTAATGTCATGGTTTCCATGTCTCAAAACTTGGAAAGCTTTGATCGCCAAGGAAGTCAGCTTTCCAGCTTTGCAAACAGAGAGACAAGGAGAAAAACCCTGTTTTCTCCCATGTCCATGTGATCCAAGGAATTAATTCTACCCTCTGGAAAAATCTAACTACATCTGCAGCAATTTAAGGCAGAATCCTCAATGCTGGTTAGTATGGCTAATCTAGCTAGCAAAAGCCGAGGGGGGGGGGGGAAGGGAAAAAAAAACAAGATGGAAATTTCAGTTATTCAGTTGCAACCACAATCTTAATTTTTCATGCATCCACATACCAGCTAGCTACATCAGTGGTTTTCTATACCTTAAAACTATTCATATTTTTGATGCTGATCTCTGTTTAATGTCAAACTTATCTTCAAGCTAAGCTTATTCAACACATAACTTTCTTTCTGTCCTAATATCCATTGGCTCATATATAATAAAGACTTCTTGAGGTATTAAAGTTAGATGTTCTGTGGAAACCCATGTTACAAAATGCAATGTGAATGCTTTCCAGAGGTGGTATTCAGCAGGTTCTGACGAGTTCTGGAGAACCGTTAGCGGAAATTTTGAGTAGTTTGGAGAACTGGCAAATACCAGCACTGACTGGCCCTGCCCCCATCTCTTCCCTGCCTCCCATTGAGTCCCAGCTGATCTTCTTTTGTTGCCCTGCACAGGAGAACAGAGCTGGAAAGCAGGTTAATGGGGTGGGGAGGGAATGGGATTTTGCAGAAACCTTCCCCCAGGAGTGGGGAGGGAATTGAACAATATTGCCAACTGGAAAAGACTCCAAGCAGATTTCCAGAGACTATGAGGTCCTGGATAGGAAGGAAAAAGACTGAAAGCATAAATAGGGTTTTTATCAATCTTTTCAACTGAACATCAAGACATACGTGTAAGAGAGAACATGTTCCGGGAACTGGCTAATTTGGACCATTTGCAATCAGGGGTTTAATCATGTATAACACAAGTGTCAAACTCGCAGTGTCACATTGATGTCACATGATGTATCATGGCATTTTTTTTCCTTCACGGAGTTGGGGTGCATATGGTCTGTGCATGATGCATCTGGCCTGTGGGCCGCCAGTTTAATAGCCCTGATCTATATAAAAGATCTATGGCTACATCTCATAAAAACTGGAAAGAACATATTCATCAATCTATTCAGGAGGATATTGAATTAGAATAAAAGGGAGATGGGCAAAGCTCAGGGCTGAATTTACTATCAAAAATACATGAGACAATGAGGATGGGGATTGCCAAGAAACTGTCGCAGCAGCCCAACAGAAAGCACTGCTCACAATCTGTTTCTACATCAGTGCAAAGTACAGGAAACAAACATGAAGAAGTGGAAGTCCTAACACAGGAGGAAAATATGATGTGAAATATACTGATGCATAAGATGGAACGTATATGGATGTATATACATGTGGAAGGCTACTACTGAGGCTACAACTCATTCAAAAGAAAGAAAACAAATTGAAAGAAGGAAGGTGTTACAATGACTGCATCAAAACTCACAATCTACAGCACAGAAATTTTGTTGAGAGCACTTGAGTATTCTAGATCTAACCCTTACTAAGGGATAAGGCAAGATTGAAGCCTGAGAATGGTATTTGTTGATGTTTGAGAAAGTATTGGCTGGAGTTCTGGTTTCTGATTTTACTGTTTTTGGGAGCCTTACAAATGCAATTCACTCAGAAGTGTAGCACATAAGGTGGGTGGCCATACAAGAGTTTAAAAAAAATAAATAAATCAACAACTAAATATGAGAATAGTTGAAGAAGTGAAGGTATCTTATCTGTTGGGACAAGAGTATAATGGTACCCATAAGTTCATATCAAAGAACAGTGGTGGTATTTTCCGGTTCGGCCTGGTTCTGCTGAGCCGGTAGCACTGATGAACAGCAGAGACCGAACCGATTATCTCTGACCCTCTGCTGTTGGGCCTACCCACCCACTCGGGCTCCCATACTAATCTTCATTCAGGGGTGAGATTCAATTTTTTTAACAACTGGTTGTGTGTGTGTGGCTAGTTGGTGGCCGTGGCTTGGTGGTCATGTGACTGGCTGGGCGTAGCCAACTCAATATCACTCACATCGAGGCATATATTTCCTCGCCTGGCCTCTCGTGACTGTGGGGATGCTGCAACAATTGTGTGAAAAATGGTCATAAGTCACTTTTTTCAGTGCCATTGTAACTTTGAATGGTCACTCCACACAAGCAAAGTACCAGCAAAGGAAGGGAAAAAAAACTCCAGAGACGTTCCTGAGACAGGAAGTCTAGTCCTGCCAAGAATGTAATAAGGGTTAACGGAGAGGCAGTTTCTGTAAGCAATACCAGAATGTTTCCTTCCTGCCTTCCTTACAGGATTAGGCCAGTAATTTCTTCTAACCGGTTCTCTGAACTGCTTAGAGTGTTAACAACTGGTTCTACCGAATAGGTGTGAACCTGTAGAATCCCACCCCTGTCTTCATTCCCTGCTTTTGCAACACAGCTGCTTTGCATGGCACAGCAGATTGCCACCCGTCAGCTGCTGAAGCGACAGGGAGAGTGCAGGGTTGCAGGAGGAGAGTTGGAAAGCCTCTGTGCCTGTGCAAAGTGTGCATTTGGCGTACATGCAATCGCTCCCACCAAGCCTCACCTACTGAACCTGTGGTAATTTTTTTTTGAAACACACCACTGTCAAGGAAGGAAAAAAGAAGTGTATAATGGATTTAAGAAAAGGTTCTTTATGGACTCAGTTAGCAGGTCATCTTAAAACCCTGAAGAAAAAAAACGGTATGAGAAAAACTACTATAGAAATCATACAAACAAAAAGACAAACTGAAGGCACAATCACGAATAATTATGACTAGTAGTCAAAATGAAAGATGTCTAAGGAGACCTATGTGGATATACAGTGATTTCTAAAATGTTGAAAAGGAAATAGTTACACTTACTCTGGTATTCAGGTATTCAAATTCTGAACTACATCAGCAATCTCAATCTTTAAAATCTATTAAAAACAGCTTCTTGTGATTGGCAGATAATTTTGGCTTTTTCTTCCTTATCCTCAGTTGAACCCGACCCAAGGGATGGAACAGAACAATTTTAGCTGTAGTTCGATGTCCTGTCTCATTAAGCAAGTACAGCAGCTCATCAATGCATATTCAATTATAATCTGAATTTGGGGGTGAGGGGATATTCTCCTACCAATTTTTTGAAGATTTATTTTAGACAGAGAAAATTCTTTTTCCAAGAAAATTATATGGATGTTTACTTTTAAAAAGACCCATTACATAATATCTGTTGCATTACACTACAGTGAAAGGCCCTTTGCATGGTTATATTTTGTATTTTAGGAAATAAGCAACAAATAAAAAAAGTGATTTGGAGTAAACCAATTTAAAGCAGATGGAAAGATTTATTTACAGAAACTTTCTTTCACAGCTATCTGTCAATTCCTCTTTGGCAGTTTGTTAAAAAAAAATCCTGCTTTTAGGAACATAACCACAATTTACAAGAATCTGCATTGTGAAATATGCTATGAAATGGAAATCAATTAATAATGCTGTACAGTTTGAGTCTTGTTATTTTTGTACATTCCATCTCCTAACCAACAGCTTCTTCTTGTGTGGAAGAGATACTTCTTTTAAGCTGTGGTCAGTTTGCCTTGTACATTATTTCCTTACTCTTCAGCATACAGTATATCTTCATTAAAAAGGGTGCACTTATGTTTCCCAATGCTCTGTGGGCTTCATAAACCAAAATAGATTTTGTGAGAAGCTGATTTAAGATCTGATTTAAGTCTAAGGCTGCATGTTGTTTGGCTACTTTGCTAGTTAATGTTCAATAGTTTAATTAAAAAAAAACCATGATTATCTGTCTTGGATAAACAATTTGATCTGTTGGTACCACAAAATCTGATGAGAGAAAAGAGTGGAATGAGTCTCTCCAAGTTTTCCCTAGAGTCTAGATGTGTGATGGCGAACCTATGGCACGCATGCTGGAAATGACACACAGAACCACTTCTGCCGGCATGCGAGAGGTCGGCCAGAAGAGCCCCACTGTGCATGCAGTGGGGTGTTCCCCCCCACCAGGCAGCGTCGATTGTCAGGTATCTGCCACAGATGTGCGGGAAGAGGTGCTTGTGGGAGACACGTGCGAATGCGCAGAGGCATGCAGCGTGCAGGGGGGTTGCATGTGCAGAGGCACGTGCACACGCAGGGGGTCACACGCATATGCGCAGGGGCAGGGGGAGTGCACATCGCATCATGGGTGCAGGCATGCAAGCGCACACACGTGCATGGGTGCACCCGCTCACACTTTTGGCACGCAACATGGACAATTTTGGCACGCAACATGGACAATTGCCATCACGGGTCTAGACTGCTACAGCTTTGAGGATGGTTGAGCTATTAGCACTGGAAAGTTTACCACCCATTTAACTCAGCATTTAACGGCCTGTCTTAATTGGTATGTACTTTGTTCACCTCCTTCAGTGTATTTTGAACTTGTTTTAGTATTAGGAAAATGAAGAGTGAGAGAACTCAGTTCTTTTGTCATTAAGACAGCAATATTCAGCAAGGTTAATTTATACAGAGCCCATAACCTTTGCTAGGTTGGGAGATCTATTACAGGTGTATGGACTTAGATGCCCACAGACAGGCTCTTAGCTGTGAATTACCCTGTTTCTCCAACAATAGGGCCTCCCCCAATAGGAAGTCCCAGCATGTTTTATAGGCATGAAATGAAATTAAGCCCCTCCCCCCAAATTAAGGCCTATATTAAAACATGCGAAATGGGGGGGAATGGTGGGGGGGGGCTTGCCGTTAGGAAGTACTTTTGTTGCACACCCGGATATGGTGCTGCCTGCATTGACCTCGATACGAAGTGCCCCACCAATGCCGAAGTCAACATCCAAACCGTCACCACCCGCCCGCCCAAAGATGCAAGGGGGGGGGGGAATTAAGTCACCCCCAAAAAGACGGCCTAGCCACTTTTTCGGGGCTCAAAAAAAAATAAGACCCGGCCTTATTATATGAGAAACACGGTAGCAATGTTACTGAAACCTTGCTTGCCCCTGGAATGTCTCAGATCCACAGAACGAAAGTGGCCTCTTGATGTTAAAGGTGAAATTAGATTGAGAGAGTACAATCACAGAACCATAGTCTCTGGAAGAACTGAGAGATTTGTTACTCCTTCAAATGACCAAATTTTCATTTCACAAGGACATTGCTTTTTCCTATATAAAAATGATTATCCTCTGTTTAAATAGTTATTCAGATCCTACAGTTGAATAAGCGTTGTTGGCCTTTAGTGAGCAAACGTTGGATCGATTCGATTATTAGACAAATAGATTTTCATATCAGAGATATCTGTTTATGTAACATAGCATCTTTGTTAAATATGGATGAGAAAGTTTATAACTATTTATAGATCCATTATGTAAGGAGGAACATCTCAGATTTTTATACATCTTTAAGTATTCAGCCAGGAGTGGATTTTTTTTTTAATGTTTAATGTTAGAGTAATTCAATATTTGGGTTTTTAGAATAAGCATTGGCCAGTTACAAGCTTTTCATTTTTGGTTAAGATCTAGAGTACATAACAGTGGCTAAACTCCAGAAACTTTTGGTTGAAGTTGATGAAAATTTACCCTGGTTTAAGAGCTGGTTTGGTTTAAAGATCTACTAGATAAGATGAGTGCATCCTTAGTGGATCTGCTGAATCTCAGAGGTTGGAGCCTTAATCCTGAAATGAATTGGAAAATCCCACTGTGCATTGAAGAAAATATATTATAACACAATGTTGTGCCTCTAAATCCAGCTGCGATACAGCTGAAAATATGAGCTATCTTTTCATAATTAATGCAAAGCTAACCTATCACATGTGGACATAGAGAATTCTCTGCATCTTACTACCTTTCAGGTCTCCAAGGTTCAATTTTAGCTTCCTTTTATTGCCGATCCACTATAAGGCACTAAATAAAGGGGAAAGCATCAGTGGTGGGATTCAGTTTTTTTTTACTACTGGTTCTTTGGGCATGGCTTGGTGGGCATGGCAGAGGAAGGATACTGCAAAATCTCCATTTCACATGAATCTGTAGGAAGTGATGATTATTGGTAGGTTTGAAGAGTCTCAGCAGCCTGTTCATCTCTTAGACGCTGGTATCTAGAAAACAACTCAGGTCCTGCTTTGCCATATCAGGTCTCCTGTCAGACCAGTCCCAGTTTGGGCATTCAGGAAAGAAAGACCCTTGATTCCATTTTGTACTGAAAGATATACTTTTACTAATACCAAGTGGTTACACCGTAGCAAAGCCTGATCTTAGGATTTCCTGCTTGTTCTGGTAATTCTCTCAAGCCCTCCCCTCTTGGTCATCGTGGACGTGTCCAATAAGGTTCAAATTAGGTGTTTTGATAACAGCTCCACATTTTGACACCTCTTTGGATGGGCATTTCGCATTCCATTCCCAGACTTGTGTCTTTGATTCTTTCAAGCTCTGTTCTAGGTGGCACCTCTGTTTACTCACATCTTGTCATCTTCCTTCCCTATATCCCTTTGCTCCTTTCTCCCCCCTTTTAGGGCAGGATGCCATCGCAGCAAAACAGGGCTGAAGCAATGCGATGGCAGACCTGACATTTGCCCCATTTGTGGCATCAATTTTTTTTGTTAAGGAAATCCCTACGACCAAAGGGCACTTCTTTCTCAAAACAATTCTTGAGTTGTTGTTTCTCTGTTCCATGAAGATCAAATTGCCTCAGATGGCTAGGGATTGTCTTCAGACAGGGAAAGTCTGATACTAATTGCTAAGCTCTGAACAACATTGAATAACTCCCCAACTCTTTACTTTTCTGATTCACATAGCTCTACTAGTTTTTCTCTGTTTTTTGTTTTCCTTCTCTGCCTCCTAAAGAGCTTCATATGTCCAATATAGAAAGTTCTCCTCTTTCGTGGTGAATTGCAGTGCAGAAACTCGTTTTCCAGGCCCCTTTCCTTTTCCTCCAATAAGAACACAAAATTGTACTTTCAGCAGATATAGTTTTCATTCTCTTCAGCAGGATATAGAAATTTTCAGTTTTCTTTGTAGATTACCCTAAAGGTTTTTTTTTTTTGTTCTTAATGATAAGGAGTTGGTTGGAATCTCTCCACTGCATTGTGCCTGCCAAATTTCCTTGTTTCCTCTCCCTATTCATTCACTTGGTGTGTTTTTTTTCTGAAAAACTAGCTTCTTTATACATATGTGCCCTGAAAAACTGCCACTTGCAAGTAAGCAGAACGTAATGCTCCATTCATATGTAATCATGTATACTTTAAATGATTCTATAGGTGTGAAAAAAAGTATTTGTAGCATGTAAATATATATACACAATGCACAAGCCTGATGATGGCAGATGAGATTCTGCCGAAACGTCGCTACAACTTTAAAAGCACAACTATAATGACATGGGAAAATACCCGAACAAAGCTGAATACCATACATGCATGCATACATACATACATATATACACTTACACACACACACACACACACACACACACACACACACACACACACACATATATATATATATATATATATATATATATATATATATATATATATGTGTTTTTTTAAGTTTTCGCAGGTACTTACTTATATGCTGTTCAGCTTCCTTCGGGTATTATCCCACATCATCGTAGTTGTGCTTTTAAAGTTGCAGCAACGTTTTGGCAGAATCTCATCTGCCATCATCAGGCTTCTGTATTGAGTTCATCTCTTTCATCGTGATTGGTTGGGAGTCTTGGTCTGTGTTTATTGGTCTTGGAGTTTGCTGTGTTCTGCTTGATTGGTGTTTCTAATATCTTCTGTCTGTTTTGTGGCTTTTTTTGTGGCTTTGATTGGCTGGCAACATTGTGTTCCTGTATTGGAGGCTTTTAGTGCAGGTGGGCTCCGAGTAAACGGACGGCTATCATTTATTAGGAAACTAGATTTCATCTGGGTGCCTGGTTGGGGTGTGCAATTTGAGAGTGCAGGCTTCCAAATGATTGACAGTCTGGTGGAATCATCTCTTCTATTCATGCTTTCAGGTCTTTTTTCAATCTCTATGGCTTCTCTGATGATTTTGTGGCTGGGGTTTTCTATAGTGGCTGGGGTTTCGGTGCCATTGAAGTCGATGCTATGACCTGTGGCTTTCATGTGTTGGACTAGTGAGGAAGTATGTTCCAGCTTTTTTACTGCATTTTTGTGTTCATCCAAGCGGGTACTTATTCTTCTATTGGTCTATCCAATCTTTGTGGCCGGGCATGATGCACAGGGAACTTCGTATATGCCTTGGTTTTCGAGGTCAATTTTATCTTTGGGGTTTCTAAGGATGGCTGCTATTTTTCTGTCTGTTTTGAAGGCAGTCTTGATGTGATGCCTGTGTAGTATCTTACTGATTTTGTCTGTAGTACCTCTTATGTAGGGCAGGACAGCTGTTCCATAGGTATGTTCATCTTCGAGGTCTCCATTATGTCTCAGTGTCTTTTTGTGGATCAAACCGGTGATTTTGCTTTTGTGGAAGCCATAGCTGTCAGGACTTTAGTCAGGGTGCATAGTTCAATCTTTATGTGTGTCTTGTTTGCCAGGTGTTTGGTTCTAGCAATTAGTGTTTTGGCCACGGAGTTTATCTGTGCTGGGTGGTGGTGGGATTGGGTGGTGGTGGGATTGGGTGTTGAGGTCGCAGTTGGTGTGTGTTTTCTTCTGGTATACTGTGTGTCCTTGTGTGCCATTTGTTCTTTTGTAGATTAGTACATCTAGGAATGGTAGTTGTTTGTTTATTTCCGTTTCCATGGTGAACTTGATTTTGGGGTGTGTGCTGTTTAGGTGTGTTAGGAAATTGTTCAGGTTTTCTTTTCCATGGGGCCAAATCACAAATGTGTCATCAATGTATCTTAGCCATAACTTGGGTTTGTGGGTGGCATTAGCCAGGGCTCTGGATTCGAATTCTTCCATGAACAGGTTTGCAATGACGAGTGATAGTGATGATCCCATAGGGGCTCCTTCAATTTGCTTGTATCTTTGTCCTTTGTATATGAAATATGTGTTGCTTAAGCAGTGTTCTGTTAGTTCCATGAGGTATTTAGCTGGTTGGTATTTATTTTTGATGATTTCGAGAGTTTCTTTCATTGGGACTTGAGTATATTTATGTGTGCTGTTCAGCTTCCTTCGGGTATTATCCCACGTCATTGTAGTGCTTTTAAAGTTGTAGCAACGTTTCAGCAGAATCTCATCTGCCATCATCAGGCT
>BLBF01000022.1:3877482-3898365 GCA_015471245.1 Laticauda colubrina | reverse complement strand
TTGTCTGTAGTACCTCTTATGTAGGGCAGGACAGCTGTTCCATAGGTCTGTTGATCTTCTAGGTCTCTGTTCTGTCTTAGTGTGTTTTTGTGGATCAAGCTGGTGATTTTGTTTTTGTGGAAGCCATTGGCTGTCAATACTTCAGTCAGGGTGCATAGTTCAATCTTTATATGTGTCTTATCTGCCAGGCGTTTAGTTCTGGTGATTAGTGATTTCTGTGGCCAAAACACAAATAATTATGTGAGATCGAAAATATGTTGTTGAATAATGAGATTAATCGATACAGTACATGCCTGAGACTGGGTAACAAGCCAAAATTCATAACTCTCTATTCACCATATAAAGAAAACTATGGTGCATTTCAGTTACTTCAAGTGAAGACAGATTGAAAGCAGTTGAGGAGTGACATATATAGTCTCTTCAATTACTTTGGCAGGCTCTTTATATAGTTTGAAAATTATTGTCTTTAATAGCAAATTCCCTTTGGGTGGCGTGCATCTGATCAACCACTCACACTGACTTCCCCCAGTTCTTCAAGCAGTTTCGTTCCTGCTGCTGTTATAATCTGTAAAATGTGAAAAGATGTCTGACATGCCTGTCTGTGAGTTTCTTCTGTTTCTGAAAAATATTTTCTCTTTCCGAAAATATTCATTTTGTGAATAACTAAGGTCAAATAACCAACCTGTTGGGTAGACTGAAAGCACTTTACCCATAAATTTAGTGTTTGAAGTTGCTTGGAATTGATCTTGGCACCAGTAGAACAAATTTGTACTTGGGATAACAACGTGGCACCTAAGGTCACCATCATCACCACTTTGGCATTGGCCAGACTTCCAGCTGTGCCTGATTAAAGGGTGGCTGGCCCAAGTCACCATTAGTAAATATGTCCAATTATTTTTTCCAGTAATCAAATCTACCTCTTAAGTACATCCAGGGGTGGGCTTCAAATAATTTAACAACTGGTTCTCAACCCAGTTGCTGGGTGGGCATGGCCATGGTGGGTGTGACCTAGTCAGCCTCCTGCACCACCCTGGGAGCAAAAACAGGCAACAGGGGGTCATTTTCACCCTCCCTGGGCTCTGGAGGCTCTCTAGAGGCCAGAAACGGGCCCATTTCTGGCCTCCTGGAACTTCTGGGAGACCCATTTTTCACTCTCCTTGGGCTCCGGAGGCTTTTTTCTTTGGCCTCCCAGAGGACTGTTTTTCACCCTCCCTGAGCCTCCGTGCGGGCCCTTACCTGGGATCCAAAATGAGCCACGTGGAGGTCCCTGGGAGGGGCAGGGCAGGTTGGGTGGGGCCAGCTAGTTGTTGAAACTACCAGTTCGCCGAACCAGATGTAAAATTAACATCCAGTTTGCCCAAACAGCGTGGACCGGCTGAGGGCCGCCCCTGAGTTTATCTAGCTTTCAGTTCTGGAGCTGACATTTTCAAATGAATTTTAAACATGACATGAATTTTTCCCTTTCAATTTTAGCACAACTCTGTTTTATTACTTGGAACCCTGACATATTGCCTGTCTCAAGTCCTCACCTCCCCAAGATATACATAAGACTTTAAGGCATAATCCTGACCTATCTAGGCTTGATACAGAGATGCTTACTCCATATTATAAAGCCACACTTAGTGGGTCTCAGATAGGGGAATGTTAGTCTTATAGTAGTGGTGTGATTAAAATTATTTTACTACCGGTTCTGTGGGCATGGTTTGGTGGGCATGGCAGGGGAAGGATACTGTAAAAACTCCATTCCTACCCCACTCTTGAGGGAAATTATTGTAAAATCCCCATTCCCTCCCCACCCCACTAACCTGTTTTCCAGCTCTGTTCTCCTGTGCAGGGCAACAAAAGAAGACTCAGCCGATCAGCTGGGGCTCAGGAAGCAGAGAATAGATGGGGGTGAGGCCAGAGTAAGAGTAAGAGGTGGCATTTGCTGGTTCTCCGAACTACTCAAAATTTCCACCACCGGTTCTCCAGAACTGGTCAGAACCTGCTGAATACCACCTCTGTTTTATAGGCATGAGCATCACTGTATCTCATCACAGTCACATAAACGATATAAGTAATATAGTCTTATCTGAAGTTAAAATAAGAGATTCCCAGAAGTGACGTACGATCTTCAGAAGTCAGCTTCAACTTTTACCAGCCCTTAGTCTCTTCTGTCTGACAACATTAAATTTCAGCAAGACATAATTATAGATTGTCAGGAGGAAAAGTTGATTCTGGAACAGTGAAAACAGTGTTTTCTTTTTTGACAACTAATTTCACAGTTCAGACATATCTCTGAGCTCAGCTTTTCCTGGATGTGAAGCAAGCATCTGTGACCTGTCTTTGTTCAACTTCTGGGCTGCCAACTGATCCTGAAGACAGCAAATCTGGCCGTTCTCAACTGATTCTGGCCATATTCTGGGATGTTTTAATGGAGTTTTATTCTAGGAAAGTGCAGCTGGGAGTTTGTAACCTAGAATGTGCAACTCTGTTTTTCCTTCCCTCTCCAGCAGCTTCTAGTGTTTAAAATCCAAGGATGAAGGCAGCTGTGAAAACCCCACAAGGAAAATAAAGCAACTGCCAGTTGTTTCCAAATAGGACATTTTATTCCTGATGTATTTCAGAGTAGAATTTGTAATTAAAGAGCATTAAAAGTGAGAAGAATGAAGGAAAGCAGCATCAAAAGCTGACTTGATAACATTTTGTAAATAATAAGTTGCTTACAAACAAAACAATTCCGTGCATGCCCACACATAAATAACATGTACATGTTTGTGTATACAGGCATGCAGGCTCACACACACATGTCCACATACACACATGTGCACATATGATCAGGAAGGTCAATATGCCAACAGGGTTTGTCAAAGAGAGATTATGTCAAACGAATCTTATTTCATTTTTGACGAAGTGACTAAATTAGTGGACCAGCAAAATGTGGTTGATATAATTTGCTTGGACTTCAGTAAAGCTTTTGATAAAGTAGACCACAACCACTTGATAAAGTAGAAAAAATGTGGGTTATACAGCATCACCACCAGATGGATTTGTACGTAGCTGACCAACTGCACTCAACAGAGAGATAACATCTACAATTGTACATATAACTCAGATCATAAGCTAGTTCTTTATATCTTTTTTCTTTTCTATTTTTCTTCTATTTTTCTTCTATTTTTCTTTTCTTTTTTCACTTTATCTTTCTTCCATCCTTTTTCTTTTCCTTTTCTTCCTATTTTATGGTGGTTTATATTAATGTTTACTTTTGTTTTTAAAATTTCCTCCCCAAAACCATATTTTTAAGAACCCAGCAGACAGACATAAAGTAGATTCCATTCTGTTCTCAGTTATCCTGAATAAGGCTAGGCATTTTATAATAAGTATTTGGATAACGCCAGCTAGTAGTCAATAGGTTCTAGGATTCAAAGAGAATAGGCTCACACTGCTGCCCAAAAGATTTTATTGTATATAAATTAAAGTCATTACAGAAGAAAACTATACCAGACTTCAGCTCCCCCTTTCTGAGACTTTAAGTCCAAAATATGTGGTCTTTTTAGACTCTTCATCCTTTTCCAAAGGATGTGGATATCAACAACAGAACACCTGGAAATAGGCTGTTGGCAAATGGCATGCTTTCTTGCCTTTTTTTCACCCTCCTTCTCACAGATGCCACTCTTGGCCTTGAAAGATCCTTTGTCAAGAGTTGGTGATGTTTCCCAACTGATTTGTACCTTTTATTGATCTTTCAGTTTATGTTAGTGGCCGTTTGTCAATCAATCATTTGGATCAGTGGCCTCCAACCTTTTGGGCATCAGAGACCGGTTCTGTGGAGAGAGGTTTTTCTGCAGGTTGGAGGGGGCATGGTGTGTTGCCTGCATCCTGCGGATGGGGCTTCGCTTGTTTGTGTGGCCTGGTTGCTAGCATGCCATGGCCTGGTGCCAGTCCATGGATTGGGGATTGGGGACCAGAGCTAGTATTCAGCAGGTTTTGACCAGTTCTGGAGAACCGGTAGCAGAAATTTTGAGTAATTTGGAATACCACCTCTGACTGGCTCCGCCCCCATCTATACTTTGCCTCCTGAGTCCCAGCTGATCAGCTGGGGCTTCTTTTATTGCCCTGCAAAGGAAAATGGAGCTGGAAAGCAGGTTAATGGGGTGGGGAGAGAATGGAGATTTTACAGTATCCTTCCCCTGCCATGACCACCAAGCCACACCCACAGAACTGATAGTAAAAACATTTGAATCCTACCACTGTTGGGGACCCCTAATTTGGATGACATCACCAGTGCAGAATAATATAGGTGGTACATTTAGACCTATGCAGCCTTCTATTCAACAAAGGGTTAGAAACCACTCTTTTGCAATTAGAAGGGGAATACGAAACTGCCTCGTGCTGCATTCTGTAATTTAATTAGCAGACTTATGATTTATTTGTCTTGGGGAGTTCTGCATGCAAATTTCCACAATTACACAAGTTAGGATTAATAAAGTGCTAGACCAAGATTGAAACTGCTCTTTTATCATTAAATCACTCCTTATAATTCTTCATGATTTTATGGTCATCAAGTAACCAGCACTTTCTGTGTCTAAGAAAGTTTTTATAACCTCCTGTTATGCCATCATCTAGCTCCTTTGTCTTCTTTCTACTATACTCTTTTCATGGCCTTTCATTTTTTTCCCCAAGATTCAGGTTTTTCTCTAACGATTTTGCTTTTGCATCATGAATCTAAAAGTATTGAAGGTTTTCTTGCAATATTAATGCTTCCAGTAAGCTGTCTGATTTTATTTCATTCCGTATTGAATTATTTATTCTTCTTGCAATTCAAGGCAATCTCAACCCTCATCTCCAGCATCACAATTCAAAAGCATCTAGTTTTCTTTGTTCAGAATTTCTGATTCTTTCCCAGCCATATATATTAGAACTGGGAAAAGCAGGGCCTTGATAATGTATATCCTTGTATCATTCTGCACTTTAATATTTAATTTGGCTTTGTCATAGTCTTTCTCCCAAGGAGCAAATGGTTCTTGTTTTCTATCATTCATGAAGGTACTCCTAAAGCCTGGGAAGCAGGGGTGGGATGCTACCGGTTCTGACTAGCTCTGTAGAACCAGTAGCTCCAAAGAGCAGCAGACAACTGAACTGGTTCGGTGTCTGCTGTTGTTTGGGCTGCATGCCCGCCAGGGCTCTTACCTGATCTTTATTTCCTGCTTTTTCAACCTCAGCTGTTTTGTGTGGCACAGCTGAGGTTGAAAAATCAGTAAAAAAGGTGTTTTTCAAATGCTGCGCAAGTGCGCGCTAAGCTGTCTGGGAGGCACAGCTTTTGTTGTATTACATGCGAAGTACCGAACTGGTAGTAACACCAGTTGAATCCCACCCCTGCTGGGAAGATAATGTCTGTTACCACTTTAGGTTCTTCTGATCCCATTTATATTGGGCTAGTGTTGCTTCTTGAAATAATCATGGGAGTGATGTTGTATGTTGTGTGTGTGTGCTATAATATTAAGCAGCAGTCTGACTTCCCCCATTTCTTCTTTCACTTTCAACAATGAAATCTTAAATCAGGGGTCTTCAAACTTGACAGCTTTAAGATTTGCCATGTTAGCTCAGGAATTCTGGGAGTTGAAGTCCACAAATCTTAAACTTGCCAAGTTTGAAGACCCTTATCTTAAATCATCCTCATTTCTAGCATCAAACTGGTGTCATCGCCAAGCAATTTTAATTCCAATTTCTTTTTCTTTCAGTCAACTGTTTCTCATGATATATTCTGTGTATAGGTTGACAGTATACTATCTTCATATAGTCTTTTCTGAACTTTGAAGGATTTAGTTGTTCCATATCCTGTTCTAATTATGGCTTCCTTGTGATGAAAGCAATTTCTCAATAGGCAGATAAGATGGAACTGTGCGTATGTTTAAGCCTAGCCCAGCTTGTTGTAGTCTCCACATCAAAAGCGTTTCTATAATCAGTAAGGTAAAAAAAAAAAATCGCTCTTTTTGTTTTTGATCTTAATCATCATCCACTGGATGCTATCAATCCAGTTGCTTTGGTTCTCTTGCTTCTATTTTGCTCTTAAACCTACTATTTATCTGACGTTGTAAAAATGCAGGTCTTGATTTCAGAGAAAGGGACAAACACAGTGAAGGGTTCAATACTGCTTTTCCCTTAGTATGATTACATCTTTTCCAAACTGATATTTTGTAGAATATCTAATTTACAAATACGCTAGTCTTTGATAAAAAATAAATAAATACAACCATACTATTAAGAAGAATGCAAACTTATCTAAAATACGTGTCTCCTGATCTAAATTTGTCCCTGATATATCTTTCCCTTCCCTTATAATATTCGAGGAGAAAATGTTGTCCCTGAACCCATTTAATTTTAATTGCTTTGTATCTTAATAGAGGTTTACTAACCAAAGAACCAAATTATTGCTTGAATTAAGCTGTTCTAAACTTAATTAAAATCTTTCCTTTAAAATTAAAAATAGCCCACAATAAGAAAAAAAAACATGAAAACCCTTTATAAAATGGCTTGTTTAAAATACCTTTAGACAATAACATAGTCTCTATATAACTGTTCATGATGTAGAAGGATAGCAATTAATTAAAATTATAAAAAGCCCATTCATGTGGGATTGCTCTATATTCTGATGATGGAATTTTAGTTTTTAGAAATGCTATGATAAAAGAGTTGGGAGATGAGCTGAAGCAGAGAGGTCCTTTACACTTTTGAGTTTTTTTAATTCATAAAATCCATGTGAAATTCACAGATTTGCATTTTTAAAATATTACAAAACTGACCATTTTCAAGGAAAAATGTGCAGACTGAGTCATAGGATTCAGGGATTTCACAGACAAACTTGTGCAACATGTTTCAGAGGTTTTTACTTCTTGCTTTCTTCATGGGGCTGAGAGGAATTGGCCCAAAGTCATCCAGCTAGCTTTTTGTTGAAGGCACAACTAGAATTCATGGTTGCCTGGTTTCTAGACTGGTGCCTTAACCTACTATCCCAAACTGACTCTCATTTTAAGTTTTGAACAAAAACAAAAAAGATGTCTCTGCTTTGACAATTCTTTTGACAATCTGGAGATAATTTACTTCATGGTAGTTATATAAAGCCCATGTCACACTGAACCAACGGATGCAAAGAGGATGTAAAACGGACAAAAAAGCTTGCCATCTGTTGGTTAACGCGATGTATCCGTTCTGTACTCACTGCCTCCGTTTTGCTTCCTCTCTATCCGTTTTGCTTCCTCTCTATCCGTCCAGCATCCGTTTATGGACGTTTCATCCGCTCAGAAAGTTTTGGGCTGCCTAAAACTTTTGCGCGGAAAATGTATCCAATGCATCCGTTCTGCATCCGCTACGCATCCGCTACGCATCCGCTATATCCGCTAGACATCCGCTACGCATCCGTGCAACTCGCATCCACCCGGACGCAGGGAGGAAGCGGAACGGACACAGAACGGATGCAGAACGGATGCAGAATGGATGCAGAAGGGAAACAAAGCGTTTAAAATGGAAAAAACGTTCGCAGAGGGGACCTATCTCGGATATTAAGGATGCCTAGAGGATGCCGAGAGGATGCCTAGCGGAAAACCTATACTGCCTATAAAAAGGGGGAGCAACTCGCCTGCATCTCACTTTCAGAACAGCAGCCCATCGGTGCAGACCTCTGCAGCCTTCATCTGGCTCTTCCTCTTCCACAGCATCCAGTCATGTCCACCGTGGATTGTAACAAAGTCCTTTCGGCAGCCACCATCCCTCTGCAACAGTGCAAAACCATCTACAGGATCTGTGAACTCTACTACGGGAAGAAAAGGAGGCACCCAAAAAAAGTCTGGGTCCAAAGATGGTTCACCAGAAGAGCAGAGGACGGACTGTACAACAAGCTGATGGTGGAGCACAGGAGCGAAGACACTCGGGCGTTCCAGAACTTCATGAGGATGCCTCCAGCCATGTTTGACGAAGTTGTGCAGCGCCTGACACCCAGGTTGAGCAAGACAAACACCAACTTCCCACCCAGCCTGGAACCTGGGCTCAAGGTGGCACTCACTCTGCGCCACCTGGCCTCAGGGACCACCTACAGGAGCATGCAGTATGGCTGGAGGGTGCCACCCAGCACCATCAGCTTTGTGGTCAGAGAAGTGGTGCAGGCCATCATTGAAGAGTACATGGAGGAGCTCCTCCAGTGCCCCTCCACTGAAGAAGGCTGGAAGAAAGTTGCAGAGCAGTGGTATCAGAGGTGGAACTTCCCCCACACCGTTGGAGCCATAGATGGCAAGCACGTGGCCTGCAAAGCGCCAGCCAAGTCGGGGTCCACTTATCACAACTACAAGGGCTTCTTCAGCATCATCCTCTTCGCCATGGTTGATGCTGACTACAAATTCATGTACATCGATGCTTCAGGCAATGGCTCATCTTCAGATGCCCAGGTATACAACGCCAGTCACCTCAAGGAGGGGCTGGAAAGCAACCTCATCGTGGGCTTCCCAGATCCAGACCCGCTGCCCAATGACAAGCAAGATGTGCCCTACTTCATCGTGGGGGATGACGCCTTCTCCCTCACAACCTACCTCATGAAGCCCTACACCTCCAAATACCTCACCCGTGAAGAGAGGATCTTCAACCACAGGCTGTCCAGGGCAAGGCGGGTGGTGGAGAACGCCTTTGGCATCCTGGCCAACAGGTTCCAGGTACTTCTCACCAACATGCAGCATAGCCCAGAGACCATGAGGAGGATCATGGAAGCTTGTTGCATCCTGCACAATCTCATGCACACCCACTACCCAGTCTTGCAGAATAGGCTTGTGGACCGTGAACAAGGCAATGGGGACATGGAGGCTGGGGAATGGAGGCAAGGGCAAAACCTGATAGACACTGAGGATGTGCAAGGCCCCAACAGAGCCTCACGTGAGGCGAAGAAGCAGCGCAACTTCCTGAAACACTGGTGCAATTCCCCAGCTGGAGCAGTGGAGTGGCAAGACAGGATGTTAAATGCTTAATGGATGCTTCCTTCAGCCTGTCTCATCACATGGATGAGATTGGGCCATGTATGTTGAGTGGCCCTACAATGAACAGGGCATTTAATAAAGAGTTGTGTTTATGTTGACATGTGTGGATGATTGATTATATTGTTATTGATAATAAAGGGCCAAAGGTGTGGCACCTGAGAGGGTGGACCATACAGTCCCACTATGCTTGCACTGGAGGTTTATCTATCCCACAGCTATTAGCCATCCCAAAGGTATCCCTGCCCATCCCACAGGTATTACCCATCCCAAAGGTATCCCTGCCCATCCCACTGCTATCCTTACCCATCCCACAAGCATGCAAAGGCTTAAACCATTTCTAAAAGTTTCCACCAAGACTTTATTAAAAAAAAGAAATGAAGCAAGTGTGTGGATCATAAATAGACTTTATTAACAACAAGCTATAAGACAAAAATGAGTCTCTGGTACTCCTCTTGGTCGCTCAGTCCCAGGGGTGAAGGGTGCAGGTGCTGTGGAGGTGGCTGGTGCTGGAGTGCTTGTCATCAGCTCCTCCAGAAGCAGAAGCAGCAGAAGCGCCAGCCCCAGAAGAGCGAGCCCATGATGCAGAAGCCCCAGCAGAACCAGAGTGAGGGCCAGGGGGCGGGATGGTAGCCCTGTCCCTCTTGCCAGGGCTGGCAGCAGATGGCTGAGGCTTGCTGTGCTTCAGCATGGTTGTGGGGTTGCTGGCTGGCAGGGAGGCTGGCAGGAACCAAGGCTGGCAGCAAGGCTGGCAGGAAGGCTGGTAGCAAGACTGGCAGCAAGACTGGCAGGCAGACATGCAGGCAGGGCAGGCAAGGCAGCCAATCCGTCTGGCAGCAGGTCTTTCCTCTGAATGGCGACCTGCTTCCGAGCTGCTTCCGTTATATCCACGGGGCTGACCTAATGCATCCTCCCCGCATGCGCAATTAACGCCAGGCATCCGCTAGGCTTCCGCTGTGCATCCGCTGTGCATCCGCTGTGCATCCGCTTCATCCATTCCGCGTCCGCTGTGCATCCGCTGTATCCGTTCTGCGTCCGCTTTGCTGAGCCCCCCCCCCCGGAAGCCTAGCAGATGTGCCATCCACTCCCATCCGCTTCCATCCGCTGGGCTTCCGTTCCGCATCCGCTTTGCATCCTCCCTGCGTCCTCCCCGCGTACGTGTTTGTATATGAAATATGTGTTGGTTAAGCAGTGTTCTGTTTGTTCCATGAGGTATTTAACTGGTTGGTATTTATTTTTGATGATTTCGAGAGTTTCTTTTATTGGGACTTGAGTATATTCCTGTATTGGAGGCTTTCAGTGCAGCTTGGCTTCGTGTGAAAGGACGGCTATTATCTATTAGGAAGCTAGGTTTCATCTGGGTGCCTGGTGGGGGTGTGTTTGAGCTGGAGGTATCAGAGGGAGTCTGTTTGTGCCCAGGTGTTTGCCTGGCTTATGGTGTGGAGATCTTTCGGTTTGAGAGTGCAGGCTTCCAAATGATTGACAGTCTGGTGGAATCATCTCTTCTATTCATGCTTTCAGGTCTTTTTTCAATCTCTATGGCTTCTCTGATGATTCTGTGGCTGGGGTTTTCTATAGTGGCTAGGGTTTTAGTGCCATTGAAGTTGATGTTGTGACCTGTGGTTTTCATGTGTTGGACTAGTGAGGAGGTGTGTTCCAGCTTTGTTACTGCATTTTTGTGTTCATCCAGGCGGGTACTTATTCTTCTTTTGGTCTGTCCAATGTATGTGGTCAGGCATGATGCACAGGCAAACACCTGGGCACAAACAGACTCCCTCTGATACCTCCAGCTCAAACACACCCCAACCAGGCACCCAGATGAAACCTAGCTTCCTAATAGATAATAGCCGTCCTTTCACACGAAGCCAAGCTGCACTGAAAGCCTCCAATACAGGAACACAGTGTTGCCATCCAATCAAAACCACAAAACAGACAGAAGAAACCAGAAACACCAATTAAACAAATTCCAAGAACAATAAACACAGACCAAGACTCCCAACCAATCAGGATGTAGAAAAAAACATCCTGGCACAGCAATAGGCTAGCCTCAAATTTAAAACCAACGGCTGTGAGAGCCTGACCCACATACAAACTCAATACAGAAGCCTGATGATGGCAGATGAGATTCTGCTGAAACGTTGCTACAACTTTAAAAGCACTACAATGACGTGGGATAATACCCGAAGGAAGCTGAACAGCACACATGTAAGTACCCGCGAAAACTTTAAAAAAACATATATATATTATTTCTATTGTAAGCAATTTTATAATTGCTCATGCAAAACATGAAAATGCCTATGTCTCACTGATGATCAGTCAAGATATAGAATAGGTGGTACCAGGCTCAGCGACAAGAAGAGGGATCTTGGAGTTCTGGTGGACAACTACTTAAATATAAGACAGCAATGTGCTGCAGCTGCCAAAAAAGCTCACACAGTCCGAGGGTGCATAAACAGAGGGACAGAATCAAGATCATATGAAGTGTTAGTACCACTTTATAATGACTTGGTAAGATTAAACCTGTAATATTGCATCCAGTTTTGGTTGCCACAATATAAAAAAGATGTTGAGACTCTAGAAAGAGTGCAGAGAAGGGCAACAAAGATTATTAGGGGCTAAAACATATGAAGAAACAGTTGCAGGAACTGAGTATGTCTAATCTAATGAAAAGAAGAATAGGGGTGACATGAAAGCAGTGTTCCAATATCTCAAGGGCTACCACAAAGAAGAGGGAGTCAAGCGATTATCCAAAGCACTTGAGTGTAGGACAGGAAGCAATGGATGGAAACTAATCAAGGAAAGAACCAACCTAGAAATGAGGAGAAATTTCATGAAATTTCAGAAATTTTACAATTAACCAGTCGGATCACTTGCCTTTATAAATTGTAGGCACTCCATCACTGGAGGTTTTTAAGAAGAGATTGGGCAACCTTCTGTCTGAAATGGTATAGGATTTCCTGCTTGAATAGGATTGGGCCTCCAAGATCCCTTCAAACTCTCCTCTCCTCTCTTATCCCTGGCTTGGACATAGTCTCACTATTTTATTATTTTTTTATTTATCAAATGTATGTAGCCATCTTTCTCATAAACATGAGCTTCTTAACTTGTTCACGGTGCCCTCAAAGGTTCATCATAATGCTCTAAAAACAAATTTAATTCCAAGTGGTTGCATCCAATCGTGTTTTTTCTTGGCAATGAAATAGAAGTGTTTGTTTCATTGTTGTTTTTTTAAATTTCCTGTCTAGCCAATAACCTAGGAATCCCCAGGGAAACCCACATGTAAGTACTAACCTGGGACAACTCTGCTTAATTTTTGGATATTGCTCAAGATCAGCTAGCTGCTACCCCAAGCTGAGGTAGACAGCAAGTCCAAATCTTTTTGACACGCTCTTGTCATTTTCTTGTAAACAGTGCAAAAATGGTTTCCGTTGCCTTCTTCCAAGATGTGGTTTTGACTTCTTAATCTCGGCAAAGCCTTTGAATTCCTCTGCAATTCCCTGTCTAAGAATTAACTGGAATGAGCTAGGGGTTCCACATAACTGCTCACTGTACTCTCCAGAGGTACATTCAAGATCAGGTCATCCAGCTGAACATTTTGGTTGATAGGGAGGGATTGAGGAGACACTCCAAAATTGGGGTGGTGGTGGAATTTTGTACCCATCATGCAAGATTTATCATTGTGACAATTGTATCTGTGCAAGAAGTAAACCTGGGAACACATCATGGTAGCTGGAAGAAATTTCCCTAAAATTTAGAGTGTAGGGATTCCATCATTAAGGCGTTTTATGTGGTTTTATCAGATATCATACAGAAGGTATATCCGATTTTTATCAATAAATATTTTAATTGTATCAAAGGTGCTTTTTCTGGGGGCAATTGTGCTTTCTTGTTTTTTTCTTTTGAAGATCTTTCACTTCTCATACAAGAAGCTTCTTCAGTTTTGACAGGATAGTGTGGAATAGAAGGATTTATATTCCTTGCAGACAGCTGGTCATTTGCATCCTTTTAGAGGGTCATTGAAGCACTTGGAGGTTTATCTGTGTCCTCAGGGCCAGCTGAATAGCGCTAATGGTTTCTGTATTCTGCAATTTTTCTTCTGGAAATCCATTCCTACTCCCACACCATTCAAAGGGTGTTCATCCCAAATTGTATAGCTAAAAGTCTGTAGAGACTCTCATGAGAGAATCTACTCAGGTGCATTACTCAGATGACCCTGAGGGCACAGATAAACCTCCAAGTGCTTCAACAACCCTCTAAATGGATGCAAATATCCAGCTGTCTGCAAGGAATATAAATCCTTCCCTTCCCCACTATCCTGTCAGAGCTGAAGCATCTTCTTGGATGGGAAGCAAAGCGTCTTCAAAAGAAAAAACAAAGTCCAATTGCCTCCTGAAAAAGCATCTTTGGGACAACCATGACCTGAATGACTGAGAATCTCGACAGACTTTTGCTTTAATTGTCGTTAGAGTAGTGGTTAAGATTGTGAGTTCTAACTCTTCTTTAGGCATGAAAAACAGCTGGGTGACATTGGATATTTATATGGTCTATATGGGAGCATCTTTCCCTAAAGCCAGCCTACTCATCTGCCAGGATATGATCCGCCTCAACCCAATCAAACAACGTTTCTCTTCAATGCATGTTGTACTATACATTCTGCTGATGATATTAAGTACACTAATAGATTGACAGATTTATCCCTTAAAAAAAATAATTTTTAGTCCCAATTCCCATAGATAATTTGCTATAGTATTAATATAGGTGGAAAGGGAAGTTAAGGTGAAGGTCCACCCATCTAAATAACTGAGTTCTAGTAAGAAAAAGTCATCACTGCAGTTTTGATCTGCTTAGCTAAAGATAAGATTTTTGCACAGGTTAATGGAGCCCATTGCACAACACACGCACATACACACACACACACACACACACACACACACACACACACAATTACAGCATTATGGCTGCCATAATTGACATTTTTTTTTGCCATGCCTTGCAAATGCCCTTGGTATGGTCAATGACTCCAAGCTTTGATAATATAAGTACATTTCTTCCCCTCGTTTTGAATCTCTGAAATTTTCCTGTTTTTTTTCCCCTTCTTCTGTTGACATTACAGTAAACTTTTAGTGTTTCTTTATTGCTGAGACCTGAGGGATTGTATAATTATATGCAACCTTGGCCACTGTAATCACCAGGCAGGAAAGAAAGAGTGCTCCTTACGATAAAGATAATTATCATTAACTTTGACAATTGATATTTTTGTCAGTGTATTTGTGAGTGTATTTTATTTTATTTTATTTTCATTTTTGACCACATTGCAAGATAGATGTACAATCTTTTGCTTAATTGCTCAGTCCTTGCATATGATCGGAGACAAACATTTTATTTTTGGAGGTAAATGGATAACTAAGGCTAACCAGGCTGGTCATTTGAACAGATAGAAGGTAGAAAGAAATATCCCCCACTTTCTACCATAGTTAGAAAAAAAAAACCCGTAACTATTTACAACTGTGTAGACTGATGGTTGACTAATAACAGATACCCCAGTCCTAGAATGTTAATTAACAACTTTTCCTTCTGCTCTTCATGGGCTATTATCAAAGCTATTCCACTTCTGTCTTTTCTTTCTCCCTAATAAACATCAGGCTTTCTTTCTTTAGCTCTTCCATTCCCATTGATCACCCTTGACCTTGTCTTCACAAACAATCCTTCAGTCTTTAAAAAAATTTTTTTTACAGTTTCCTCAGGCCTTAACATCTTGAAAATATCATGAAAACTAGAAAACAATAAAACGAAGAGGCATGTTTTTAATTGATTTTTGTAGGGCTTTCAAAAACCATGTCAATTATAAGCCTGTAACACAGGCAAAACGCCTTTACCTTAAAAAATACATCTCTTGATGTACATACAAATCTCACTCAAAAAAAGCTAGAAAATAATGCTTTATTTGTTTTTCTAGGAAGCAAATGAATATTATTATTATGCAAGTATCTTTTTCTGTGATTGGCATTCAATAAGCCATTAACAATATGTGATGATGAGTGTCATCATTTAGTCATAAATAATGAATGAACAAATACACATACGTACACACACTCTCTCTCTCACACACACACATGCATACTCTATTGTATTCCCTTAAGGAAATACATGCTGGAGTAGGTGTAACAGGCAGATGTCTCAATTACAGTGTTTTCTTTGGGGAAAAAGTAACATCTAACCATTTCATCCAAAAATAGATAATTGTAAATTTTTAAATCATACAGAAAATCTGGAATGCCATTCCCTCACTCCACCCCACATACAGAAAGCCTGAAATAGTTCTTAGTCCCTAGCCTATGGAAAAGGCTTAGAGTCATTAATTTTGGCTGGACTTATTAGCGTCAATTATTATTTGTGGTCAGTACTGTTATTTTTCCCTCATGTCACTTCAAGCAGAGAACTCAAGAGGGAAGGATGAGTTTAGTGCCATCTTATATCTGTTTGGAAAAAGCCAGGAGCTATACAAATCTTTGTAAGTATGAACTTCCTTTCCATCCTCACCTTATTTTAAGAATCAGGTGTGACCCATATAGGCCAGTGGTTGCCAACCAGTGGGCTGGGGACCACTGGTGGTCCACAAGAAAATTTTGGTGGTCCACAGAGAAATGTCACCCCCAAAGCATCCCCCCAAAACAATTAATCCAGGCTGTATTGCAACACAAGGCTGCACCGCCCACATGGCCTGTGGGAACACAAGGCTTGCATTGCTTGCATTGCGAACAACATGAGGAAGTGAGGGGAGGGGGGGAAGGGCGGAGGGGGGGAACTTGCCCCACACACCTGGCCACAGGGCTGCTTCTTGCCGCTTCTTTCTTCTTCTGCTTTTGGCTACATGCAAGGAAAACAGCAAAAATCTTTCTTTCTCTCCCCCAAACTCAGCCAGAAATGAGTTTTTGGGACCCTACAAGGGATTCTGCTCCAAGAGGCTGCGCTGCTACAACAAGTCTCACAAAAACTCATTTCTGGTGAAATTTGGCGGAGAGAAAGAAAGACTTCTGCTGCTTCTTCTGTTTTCCTTGCATGAAGCCAAAAGTCTTTCTCTCTCTCTCTTCCCCCCACCCCCCAAGAACAGAGCTGGAGATGGTGTCCCGCAATCCCAAATAAAAAATGATTGAAATTTGGTAGAAAACGGGGTGATGAATTTTCCTGCAGACTTTTTTGGGGATTTTCCCAGGGTCTCTGGTCCACAGGACTTAAAATTATGAATTTGGTGGTCCCTAAAGTCCAAAAGGTTGGCAACCCCTGGGCTACATAATTTTGATAGGTGGGAATTTGTTTTGGTAGCGATAACAAATGTAAAAGGATCCTTGATTTCTTCCTTTCCCCCACCCCTATTCCTGCCAAAAAACAAGACAGGAATGAGAATCTTAAGAATTTCTAGAGCAATATCTTAATCTTAAAATCTTAAAAGTTCATAGAATTCAGTATAATGCAGGTGGAGTTAATAGAACAAATTTAAATGAGTGCCTTAGACTTTAAGAGAGCTCATTTCAACAGACTTAAAGACTCGGTCCCACTGCACTTACGGATGCAAAGAGGATGTAAAACGTTAAAAAAAGCTTGCAATCCTTTGGAAAACACTATGCATCTGTTGTGTACTCATTGCATACGTGTTTCATACGGTCTATTTGTCAAACATCCGTCCACTGAGATTTCATCCGCGCAAGAAGTTTTGAGCTGCACAAAACTTTGTGAACGGATGAACTTTCCGCCGTGTACGATGTAAATCTGCGACATACGAGCAACAAACGTTTCCCGTTTATCATCCGTTAAACGTCCTCTGTATCCCCTCTCCATCCTCTGGGCATCCTCGCAACTCACATCCTCTGCAGATGAAAATGGAAAGAGGGAGGAAACAAAAGGTACACAGAACGTCTACACAGCGTTAGTTGCACGGAAATAGAAAGCATGCGCAGTGAACGGTTTGCATCCGATATACATCCACGCGGCATCCCCTTTGTTTCCTATAGGCATCCGTGATGCATCCGCTTCATCCGCTATGCATCCGCCCCTTCTGCTATGCATCTGCTTTGAAATTTCCCCCCAGAACTCCTTTGGAGGTGTCATCCGCTTCCATCCGCTTTCATCCGCTAGGCTTCCAATGAACATCAATTTAACATCCCCTCTACATACTACCCATGTCTGTTCTTTTCCGTTCTGTTTATGCAAATTTTCACCATTTTTTGGAGCGGATGACAACGGATGGAGCCACTCCCGAAATTTTGCTCGTCCACTGTGTCCTTTATGCATACCTTTTACATCCGTCGGCCAGTGGGACTGAGCCTTATAGATCTTGGGAAGGATTCCATGGATGGTAACCTTAAAGGGGAAAACAAGAAACTTGGGAAACTCTGAAAAATAAGATTTTAAAAGCCTAGTCTAGCATAATACCACTGAGAAGAAAAATAAGAGACCCCATTCGAAACCAACTTGGTTGCATAAAGGAACTCTTTGACAAACTGAGAGATGAAAAGGACAAGTATGAGAAAAATGGAAAGAGACACACACAACTAAAGCAGAATACCAACAAAGAACCCAAATGTACAAAGATGAAATTACCATGTTTCTCCAACAAAATGGCTTCCACCAATAGGAAGGCCCGGCATGTTTTATCGGCATAAAATCAAATTAAATCCCTCCCCCCCAAATTAAGGCCGATACTAAATATGCGAATAAGGGGAAATGGTGGGGGGGGGGGGCTTGCCATCAGGAAGTATTTTTGTTGCATACCCGGATATGGTGCTGCCTGTGTTGACTTTGGCGTTGGTGGGGCACTTCGTATCAGGAGACCTTCCTCCAGTGTTGCTTTTCCTTCTCCCCATGCTGCCGATTTAAATGCTAAATCGGCATTTAGAGCAATGCCATGGCATTTGGCACAGCCATGCTCAGTCAGCCAGGGCTCCTCCATGCAACCGGAGCCCAGCGGAGACACTTGGCTTCAGGTGCTCCTGTCGCCGCCTTCCCTTCGCCTTCAAAGGCAAAGTCAATTCTTTTAAAAATGACACTGTTTTAAAAACAACACCGTACTACCGGTACGACAAAGCTTCCCCTGCCCGAGAGGGCAGCTCAACCCCACATGGGGAGGCAAATCTCCTGGGGCCACAGCGCAGGATCGGGCCACCCCGGGAGAAGCACCCAGCTGCCATCCCTGCCTGGCACCGGGCAGAGTGCAAAGAGCTTCACCTGGGGCGCCCAGCGCAGCTGACAGGTGGGCCCTCCTGCCCGGTGGTGGAGCACCTCCCCGCTGGACCCTCTGCTCATCCTGTCAGGGCTGCACCAGAGCCGTGTGGGCTAGGTAGAGCCGGGAAAGCAAGCCGCGGGTGCACGCCCACCTGCCAAGCGAAAGAGCCGGGCCGACCAAAGCTTGGCTTCCTTTCCAAGTCCCTCCAGCCCGAACCTGAAGGGGCCACCGGGAGAGGCCGCCCGAGGCAGTGATAGCACCCACTCATCTGTGGACAGGGAAGCAAGGTGATGGCCTGCACCGCGTCCTCCTCCGAGCTGAGCCCCACCAAGTCAGCGCCTCTGCCTGATGCTCATTCTGCTCCAGCATTTGGAGCTGCCGGCGCATTTGGAGATGCGTGGGGATGGGGACAAGCTGGGCAAGGGGTGGAAAGGATGGGCAGCTTCGGGCTCTCTCCGCCAGCCAGGGAAGCAGCGCTCTGCTTCCGGGAGAGCTCTGCTGCTGGGCAGGAAGGCCTGCCTGTCAGCTGCACTGGGCTCCCCAGGCGAAGCTCTTCATGCTCTGCCCGGCACCAGGCAGGGATGGTGGCTGGGCATTTCTCCTGAGGTGGGCCAATACTGCGCTGTGGCCTTGGGAGATTCGCCTCCCCACGTGGGCTTGCGCTGCCCTCTTGGGCAGGGGAGTCTTTGTTGTAGTAAGGCGTTGTTTTTAAAATAATTGGCTTTACGATCAAAGGCAAAGGGAAGGCGGTGACAGGAGTGCCTGAAGCCGAGTGTCTTCGCCAGGCTCTGGTTGCAGGGAGGAGCCCTGGCTGGTCACACATGGCTGCACCAAATGCCACGGCGTTGCTCTAAAAGCCATGGCAGCACGGGGAGAAGGGAAAGCAACGGTGGCGGAAGGTCTCCCGATACAAAGTGCCCCACCAATGCCGAGGTCAACATCCAACCTGTTGCTGCCCGCCCACCCGAGGATGCAAGGGGAGGGAATTAAGTCACCCCTGAAAAGACAGGCTAGCCGTTTTTTCGGGGGTCAAAAAAAAAAAAAAGGCCCAGCCTTATTTTGTAAAAAACATGGTAGAAAAGCTAAGGCTTACAGTGAACTAAGGTTTGTAACAAATGTCAAAAATAATAAAACATAATTTATTTCAATACGTAAAAATCAAGAAAAAGTCAAGGAAACAATCAGTCCACTAATGGGAGAAAATGTCAAGTAGATGACTAGTAATAAGGAGAAAGTGAAACTGTTTAATGCATTCTTTGCACCTGCCTTTTGGAAAAGGGGGAAAAAATTAGCCTAACCTACTAAAGGCAGAACCACAAAAGACAGATGAGGAATACAAGTCAAAATAGGAAGAAAATGTTAAGGCAACACCTATAGACTCTAGATGAGTTCAGATTATCAGGACCAGATTACACCCTTTATTTAAATAGCTGGCAAAAACACTGCATCATATCTTTCAAAGATCCTAGAGCATCAGGGAATTACCAAAGGACTGTGGTAAAGGAGCAAAAATGGATCCAAGGAACTACAGACCAATCAGTCTGGTCTGTAGGAAGATCATAGAAAAGAGAATCAAGCAAGGGAGCTGTAAACACCTAGAAAATTAAACCTAGAAATAAATAAAACTATTACTAGAAGCCAACATGACTTTGTCAAAAATAGACTACGGCAGACAAACTGTATTGCATTGTTTGACAAAGAGGCTAAAGTAATGGATCAGGGCAATACTGTGAATATATGGTAGCATACTTAGACTTCAGTAAGGCATTTGATAAAGTAGACTACAGCCTATTCCTTGGTAAGATAGAAAGATGTGGGATAAACAGTAGCAGCAGCAGTGGATGCATTCATAACTGGCTTACCAACCATACTAATTTTTTCCAGATATTTGCACAGGTGCATTTCTGAATTATTTTCCTTGACAATAAAACAGACTGTTTATTTTCTTTTTCTTTACTCATAGGGTACCATTGTTACTCTGATGCTACAGATATCAAAGCAACAGGGAACAGGCTGTTCTTTTTATTCTTAGAATCCTCTTAGAAACTTTGGAGAATGAAGCTGCAAAAAAATCTTCATAACAGCGTAGCAACATTCCTTCCTTATAACTTATCTTTTGTTTAATTCAAAAGTCAGGGTGAGAAGAAAAGGAAAGTATCTGACTTGGGTAGAAACTAAAAGGTTGCCTGCTATATGGGTGAAACAGAGGTGTGGTGACAGAAGGAATAAAGAGAACATGGTGGTCAGGAGATGTACTGGACTTCATGGTCTCCAGGGGCCATTGTTAGGTCAACTTGTTCTGACACAGCTCCCCAAACACAAAAACCCTCTGATGTGAAATCAAAAGATTCTTTTATTAGGAATGCCAGCAGCATTCTGCCACACCTATTCATCTCCAACCCCTGCCTTTTATCCCCAGAGCTAGGGTGGGCCTTGCTAGCAGTGGTGGCTCTTCCTTCCCCAGGATCAATCCATGGTTTTGCACTGCTCTCTTCTTCTTTGCCTTCTATGCAGCCTTGAGTCAATCACTGGACCCAGCTGTTCCTCCTCTTCTTCATCAACCATCTCCAGACCTGGGGGCTGTCGACTCTACATTTGACAGCTGATGGATGGCCCAGGCTCCGTCTCTCTCTCTCTCTCTCTCTCTCTCTCTCTCTCTCTCTCTCTCTC